>CM061531.1:220599527-221199527 GCA_030545055.2 Neoaliturus tenellus
GATTACAGGCCCAAAAAGAAAACTAGATGATAACTATAATACCCTCCCGTATGGATTCTGTAAAATTCAAAGAATTGCTTGAGTTTCATTACACCATGGTCACCTAATAGACGGTGTTTTCATCTTATTACCATTATTTGCTCTCTAACTACCGTACTGGTTGGACGTGCTCTAGAGCTGCTCTCAACTATGGCGGTTTTCCTTAAATTTTTGTCTAAAAGAAAACTAAATGAAAATACGAAATTTTGCATTATATCCTTTGAATATGAGTTTTCTCTTACAAGCCCAATAGAGACATGTGAATGGCCTCTAGCGTTTTCAAAGTACATAGTAGATACAATTTCAGATGGATGTTCTTCAAATACTCATGTTGGAATAACAATAACCCATGCTAATGGTTCAGGCAATATTCCGTTTATGCCTTTACATAATCTAACTCCACCGGTTTTTGACGATCACTTTGAAAAAATATTTTGTGATGTTGAAAAACTATCTGGGCCATTGAATGTGGAAGTATCACTGGTTACAATTCCAAGATGCTACATTCGATAGTTGTTTACAGACTTGTGACATACTGGTTGCTCACATCTGTTGTAATTGATGCTGAAAGTTACTGCATTCTTAAAAAACCAAGGAGGTCAAGCAGAGTAAACATTATAACTCTGATTTTTATCTTGACCCCTTATAAAAATACTAAAAATAAACAAAAAAAAAATGTGTGAATGTGTGCGTGTGTAGGAAGTTAGTAAGGCAAAGTCTTGAAAACTTCCAGTCCGTGGAGAGGTCACCTGTCAAGGCTGGGTTAGCCCCTGGTAAGTCCTGACAGATGAGTGGGTTTGCCTAAAAACAGTAAAACATTGTGTTCCCCACGACCGCCACGGACTAAGGGCTTAGTAGATTGAGATGCCCTGACTCGAGGAGGGTTTGGGTTTCGCCTTCGAAAAGCCCGGTGTGAATGAAGGTCCCTGGCGTGGCTGAGGAAAAGGCCCGTAAACCTGTATGAATGGTGTAAAAATGTTAAAAAAAGAAATAACGGGGGAGGCAACTAGTTTGGAAGGCCTCCACGGACCATGGCGGTGGTGGAGCCATGGTTTTTTAAATTCTCAAAGGGAGAGGACATTAATCTGTGCAGAGTATAAGCCAGTTATATTCTGGATGACTCTTGCATAGAATAATGTTTAACCTGGGTGTATAAAGCTCTCGGTGGTAAAAAATACCTCAGAGTTGTGTTCTCTCAAGGTATATTACTGTCGAGGGTGCTATACACGGGCGGTCTCAAACCCCGCTCTATTAACTTACAGTACATTTAATACTTAAATTATACAGCGAGTGGATATTTGATTCACTTTACCCACTCCTTACAATATTTCTGTTAATTTTATGATACAGTAAAAAAGCAACCGGCGTTTTTAGAGGTAGAGATGCTGCAAATATATTGTATAAAGCAATTAGAGACCATGTTAGAGAAAAATATTGTAAAATATCCGTGGGGTAGGCCTACTGGGGAGGTGCCCACGTTAAAGATACACCAACGCGCCTACAACTGTACGGCCTGGCATACATGCCTACCGTGGTGTGGAAAACAGTTGAAAACAAAGGGGGTAACGAAACGTTACCCCCTTCGAACCGCAAAAAATAATTTATATCAAAAATAAGAAATCAGAATAATATTTAATAATAGAAACAAAGGGGGTAACGAAACGTTACCCCCTTCGAACCGCAAAAAATAATTTATATCAAAAAATAAGAAATCAGAATAATATTTAATAATAGAAACACAAGGGTAACGAAACGTTACCCTTCGAACCTACAGAAAATAATTTATATCAAAAATAAGAAATCAGAATAATATTTAATAATAGAAACAAAGGGGGTAACGAAACGTTACCCCCTTCGAACCGCAAAAAATAATTTATATCAAAAAATAAGAAATCAGAATAATATTTAATAATAGAAACACAAGGGTAACGAAACGTTACCCTTCGAACCTACAGAAAATAATTTATATCAAAAATAAGAAATCAGAATAATATTTAATAATAGAAACAAAGGGGGTAACGAAACGTTACCCCCTTCGAACCGCAAAAATAATTTATATCAAAAATAAGAAATCAGAATAATATTTAATAATAGAAACACAAGGGTAACGAAACGTTACCCTTCGAACCTACAGAAAATAATTTATATCAAAAAATAAGAAATCAGAATAATATTTAATAATAGAAACAAAGGGGGTAACGAAACGTTACCCCCTTCGAACCGCAAAAAATAATTTATATCAAAAAATAAGAAATCAGAATAATATTTAATAATAGAAACACAAGGGTAACGAAACGTTACCCTTCGAACCGCAAAGATAATAAGTAATATATGCATATTTAACAGACGCAGCGTTTTTTAACATTGCATTTTTACTATAAATTAATTTTTTCATTTCTTTTAAAGATGCTGGCAGACTCCTTTACCATTTAATATTTATAAATGTACATTAAAATCACTTTTATTTGAAAAAAGTGACATTCACCCCATTCACTACAATAATTGGAGCAACAACCATGAGCCCTGTCCTCTCTGTACTTGACTTACACTTAGAACAGACGTCTGCTAGCTGTAATTCCTAACCTCAAAGATGTCAGTAATACATTCCTATGTATTGGATAACACCCCTGTATCCGTATTGTTCGGTGAATAAAATAGCCCATGGCTTAAAGCAAAAGATATATGTCAGATACTAGGTTATGAAAATTCAAATAAAGCAATCATTGACCATGTCAGAGCAAAATACAAAGTACAATGCGTAAACTTCAAGGGTAACGAAACGTTACCCTTACACCCAGACACAGTTCTTATTAGTGAACCAGGTTTGTATGGATTAATTATGAGATCTAAGATGAAAGTAACTGAAAGATTCCAGGATTGGGTGTTTGGAGAAGTCTTATCATCTATTTGTAAATATAGGGTATATGTTCAAATGTGCATGTAATATATGGTAAATATGTTCAGAATAAAATTTTTAACAGACACAGTTCTTGAATATAGCATTGGGAAACAACAGAAAGCTAATTAAAATGTTGACTGATTAAACTTCTAAAGTTTGCAGTTATGACAGAAGATGTGGGTTTGAAACTTGTATTCTGTACCTGGAGAAGGATGCGTACTATAAACATTATGGTTTAACAGAGTATAAATGTATCAGAGATGAAAAAGTCACCATAAAAACAACACTAAGAGGACAAAAGGAGATGGTATGTGCCTTTTGAGGTATCATCGAGATGTAAATATTTTATTAATGAACCAGATTTATATGAATTTGTTATCAAACTAAAGTGAAACGTTTCCTTGAGTTCATATAGAGGTGGAAACAGATACGCCTTTCTCAACATCTTATATTGTAGAATTGCCTATATTTCATGCGAATTCTGCTATTTGAAAATATTATGCCATGGCTGTGAATTGTTTTAAACAGATCCTCTGACTCATGAGTTGTATGTTTTCATTGACTATTTCGCTATTGTGACCGTAAAATTTCAATTTGTACAGTAACCTGTATCATTGATGCCTAGCCTTTTGAGTTTTTGCGGGCAATTCCTTGTCGT
The DNA here is from genome assembly GCA_030545055.2 of Neoaliturus tenellus. Lineage (NCBI taxonomy): Eukaryota > Metazoa > Arthropoda > Insecta > Hemiptera > Cicadellidae > Neoaliturus > Neoaliturus tenellus. The sequence continues at coordinate 220,603,124 of CM061531.1, forward strand.
GACTGTAAATTTGTAAAGTCTACGGTCATCTGTATATCCAATACCCCTACAATAGGTTTTCAGCGGTAGTGTCCTTACATGACTGTAACATCATAAAGTCTACGGTCATTTGTACCTCCAGTCCCCTTGATTTAGTTTTCAGCGGTATTTTATTTAACTTGACTGTAAAGTAGTAATGCCTTCGGTCACCTGTATAACTAAGCCCCCTATGTTTCTTTTTCAGTGGTAATTTTCTCAAATAACAGAAAATTTGTAATGTCTTCGGTCATTGTATCACCAAGTCCCCTTAAATTTAGTTTTCAGCGGTAGTTTCCTTAAATAACAGTAATGGTTCACAGTATGTAGTCATCTGTATAACTAATACCCCTATGTTTCTTTTTCAGCGGTAATTTCTTTTCTTGACTGTAATATTTTAAAGTCTACGGTCATATGTAACACCAATCCCCTTAAGTTTGGCTTTCATCGGTCTTACCTCCCCTCAACCAGACTCTTGTAAGTTGTAATTCATCTATAATACTAAGCCCCTTGATTTAATTTCCAGTTGTAATTTATTTACCTTGACCATCATCTTTCAGTGATCTGTACCACTATGCCCTTTAAGTTTTCAGACAGTCCTCACCTTACATTGATTGTAATATTTTAATTTCTAAGGCCATCTGTATCACTTACCCTTATGTTTTGATTTTCACCGGACGATTCCATGCATTGACTGTAACGTTGTAAAGTTTACGGTCGTCTGTATCCATTGAGCCTCTTAAGTATGATTTACAGTGAGACGTAGCTAGGAATGTCTTTGCTGACAACAAAAATTTTATTTGTTATGAGGGCTATTTCTCAATTGGATCGTATTTTTCATTTTTACAGTAAAAACTCGACTAAAAAAGTAAGTCAATTGAGTTTTGTTGAAGATGCTTATATTTTTAACTGGAAGAAATTTGTATTTTGAACAAAATAATTTACACAGAGATCGTTATTAGGTTAAAATAAGTTTCTTTAGGTTAGGTAATTTATAGTGAGATCGTTATTAGGTTAAAATAAGATGCTTTAGGTTAGGTTAGATTATAATTTGATTAACATGGACACTTTATATATTTTTTTATTCCATGTTAATCAAATTATAATCTAACCTAACCTAAAGCATCTTATTTTAACCTAATAACGATCTCACTATAAATTACCTAACCTAAAGAAACTTATTTTAACCTAATAACGATCTCTGTGTAAATTATTTTGTTCAAAATACAAATTTCTTCCAGTTAAAAATATAAGCATCTTCAACAAAACTCAATTGACTTACTTTTTTAGTCGAGTTTTTACTGTAAAAATGAAAAATACGATCCAATTGAGAAATAGCCCTCATAACAAATAAAATTTTTGTTGTCAGCAAAGACATTCCTAGCTACGTCTCACTGTAAATCATACTTAAGAGGCTCAATGGATACAGACGACCGTAAACTTTACAACGTTACAGTCAATGCATGGAATCGTCCGGTGAAAATCAAAACATAAGGGTAAGTGATACAGATGGCCTTAGAAATTAAAATATTACAATCAATGTAAGGTGAGGACTGTCTGAAAACTTAAAGGGCATAGTGGTACAGATCACTGAAAGATGATGGTCAAGGTAAATAAATTACAACTGGAAATTAAATCAAGGGGCTTAGTATTATAGATGAATTACAACTTACAAGAGTCTGGTTGAGGGGAGGTAAGACCGATGAAAGCCAAACTTAAGGGGATTGGTGTTACATATGACCGTAGACTTTAAAATATTACAGTCAAGAAAAGAAATTACCGCTGAAAAAGAAACATAGGGGTATTAGTTATACAGATGACTACATACTGTGAACCATTACTGTTATTTAAGGAAACTACCGCTGAAAACTAAATTTAAGGGGACTTGGTGATACAATGACCGAAGACATTACAAATTTTCTGTTATTTGAGAAAATTACCACTGAAAAAGAAACATAGGGGGCTTAGTTATACAGGTGACCGAAGGCATTACTACTTTACAGTCAAGTTAAATAAAATACCGCTGAAAACTAAATCAAGGGGACTGGAGGTACAAATGACCGTAGACTTTATGATGTTACAGTCATGTAAGGACACTACCGCTGAAAACCTATTGTAGGGGTATTGGATATACAGATGACCGTAGACTTTACAAATTTACAGTCACGACAAGGAATTGCCCGCAAAAACTCAAAAGGCTAGGCATCAATGATACAGGTTACTGTACAAATTGAAATTTTACGGTCACAATAGCGAAATAGTCAATGAAAACATACAACTCATGAGTCAGAGGATCTGTTTAAAACAATTCACAGCCATGGCATAATATTTTCAAATAGCAGAATTCGCATGAAATATAGGCAATTCTACAATATAAGATGTTGAGAAAGGCGTATCTGTTTCCACCTCTATATGAACTCAAGGAAACGTTTCACTTTAGTTTGATAACAAATTCATATAAATCTGGTTCATTAATAAAATATTTACATCATTAGGTACTCGATGATACCTCAAAAGGCACATACCATCTCCTTTTGTCCTCTTAGTGTTGTTTTTATGGTGACTTTTTCATCTCTGATACATTTATACTCTGTTAAACCATAATGTTTATAGTACGCATCCTTCTCCAGGTACAGAATACAAGTTTCAAACCCACATCTTCTGTCATAACTGCAAACTTTAGAAGTTTAATCAGTCAACATTTTAATTAGCTTTCTGTTGTTTCCCAATGCTATATTCAAGAACTGTGTCTGTTAAAAATTTTATTCTGAACATATTTACCATATATTACATGCACATTTGAACATATACCCTATATTTACAAATAGATGATAAGACTTCTCCAAACACCCAATCCTGGAATCTTTCAGTTACTTTCATCTTAGATCTCATAATTAATCCATACAAACCTGGTTCACTAATAAGAACTGTGTCTGGGTGTAAGGGTAACGTTTCGTTACCCTTGAAGTTTACGCATTGTACTTTGTATTTTGCTCTGACATGGTCAATGATTGCTTTATTTGAATTTTCATAACCTAGTATCTGACATATATCTTTTGCTTTAAGCCATGGGCTATTTTATTCACCGAACAATACGGATACAGGGGTGTTATCCAATACATAGGAATGTATTACTGACATCTTTGAGGTTAGGAATTACAGCTAGCAGACGTCTGTTCTAAGTGTAAGTCAAGTACAGAGAGGACAGGGCTCATGGTTGTTGCTCCAATTATTGTAGTGAATGGGGTGAATGTCACTTTTTTCAAATAAAAGTGATTTTAATGTACATTTATAAATATTAAATGGTAAAGGAGTCTGCCAGCATCTTTAAAAGAAATGAAAAAATTAATTTATAGTAAAAATGCAATGTTAAAAAACGCTGCGTCTGTTAAATATGCATATATTACTTATTATCTTTGCGGTTCGAAGGGTAACGTTTCGTTACCCTTGTGTTTCTATTATTAAATATTATTCTGATTTCTTATTTTTTGATATAAATTATTTTTTGCGGTTCGAAGGGGGTAACGTTTCGTTACCCCCTTTGTTTCTATTATTAAATATTATTCTGATTTCTTATTTTTTGATATAAATTATTTTCTGTAGGTTCGAAGGGTAACGTTTCGTTACCCTTGTGTTTCTATTATTAAATATTATTCTGATTTCTTATTTTTGATATAAATTATTTTTGCGGTTCGAAGGGGGTAACGTTTCGTTACCCCCTTTGTTTCTATTATTAAATATTATTCTGATTTCTTATTTTTGATATAAATTATTTTCTGTAGGTTCGAAGGGTAACGTTTCGTTACCCTTGTGTTTCTATTATTAAATATTATTCTGATTTCTTATTTTTTGATATAAATTATTTTTTGCGGTTCGAAGGGGGTAACGTTTCGTTACCCCCTTTGTTTCTATTATTAAATATTATTCTGATTTCTTATTTTTGATATAAATTATTTTCTGTAGGTTCGAAGGGTAACGTTTCGTTACCCTTGTGTTTCTATTATTAAATATTATTCTGATTTCTTATTTTTTGATATAAATTATTTTTTGCGGTTCGAAGGGGGTAACGTTTCGTTACCCCCTTTGTTTCTATTATTAAATATTATTCTGATTTCTTATTTTTGATATAAATTATTTTTTGCGGTTCGAAGGGGGTAACGTTTCGTTACCCCCTTTGTTTTCAACTGTTTTCCACACCACGGTAGGCATGTATGCCAGGCCGTACAGTTGTAGGCGCGTTGGTGTATCTTTAACGTGGGCACCTCCCCAGTAGGCCTACCCCACGGATATTTTACAATATTTTTCTCTAACATGGTCTCTAATTGCTTTATACAATATATTTGCAGCATCTCTACCTCTAAAAACGCCGGTTGCTTTTTTACTGTATCATAAAATTAACAGAAATATTGTAAGGAGTGGGTAAAGTGAATCAAATATCCACTCGCTGTATAATTTAAGTATTAAATGTACTGTAAGTTAATAGAGCGGGGTTTGAGACCGCCCGTGTATAGCACCCTCGACAGTAATATACCTTGAGAGAACACAACTCTGAGGTATTTTTTACCACCGAGAGCTTTATACACCCAGGTTAAACATTATTCTATGCAAGAGTCATCCAGAATATAACTGGCTTATACTCTGCACAGATTAATGTCCTCTCCCTTTGAGAATTTAAAAAACCATGGCTCCACCACCGCCATGGTCCGTGGAGGCCTTCCAAACTAGTTGCCTCCCCCGTTATTTCTTTTTTTAACATTTTTACACCATTCATACAGGTTTACGGGCCTTTTCCTCAGCCACGCCAGGGACCTTCATTCACACCGGGCTTTTCGAAGGCGAAACCCAAACCCTCCTCGAGTCAGGGCATCTCAATCTACTAAGCCCTTAGTCCGTGGCGGTCGTGGGGAACACAATGTTTTACTGTTTTTAGGCAAACCCACTCATCTGTCAGGACTTACCAGGGGCTAACCCAGCCTTGACAGGTGACCTCTCCACGGACTGGAAGTTTTCAAGACTTTGCCTTACTAACTTCCTACACACGCACACATTCACACATTTTTTTTTTGTTTATTTTTAGTATTTTTATAAGGGGTCAAGATAAAAATCAGAGTTATAATGTTTACTCTGCTTGACCTCCTTGGTTTTTTAAGAATGCAGTAACTTTCAGCATCAATTACAACAGATGTGAGCAACCAGTATGTCACAAGTCTGTAAACAACTATCGAATGTAGCATCTTGGAATTGTAACCAGTGATACTTCCACATTCAATGGCCCAGATAGTTTTTCAACATCACAAAATATTTTTTCAAAGTGATCGTCAAAAACCGGTGGAGTTAGATTATGTAAAGGCATAAACGGAATATTGCCTGAACCATTAGCATGGGTTATTGTTATTCCAACATGAGTATTTGAAGAACATCCATCTGAAATTGTATCTACTATGTACTTTGAAAACGCTAGAGGCCATTCACATGTCTCTATTGGGCTTGTAAGAGAAAACTCATATTCAAAGGATATAATGCAAAATTTCGTATTTTCATTTAGTTTTCTTTTAGACAAAAATTTAAGGAAAACCGCCATAGTTGAGAGCAGCTCTAGAGCACGTCCAACCAGTACGGTAGTTAGAGAGCAAATAATGGTAATAAGATGAAAACACCGTCTATTAGGTGACCATGGTGTAATGAAACTCAAGCAATTCTTTGAATTTTACAGAATCCATACGGGAGGGTATTATAGTTATCATCTAGTTTTCTTTTTGGGCCTGTAATCTTAAACTGTTTGGTTTCAGTGACTGTTACAATATTTTTATCTTTAGTACGTCTGATTCTATTCTCTTCGACTTGTAATACTTGAGCGGATTCACCGAGTACCATCTCTTTCAATGTTTCAAAGTTAACCAATTTAGATGTCTTGAGGTTCAATGTTAGGCCTTTTACTTTACATACGGGAATTAGTTTCTGTTTATTGGTTGACCAGACAAGGTATGCGTAGGTTTTCGGCCCTCCAGATACAAACTCTACTATGTAGGACCCGGGTCCATACTCTACTAACTCATCTGTCATTTCCCCAAGGTAATCCCCTGTAGGCACTTTATACAAATTGCCCCGGAAGTAATATATGCAACTATCTGTATCATAATATAGGACTTGAGCTCCTAACTTTTCAAGGTGTTCATACAATTTGAGTCGGGCATGGGCAGTAGTGTAGGCTGCAATCACAACATTTACTGACCGGAGAGATTCAGTAGCTTCTTCAATATTTTGCCAATTAACAAGTAAAACTTCTTCATTTATAATCTGAACTGATTTTACTGTAGTTCCCGGTTGTGTCATCAATCGAAAGAAATCTTTCGGATTTCTTATAATTGAAGCCTTAGTCATATCCTCTCTCTGCCCAAATTTTCCCCAGAAAGAATTTAACATTAATTTCGCCAAAGACCTTAAACCCCCATTCTTAGCAATCTTGTCTTTCTCCAATTTTATTCCCTCATGTACAAAATAGTCTGCAATATATTTTTCTTTATCTTCCTCAGTTATACACCAACTAGGAAACCCTGACGCCTCCTGTTTCATTTTCAAAAATTTATTAATAAAATCGGTAAACAATCCCCCGTTTTCATAAGTCGCTACTTGATATTCCCAGAGTTCGTACATGTCCAGAATCACATATCCCTTCTCTACTGCCTTTCTAATCTCCTGCATTGTCCAAGTCCCTACTAATGCCCTCTCGTCACTATTGTGGCAACACTCTCCTTGGTTCAAAATATCCCCACAAGTTTGACACAAGACAAACATCAATTTATTATTAATCTTCGCAGGAAGAACCGGGTGGTATAGGTCCCGAGGTGGCAGAATTTTACATTTAAGCAAGCCTTCTACGCCAAGTCCCCGCTCTCTGCACTCCCTATCCCCTACATAAATTTCAGGGTGACCAACAGGGTAGTTACAGTACTTGTTTACATACGGGTACAACGAACAAACATCTACATACTGAATAGTCTCTCCCTCCGCACATTTATGATAAGTCTTTGCGTTACCTGTCCTACCTCCAAAGAAAGAATCTCTAGGATTAAGCGGGAGGCTGTTCAAGATCGGAAGACTGTCCAAATGTTTAAGATTTTCATCTTTTTTTATTTTTCTAAACTCGCACTCCCACATTTCAATAACATTACTTCCGAGTTTCTCGGTTTTCTGTAAAGTTCTCTGATAGCGCAAGTGAAGTGAATCAGAGGGATCCTCCTTCAGAGGAGCCTCTCTTTTGTAAGGGAAACATTTAGGGCATCCATGCCAGTAACATCCATGAAATTCATAAATATTCTCCCCATCAAAACCATCTACTTTTACTCCATTAATTTTAACTTCTCTCCCCTTTCCAGCATGCTCAATCCTAACACCACGCTTCTCCTCTTCCCAAGATAACCACTGTAGGGCTATGGCTGACTGATTGTCTGTTAGCCTATATCCATTCTTTGGTATAAGACCGATAGTTCTGGACCTTAGAAAATTACGGCGAAAAGCCAAGTTACACGCACTAGCAATGGTTACAGCCTCGAGAAACGGATCAACATTACATTCTTCAAGAAGCAAAGCTCGGAATTTTATACACGCTTGCGCCAGGATTTCTACATCTGAAATGCAATACTCCAAAATTTCTTTTTGAAAGTCAAACACATAGTCGCTATTTACTTGTTCATTATACCATTTTTCAAAGTCATTGTGGGGTTTCTCAAACATTGACTCCGGGCAATAAAACTCTTTTGCGGGCATCGGACCTACATAATTTTGATTTGCAACTGTGTTGAATAGGTGCGGGAAATAGCCCTTCTTTTTCTCCGGAGGCAAGTCAAACGCTTTCGGGAGTGCAGCTAGAGGCATGGGGAAATAGCTCAAAGAATCAACAAATCTAACGTTATCCATCTTCATCAAAATAATCTTGGAACCTCTCATTACAAGTTCAGGTGTGAATTTAGTCTCTTCCAATGTATACTTTAAAATAAACTGAAAGTCAAACCCCTGCCCGTTGTGTGCAATCACACAAACATGTTTAAATTTTTTCCTTACTTGCATTACATAGTCCATAAACTGTTTTACTGGGTCTTCAACAAATACTCTCTGCCTCTCAAAACAAGTTTCACATTCACTTCCCTTAATACATTTAAAACAGTACTGTTGGGATACGCACAAATTGACTTGATGCAATTTTTTCTCTGGATCAGATGGAAGGTTTTCATCTTGCCTGGTTTCAAAATCAAAGAAAATAAACAAATAATCCTTTTCATTTGGCTTTTTCCTGTCCACCTTCATGAAACATTTATGGTTTTCAGGCATAAACTCCCCACAAGTGCTACAAAAAACCTCTCCGCACACATGTACTGATTTACGTTTATCCAAGAAAATCATTTTTTGACAGTCACGGCAAAATTTAATCGACTTACATATTTCCCCTTTATGTGCAATTAAACATCTCTCATTTTTAAAGTGGCGGCTACAAAGACGGCAGGTAAGGCCACCATGCTCTAACTTACAGGGTGGGGAGATGGAATGACAAGCAGAACAGATATTAGAGCAACGGTGATGCCCTTTATGGTCATAGGGAATATGACACGCTTCACAAAAATAACTACAGGCAAAGGCAGCAGTTAGTGAGAGGATAACATTGTAGTGACCTCTATGAAAAAGTAAATTGATTTTGAATTTAGGATCTTCATTACCCCCAGAGAAATAAACATTCCTGCCTTTGGAGTTGTAATCATACACGGTAATTTTAAAATCCTTCAGATGTTCTTGGAATTTCTCAAGTTCCGGAATGCCTGCACCATCCTCGGACATTTCTACTCGCGCTTCCGCAACTAACTCTTGAGCCTTAATTGTTTGTTTTTTGCCTTTATCCGTACGAATAGCATAAGTCTGAGGATCTTTTTCAGCATACGCTTTACCCACTACCAAAGCTCGGGGAAGGCACAGATAATCTTTATTATTAATAACTACAATCCCTTTCCTTGCCTTACACTCTTCATTGAAACTATTATACAATCCAGGCCTAACTTTTCCTTTACCTACAGGGAGATTAACTCGGGAACATTCTACTTTAAAAGTGTCTGTCGACTTGATAGATTCCGAATTACTTTGAATAATTCCTCCAAAAACTCCCCATAAAACATCTGCATCTACGTCTTTAGCTGGTCGAAAATCAACATATCCCGGATCTTTTGATTTCAAATTTAGACTCTGCAAAGTAAAACCAAGCATATCATTTTCGTGAGACTGTTTCTTCATATCACTAACAATTTGAGCAAAACCTTGTCTGAGCCAGTCAATTTCATTTGTTTCGGGAGGAGGGTTAGAAAATTTGAAAATTGTTCTAAGGCCATACAGTCTGAATTTCTTTATGTACGTCTGATCCTCACTAAGAACTTTAACAGGTTCAGTGATTTTTAGTGAACCCATTTTAGAGGACGATTCCATGCTCAAAAGTAATTGAAATTCAAAGTTAGTATAAAACACAAAAGTGAGGTTATGTTACCCACGTCCGAACAGTATGACAACTGAAATCAGACTAAGACATCACAAGTGTAAAGCTAGTTATATAATGAACAATTACTACGTAAGTCAAAATAATACTAACCACAAATAGGTATCACAACATAAAACCTGAGCTAAGCAACGCAGAGAGCAAGTACACAACACACGGGAGCTAGATAGGTCCGTTCGCTACGAGAGCCTGACGCAAAGAGAACGAGAACAAGCAGCGATCGGTGGAGGTAGATAAGCCCAGCCAATCAGAGCGCAGCGCACCCATTATCTACCAATGGCGCGCTTCCATATTCCAGCCAATCACAGGACTAGAACTGGTCACGGTGAGACACGATTGTTTCATCGCCAAGATAAGGATGCTTGCTCAGCTATTATGAAATTACGGCCTACATCAAAATTAGTTCAGCTCCTAAGAATTAAATACTTTAATTTAAAATGCATAAGTAGGCTTTCAACAACACCAAATAATGAGAATTTTATAAGTAAAATATTAATAAAGTGTTATTCACTCAGCAAACACAACAGTATCTGATACATTATTAATCATTTTACTTTTTACTCTTCAAGCTAGTCTCATAATTTTTTATTTAAAGTCAATATTTATAATGTCGAAATTCATTAGTCAATCCAGTCATACCCAGAACTTTGAAACAAATAGTTTATCTAACAGAATATAACGGAGAGTTGACAGTGAAACTCCACATATTATCAGAAAGGAGATAAAAATGCTTAAATTTCTAAGATTTAAAAACTAAACTATAAAAATAATGATAGACTTTTACTTAATAAAAGTTAAGTGTAGATACAAACAAACATTTTGCTTTATTTTTAGTATCTTGGACAGAACTCTGAAAAATTAAGCATTTAAATAAACTTTATCACAAATTTACCAGGTCAGACCCACCAAGAAGACAGGCCTAGTTAAATTTACAATAAATGCTCTACTACTCCAAGTCCATATAGTACATTAAAACAAATTACATAAATCAAATAATTTTTATAATATAACTGAGAATTCCTAGCCTTGAGACTGGGACACCACAGATTATCAGAGCGGAAGTGGCCGATTGATAAACCGTATGTAGACAGAGACGCTGTTTCAGTTAATTCGCGCGCGCCTAAAATAATCAAAGTGAGTTTACTAGTGCATAGGATATATTACCAAGTAAGTGATATTTCCCCAAATAATACAGTTTAAAATTGTTAATTACTTTAAAATGTAATTCTTTACACAGCAAAAACTCCTCTCACCTCTATCTACCTTAAAATATTAGTCACATATATGATATACTTCAGTATCAGCTTTCATCTGTTGCAAAATTAGTCCCAAACTACTTTAACCTACCTACATCTTCACAAGAAATATTCTCTCTAAATCATTAGATACAAAATATATTTTACTACAGTCAACTAAATCTGCTGCATAACAAGTCAGACTCTAACTAAAAAAAACTACACTACACAGGTTACTCACACCTTCTCTTAAAATATTAAAGTATTTCTTAAACAGAATAGACAACATATACTGGTACAGTACAGCATTATTTTAAATATAAGTCAGATATAACGAAAGTTTAAACCTCCTTCATAAGGATTTTCCTGTAAAAATTATATAGTTCAATTTTTAATATAAAATATTCAGAAATAAGTAGCAGAAACTCACAGTCAAAATTTATACTACCCGTAAAGAAAAGTACAACATTATTTTAAATTAATTACTAGGTAGATAGCAATCATCAATAATTCAAATATAAACTGTACAATAGATTATTATTGCTAAATTAAGTAGAAAATAATATTTAAAATGCAAGTAAAATGGAAAGTAACACCTTTCTTCTTATATAACTCTCTATAAAAGCAGTACAGCAGTAAATAAAAGTATTTTAATTAGGAAAGAAAAATATCCATTAATTACCGCACAGAAAACAAATACCAATATTTCTAATTCACAGGGACTACTGTCTTTACTCCAAAGAAATCCACGGTAAATGAACATATAATACAGTATTAACTTAAAGAAAAATATAACATTTACTAATTAATAAAATTATGGACAACCCCTTCATAAGGTATTTTTCTTCAAATAAAAAATATTAAAAATAAGTAGCAGACACTAATAATCAGAATATAAGTTCAGTGCAACAGCAAGTAAAGGTACAGCATTATACATCATTGAAAAATTAATGACCAAGTAGAACACAAACTAACCCAATAATCCACATTAAAATAAATAAGAAAATATAAAGAGATTACAGCAGTACAGTACAATGCCACGCGTCGCCGCCGCCACAGACCGCAGATACCGCGTTATCAGACACATTTCCGCCACCTTCCTCCAAATACCTTGGTAGCTCACAGGTAGAGCATTGGCTTCATACGCCAGCAGGGGCGGGTTCGAAACCTGTCCTCTCCAAGTGTAAATTTTATTCATGAAAACATAATTAATGCTACACTATAAGGCTTGTTAGGTTAGAAATAGACTCCAAGATGCTTGTTGGGTTAGAAATAGCCTCTAGGGTGAGGTTGTAAGTGCATGGTACCTTAAATTTATTTAGCGACACTAGCGCCCTCTACAGGTAACTTCCGGAACTGAAGTAACGCCCTTACTACTAGAATAGATTATATCAAAGAAGAAAATAGAAAATTGTAATAACAATATAAATACCAAGAAGATTATTTTGATTTTCAATAATTGACTGAAGTTATATCACAGTGTTAATGCGAGTATTTCAGTAAAAGCAAAGGTGGACGTATAACACTTAGGAGCTGAAATAATAAAATTCTAGTCAAATAAAATATCACATTAAATACATTAAAACGCTTAAACCTGTGTTTTTAAATAATTCTAAAATGTTGTAATGTTTCACATTGTAGTGTGTTAAATAAGTTAAACTATTTAATGTTGTTGTGTTAAATATTATTGTTTAATGTATAGTTAACACATAGTACAAGGGGGACCGAGCTTATGCTCGGTAAAATTATGAAGCGTCACTCTTCTTTCTCAGACAAAGCTCGTTCGCTCTGCTCACTCGCCCTCTTCTTATTTTTAAGACGAGCTCGTTTGCTTCGCTCACTCGCCAGGCAAAAGGGTGCTATAGGTTGAAGATGTAACATATTGGTTTATATCTACAATTTAATGTTTACGTAAATAGCCTTTGGTTATACAAGGCATTGCACAGTCTCGTTATGTTATTGAATTAGTTTTGGTAGTCTTTAAGGTATGTATTGCTACTATGTATATGTAGAGCTAAACTATCGCAACTGGTCAAAGATGGTTTTAGTATTTCAAACAGTCATTTTGTAATTTTATTGTATGTAATTATATAAATTACCATTTCATCGAGAGAAATAGAATCGGGAATAATCGATCTTGTGAAAAAACGCAAAAGCATCCTACGATAACAGAAATTATCGCTGTAGCATTAGACAATTCGAAAACATTGATTAGTAAACAAACAAGTGGCTATCGGAGGGGCGTGACCTTGACGCTTATCTAGAGTGACCTTGGCTCCCCTCGCCGGTTATCAATACGGCCGTCAATACTGCATTAGCAGGTTGTTGAGCCACGCCTATAAACCAGCGATCATCGCACGGTGATACGACGAGTGGTGGATGACGTATGCTGGACGCTAGCAGTGTTCCCGGATAAAACATTTAACTATCGTACCAACGTAGAAAAACTATCGTACACTTAACTATGTTCTATTGAATGGAGTAAAAATGCCACTAACAATGTTATTTTAGAAAAATAATATATTTCTAGTGAATAGCCTCATCAATTACCATCTACTCAGACCTAAAATACTACGTGAAATATGCAAAGCTTCTTTTACAGGAAAAACTATTATTATTATTTTAGAAATAACAAGTTCAATCTTGACAAAAAATTATATTTGAGTAATAACATAGGCTTAATTATTTTGATTGAAGGGTTGATGCTTCTACGGACGATATTACTACGTGTTGAGATTGACTCCGAATCACGGTGCAATCCAGAAGCCATCTCAACAGGTACTATCTTATTTAAACTTAAACTGTTAGGCTCGAGTTATTGTACAGCTAGGTTAGGACACTAAAACTATATCGGATATCGTACACGATGGTCCGTCTGGGAACACTGGGTAGGAGGGGCAACCTTGTGCGGTAGGAGGCGAAGACGATATGAAGAGGAAAACAATGCAGTTGAGGCAACTGCCAGTGTCGCCAACAGTGTCAAACTAAGAACCTGTCACGGCAGACTATGCAAGTTAACTATGGCATTTAGTGATTTCCTTATTTATTTATTTTTTAAGAGGTTGACAGGCTTCATTTTGCCTTACTTTGCCCGTCCACATAGACTTTTGATCTGTGCATGGATCGTATTAGACAAAGTAAGGGGGTGAGCCGATACAGTACAAGGTGAAAGGTACTGATAAAAGTCACTGGCAGAACGCGGATCCGAACCCACGACATCGCTGCCATGAACCCGAAGTCCGGGGCGCTAACCACTACTCCACCGACTTATCCATTTTTTTCTTCTTTTTTTTTTAAGTAGTACGTAAATTTAGTGATGTAGGGATTGTAGGGTTGTTGAATAGCCTACAAATTAGTAAATGATCTAATGGATTTTACATACCGAGATTTACAAAGTGGTTTGATAAATAGAAAAATGAAGTCTTATTGTTCGCCTCTAATGGGAAACGTATATTTTTTTCTTCACAACCGGTTAAGCTGAACTGTTCAGTTTTGAGTTTTTCTTAAACGGCTTTAATTAAAATTGTTTAGCTGAAAGAGTAAGACCAAAAATGCAATTTTTTTTTGTTTTTTTTAACTCCTACAAACCCCTAAATCCCATAATGCTGTATATCTGTTATAGTATTCATGAAATCAACCTGGTACGGTATATATTTTCAAAATTATATCAATGGTAATGGATACTAGACGTACATATTACAGGATATATAGATTTTGCTTTGCTTGAAAATTAAACGCAGAACCGATTGTAAATGCAGATGTCTAACGGTTATAGGTAAGCATAAAGTTTAATTTATTAATTAAATTATCATTTTATAATTTTAAAGTGTGTATTAAAGGGCCTGCTTAGAGGACCTATTACATTCCTTAAGATCTGACATTAATAATAACATTAATAGAATGATACCACAATATGACAAACCAGTCAATGTTTTAAGATGTACACGGGTAAGTAATTGGCCTTGCACACAAAATGTGTGAGTAAAAAGTGAGTAAACTGAGTAAGTGCGCAATAAACCCGATTATATCATTTGTGAGTTTTCAGACGGTAATTTTTCCAATGTAAATAGGCCTACTTAATCCTACTAAATTTAAACCCTTGTTAGATATGTCCATAGTTTTCGAAATATACATTAATGTTAGAGTTTGTTACTGAGATACCAAGATGATTACCAAACTAAGCTTAGAATTCATCAATGAGTGAGGAATACTGATATCGGTTATCATGGCTCGGCAAAGCTGATGGCTTAGCTAAAACTCTTACAATAAACCGATTACAAGAGCCATTGACAACGAAGAAGGTTTTGTTAAAACAATAATGATATCCAATACTTAGGGTCAATTTATAGTATACAAAACACACAAAAAATGTAAAAAATAGTGAAGATGTACTTAAGTAAAACCTTAGTCCTGACCAAAACAACATCGCAAAATTATTAATAGTTAAACCAGAAGATAATCAAGTACAGGTAATGCAATGTTATTAGGTGTCTTTGTAATACGGTACAACAAAGTTTGAAATTGAAACCTTTAATGAAATACTCACTACAAATGTGATGAAAGTGAGACAGTCTGATCAACTTACCTGCAAAAATAAATAAACAATTAAAATGGATACAGTTTTAGTGAAACGTAATTCTATAAAACTATTAATAAATTGGCCTTATTCAACGCTTTTATATTTTCAACATAAACTACACATATCACTAGTGCAAGCGAAACAGAATAAAGAAAGCAAAACGTTTATGTCTGTGGCCATTTGCGTAAGCATGATTTAAATAGACCAATGAATTTGATTTGGACGATACTATACAAAGATATATGGTGCAAAATTGATAGAGAATAAAAAATATAGATCTTTGCTAACTTCTTTCGGCAAGAAGCCAATAAAAGACAAGGTTTGTTATTTAAAATGTTTTATCTGATAAAAACAATTTGCATATTTTGCGAGTCCCTTATCGTTATTGACGTAAGTTTAAGTGTTTTCGTGGATGATAACATATACACGTATAAATACAATGGAGAACTATGTATATAACAGGAATTTAAAGCTGACAGGCATCGGTGCAGTCGATAGGTAAATATAGGTTGATGAAATATAGCCGGTGTATTTGTATTTGCGGCGAGGAGTGGTGACGCTTCACGTGACCGCTATATAGACAAAGTAAGTCAATACGAGAATACTGCACTGTACCACCAGACAGACATCGCAGCAAGTTACGGGAGTCTGAAAGGTGATAGAAAGAAAAACAACCGCCTTAAAATTATTAAGACTGCTAATTATTATGATAATATTTTATACAATATTATCACATTTTGTCGTAGAGGTTATGACATATAATTATGGGCCTACATAGCGCATATTCGTTGAAAAATAATGTGATAATTTAAAAAATAAAAATTCTAACCCCACAAAATGTAGTCTTGACATTTTTTATCCTTCTAAAATTATATTGATTTTGTATTGTAATTGACATGTTTCTTGTGACTAATTTCTTACTGACGAAAGATTCCGATTAATTTAGTTAACAACATAATTTACGAAATAAGTTATTTAACAGACTACTAAAATAGATTACATAGAATTTACGACTTTCCTACCCAGGCCGAAAACCGTGCATACTATAAAGTAACAAACCACCCTAAGTAATTTAACTTCAAAGTAATACGTTGAGGTTAATATTTTTAATTGACGCCATATGCTCTATGCTCTCATTCCAAATACAGCACCTGTAATTAATGCATCCGATCTCAGCAACCGGTGCAGGTGCGCACGTTGTTGATCGCAACGCGGTGTATTTCGAGTGTTAGCATATGTCCAGGTCCAGCCGTGACATCGCGTCTTCCTGCTTCCGCTCCACCGTACTGCTGACCTTAGGATTTGCATATCCAGTAGCTTCGTCGCTCCAGAGACGTGTAACAGATACACCATTGGATCAGTTGCGACTATAGTTGTATTTCGAGTGTTGGCATATGTCCAGGTCCAGCCGTGACATCGCGTCTTCCTGCTTCCGCTCCACCGTCCACCAACCTAAGATTTGCATATCCAGTAGCTTCGTCGCTCCAGAGACGTGTAACAGATACACCATTGGATCAGTTGCGACTATAGTTGTATTTCGAGTGTTGGCATATGTCCAGGTCCAGTCGTGACATCGCGTCTTCCTGCTTCCGCTCCACCGTACTGCCCACCTTAGGATTTGCATATCCAGTAGCTTCGTCGCTCCAGAGACGTTGTGTAACAGATACACCATTGGATCAGTTGCGACGATAGTTGTATTTCGAGTGTTGGCACTTGTCCAGTCGTGACATCGCGTCTTCCTGCTTCCGCTCCACCGTACTGCCACACCTTAGGATTTGCATATCCAGTAGCTTCGTCGCTCCGGGGACGTTATGTAACAGATACACCATTGGATCAGTTGCGACTATAGTTGTATTTCGAGTGTTGGCACTTGTCCAGTCGTGACATCGCGTCTTCCTGCTTCCGCTCCACCGTACTGCCCACCTTAGGATTTGCATATCCAGTAGCTTCGTCGCTCCAGAGACGTGTAACAGATACACCATTGGATCAGTTGCGACCATAGTTGTATTTCAAGTGTTGGCACTTGTCCAGCCGTGACATCGCGTCTTCCTGCTTCCGCTCCACCGTACTGCCCACCTTAGGATTTGCATATCCAGTAGCTTCGTCGCTCCAGAGACGTGTAACAGATACACCATTGGATCAGTTGCGACCATAGTTGTATTTCAAGTGTTGGCACTTGTCCAGCCGTGACATCGCGTCTTCCTGCTTCCGCTCCACCGTGCTGCCCACCTTAGGATTTGCATATCCAGTAGCTTCGTCGCTCCAGAGACGTTATGTAACAGATACACCATTGGATCAGTTGCGACGATAGTTGTATTTCAAGTGTTGGCACTTGTCCAGCCGTGACATCCGTCTTCCTGCTTCCGCTCCACCGTGCTGCCCACCTTAGGATTTGCATATCCAGTAGCTTCGTCGCTCCAGAGACGTTATGTAACAGATACACCATTGGATCAGTTGCGACGATAGTTGTATTTCAAGTGTTGGCACTTGTCCAGCCGTGACATCGCGTCTTCCTGCTTCCGCTCCACCGTGCTGCCCACCTTAGGATTTGCATATCCAGTAGCTTCGTCGCTCCAGAGACGTTATGTAACAGATACACCATTGGATCAGTTGCGACGATAGTTGTATTTCAAGTGTTGGCACTTGTCCAGCCGTGACATCGCGTCTTCCTGCTTCCGCTCCACCGTGCTGCCCACCTTAGGATTTGCATATCCAGTAGCTTCGTCGCTCCAGAGACGTTATGTAACAGATACACCATTGGATCAGTTGCGACGATAGTTGTATTTCAAGTGTTGGCACTTGTCCAGCCGTGACATCGCGTCTTCCTGCTTCCGCTCCACCGTACTGCCCACCTTAGGATTTGCATATCCAGTAGCTTCGTCGCTCCGGGGACGTTGTGTAACAGATACACCATTGGATCAGTTGCGACGATAGTTGTATTTCAAGTGTTGGCACTTGTCCAGCCGTGACATCGCGTCTTCCTGCTTCCGCTCCACCGTGCTGCCCACCTTAGGATTTGCATATCCAGTAGCTTTGTCGCTCCAGAGACGTTGTGTAACAGATACACCATTGGATCAGTTGCGACGATAGTTGTATTTCAAGTGTTGGCACTTGTCCAGCCGTGACATCGCGTCTTCCTGCTTCCGCTCCACCGTACTGCCGACCTTAGGATTTGCATATCCAGTAGCTTCGTCGCTCCAGAGACGTTGTGTAACAGATACACCATTGGATCAGTTGCGACGATAGTTGTATTTCGAGTGTTGGCACTTGTCCAGTCGTGACATCGCGTCTTCCTGCTTCCGCTCCACCGTACTGCCCACCTTAGGATTTGCATATCCAGTAGCTTCGTCGCTCCGGGGACGTTATGTAACAGATACACCATTGGATCAGGTGCGACTATAGTTGTATTTCGAGTGTTGGCACTTGTCCAGTCGTGACATCGCGTCTTCCTGCTTCCGCTCCGCCGTACTGCCCACCTTAGGATTTGCATATCCAGTAGCTTCGTCGCTCCGGGGACGTTATGTAACAGATACACCATTGGATCAGTTGCGACTATAGTTGTATTTCGAGTGTTGGCACTTGTCCAGTCGTGACATCGCGTCTTCCTGCTTCCGCTCCACCGTACTGCCCACCTTAGGATTTGCATATCCAGTAGCTTCGTCGCTCCGGGGACGTTATGTAACAGATACACCATTGGATCAGTTGCGACTATAGTTGTATTTCGAGTGTTGGCACTTGTCCAGTCGTGACATCGCGTCTTCCTGCTTCCGCTCCACCGTACTGCCCACCTTAGGATTTGCATATCCAGTAGCTTCGTCACTCCGGGGACGTTATGTAACAGATAAACCATTGGATCAGTTGCGACTATAGTTGTATTTCGAGTGTTGGCACTTGTCCAGTCGTGACATCGCGTCTTCCTGCTTCCGCTCCACCGTACTGCCCACCTTAGGATTTGCATATCCAGTAGCTTCGTCGCTCCGGGGACGTTATGTAACAGATACACCATTGGATCAGTTGCGACTATAGTTGTATTTCGAGTGTTGGCACTTGTCCAGTCGTGACATCGCGTCTTCCTGCTTCCGCTCCACCGTACTGCCCACCTTAGGATTTGCATATCCAGTAGCTTCGTCGCTCCGGGGACGTTATGTAACAGATACACCATTGGATCAGTTGCGACTATAGTTGTATTTCGAGTGTTGGCACTTGTCCAGTCGTGACATCGCGTCTTCCTGCTTCCGCTCCACCGTACTGCCACACCTTAGGATTTGCATATCCAGTAGCTTCGTCACTCCGGGGACGTTATGTAACAGATACACCATTGGATCAGTTGCGACTATAGTTGTATTTCGAGTGTTGGCACTTGTCCAGTCGTGACATCGCGTCTTCCTGCTTCCGCTCCACCGTACTGCCACACCTTAGGATTTGCATATCCAGTAGCTTCGTCGCTCCGGGGACGTTATGTAACAGATACACCATTGGATCAGTTGCGACTATAGTTGTATTTCGAGTATTGGCACTTGTCCAGTCGTGACATCGCGTCTTCTGCGTTTTTCTTCCGCGATCAGAAAAACTGACGATCAGAAGAAATGACTAGCTCGACCGTTATACTGAGAATCAAATTTAACAATGTAATTTCTTATGCAAGAATTGATGGATGCTGTTTAATACTTCGGTTGTAGTTTGTTTGTAGTCTAACGAAAAACGTTCGATACATAAAAGCCGACAAGAGCGAAACCCCAGAAAACGTAGTTTTAAAAACATTTCTAGGATGGATAGATTTTAATGAAACTATTATAAATATCTTACGAAATTTATAGAGAGGAAATAAGCGCTATTACTTTAATTTCTTTCAGTCAGACTTTTTTCCTGCCTGATGTATTACATAATACCATCGATGTATACAACGGTGCATAATAAGTTTATCTGCAAAATTACTGAATACTCAGTCATTACAAATTGAACCTGTACCTGAAAGCTTATCAAACAACTTTAATCGTCAAACAAGCAATCCTATTGTTTACGAATTTGGTGGCTCATGTAAATTCATGATGATACCGCTTCATTAAAATGAAATCACAGATGGAGATAAGCATTGAAGAGGGTTCAACCCGCCACGAGCTCGCCAAATTCGGCGCCCGCTCTGAGCACATTACAATGATTGAAATCTCATAATGGAGTATTGTTTGCCGCCTAACATCGCGACCTAACGTCGCGGGGGCCTGGGCGTGTGTAGGCTTGGCTGGTCGCGTGCATGCAACCCCACGAGACCGTTGCGGAAGCTGAAATAATAGGTTGAGTAAAGTATCAGTGACGGTAATAAACGTTTCCAAAAATCATCCAAGTTGAACGGCTGAGTGATCAATCTCCGATCTTAAGGGTTTAGAGATTAAACATTTTAATATCTGTGTTTGGGATAGGATTAAAATATTATTTGTGTTGTATTCCCTTTATTTTTTGTAATGGGTCGATTGACCGGTTTTCACCACTATTTGAGAGATTTTCCTACAGAGTTGGTCGATATATGTTATTCCCAAGAGAAACTGTTTTTTATACTCAAACGCAAAACAAAGTTCCTAAAAGTCGAAGAGAAAATGGTAGGATTCTGTAACAATGATATAAATCATCTTAGTAAATTACAAGTTTCAACGTTCGATAAACCATTACATAAATAGTTCAACCGAAACGGACTGCGAATTACAACTGCGTATTCAAATTCAAAACCGTGCCTCATTCTGCCCACAACAAGCTGGTCTATTAATTTTTATTCGACTGTTAATAAGAGGAAATGGAAACGGCGATCCCTTGACGCCGAACGGCACGGCCACTAGTCGCGTTGTGAGTTAATCGATAGTCGTGTGCCAAGAAACTATTAGTGGACCATTTCCATGTAAATGAGCCGTGAAAAATGGTGGTTGAAATGAGTGTTTGTACCGGTGACGTGGCCGACCGCAACTCTGACACCGGGAAACTGGCAATCTCGGCGGTTGAGTTGTGTGGTGAACTTTCATGTAGGAAGCGGATGAAACATATTTCTAGCAGAGTCGGGTGTTTAGTCACTACAGTCTTTAAGCTGTTTCAATTTTATTTACCGTGATCAAAGCATAACCACCCAAAGGTCTCCCTGAAAAATGTTGGACCCTTTTAATCAATTACGTACAAAACTGTAAAAAGATTTAAAAATAAATGCGTAAAATGAAAACACATTAGTATTACGAGAAAGCGCGAGGTCTAATTGCATAATTAACAAATATGTAATACGTATATTTATTTAAGTATAAAAAGTTTAATTCGATAACTAACAAAAATACTATCTTAGGATAAAACACGTGTTAATTTTTTGCATAACGTTTAGTCAGCAATTTAAAAGTTGTTGCTATGGAGTCAAATGCGGTTGTGATAGAATTTGCAATACAGTGAGTTAGGAACCAATATTGCTCTATCGCTTGGCAAAGAGTTTTTGTTTTCGAAACACCTGGGGAGTGGGCGTCAGGACGATTGCAGCAAACCGCATGAAACTGTTTTACGTACGGCCATTGGAAACAAAAACTTTACCTTATTTCCACTTAAACTGTAAATGGTTATAACATTTTAAGATATTCATTACATGTATAATTAAAAACTAAATTTACCATGACAAATCGAAATACAGCTTCGAAAGATAATCAAATTCATCCAAATAAATGGTAAACCAATTCACCGTGGGTGCTTGTCAAATGCGCGTAATTCTCGCCGTCCGTGCCACGCCGCAATCGATGACAACGCTTTTGTTATCAGTAGTGAATAATTAAAATGAATAGATCGTAAACTTTTATCTGCAACCTTCAAACGCTAATTCTAGCCAATTATCATCCAGTAAGTTTCCTCTCTGGAGGCACTATCAGTAGTTTTTCTCTTTCTAAAATGCGACTTGAAACGATTCTTTCACAAATAATGGTAGTTCTTGTGTAATGTAAACTACATCCAATTATCAATTATAATAGTCTGGTTTAGTGCACAATTAGGAAAAAGAAACGCGGCTTCAGTCTCGATATTTAACAAATTTTAACACTAGAAATAAATACATATGAAGTTTGTACATATGAGGTCTCATAATTTTTGTAAAGTTTTTAAAAGTATACAGTAAAAAAATATGCCGGTTTCAGTTCAAAGCTTTCTCAAAAGGTGCGACATATATTGCTTAGGTGAATCACAACGATTATAGACAATCCACGAACTGTAGTCCGTTCAGAAAATTAATGTGCGGACGAATTGCGATTTTCAATTCCCCAAATTTCCCCCGTTCCTTTCACTACCAAAAATCCTGTGAAAATTAAAAAATTTCCGTTAGCAAGTATGCTTATATTATTAACGTTCGAGATGTAAAAAGAAGCGCTTGAATCGAAAATAAGGAGAAGTAACACAATCATCAGCGCTACAATCTAATCTTAACTTCAACGGCGAAGTTACAATAACAGCTGACTATAAAGAAAACAGGGGAATTCAGGACGGTATGGAGAAAGTTTGTCCCTTTTTGGGAAACAACATTCTGTCGTACACCAATTTTTAACGGGGTAATTAACCTGTAGATATTTCGAATAGTTATCGGTTTAAGCAATGATTAATTGAAATTTATTTGATGACTGTGATGTGTAGTGTGAATACAAAATAGGAAAAATAATAAAACATAAAACTACAAACATAATCTATATGTTTGTAGTTCTGTGATTAAATACCGTACATACACATTATTGTGTTTAGAAAACCAAGACGCTCTTTAACTCGTTTAAGAATAACTTGATGCAACCACGGCTTTCCTCCAAAAACTCTGTTTTCTAAAAGCTCGATGTAAACTACGAGAAATTGTCATTTGATTCTATCTACTGACGCCAGAGCGCGACACCAGCGACCGGAGATTCGTGTCACACTGGGAGAAACGCGGTTAGACTGGGGGGCGAGCCAGGCCGGGGAAGGGACACTGGTGTCAATCTGGCAAATTGGATAAGTGGCGCGCTACTTAAAACAAACAACCATTCAGAGCGCATTGCGAAACGTCTGAGAAAAATTAGACATCCGGCCGGGGAGGCGCCGAATTGGCTGCGGCCCCGGGTATTGCGTTAAGGTGCTGCTATACATCGACGTCACGTCACGTCACGTCCACGTTCGCATGGTATGCTCCCTGTGTATTCAAATGGAACCGGCTATACATCAACGTCACGTCACGTCACGTCACGTCTTCATTCGCATCCATTCGCACTCGAATGCTCTGAGGAGCATTCGGGTGCGAATCGGTGCGAATGGGTGCGAATGAAGACGTGACGTGACGTGACGCGACGTCGCTGTATAGCCGCTACCAACGTCCATTCGGCCGATCGGCTTTCGCCTCGGGTATCTTCGTACGCAATCGGGAAACTTCGGAACCAATGAGAGCAAGGGTGGATTTTGTCCGAATGTTTGTTTTGTTTACTTCCGCGCGCGCGGAATCCGTGAGAATTGGCGGAATAGACGCGACGTCCAGTGCGAATGCGAATGCTTGACGTCGATGTATAGCACCCCCTCCGGAATCGCCGGATCCATCGATGCGAATGGATGCGAATGAAGACGTGACGTGACGTGACGTGACGTCGATGTATAGCAGCACCTTTACGTTACGGCAGAGGCCGGTCACTCCGGGTGCGGACCAGGGGAGGGAATGTGGGAGGGCAGTGAGAGATACCAACCGAACTTTAATAATGCTTTTGTTCTTAGATAGATTGAGCTAAAGACACACTTTGGTTAACATAATCCATTTACGTTTCCTTTACAACTAACCAAAACCCATCAAAATGTCTATTTGACTATAAAATACTTTTAGTAACTCGCTTATAATGTCAATCAACAAAATAACACCAAACATACAACACATATTTTGTTATTTACTTGGCGTTTTCCGCTATTTTCGAAAGTGTAATTTTTCGAGAAAACTCCTCTGACCAATCTTCGACCCAACTCTCGTCTTCTTGGCTTTTTAAATACGCAATTGTGCACTTATAAACAAAATTAATATGTAAACTGTTTAGATTAAAATAGATAAAAATTTAAAGGGCAATTAGTAAAAAATACAGCCTACGATCGCAAATTTCTCTTAATTTTTTTAAAATCGTAACCTTGCTAAAAAAAGAGCTCGTTATCACAATATTCTAATCTGGTCAATAACCAAATTTAAAATCATTGTCTTTCTCTGGTTTTTTCTCACTTCCTTCTAAAAGTAGACCTGTGTTATAGCAAAGTCCACAAGGTTTCGCAGTCCGTTCCGCAGGTTACACCTTGTTAGCGACGAGTCTACCGAGTGGCGACTCTTATACCTATTGACCAGAGAGTCTATCGTGCGGAGAGTCTACCGAGCGGAGAGTCTACTGAGCGGCGAGTCTATCGAGCGGAGAGTCAGTCTATCGACTTTTCGACTATCTGTCAGTCTATCGAGCGGCGAGTCTATCGAGCGGAGAGTGTCTATCGAGTGGATAGTCAGTCCATCGAGCGGAGAGTCTACCGAGCGGAGAGTCTATCGTGCGGAGAGTCTATCAAAGGGGAGAGTCAGTCTATCGAGCGGATAGTCAGTCTATCGACTTTTCGACTATCTGTCAGTCTATCGAGCGGCGAGTCTATCGAGCGGAGAGTGTCTATCGAGTGGATAGTCAGTCCATCGAGCGGAGAGTCTACCGAGCGGAGAGTCTATCGTGCGGAGAGTCTATCAAAGGGGAGAGTCAGTCTATCGAGCGGATAGTCAGTCTATCGACTTTTCGACTATCTGTCAGTCTATCGAGCGGCGAGTCTATCGAGCGGAGAGTGTCTATCGAGTGGATAGTCAGTCCATCGAGCGGAGAGTCTACCGAGCAGAGAGTCTACCGAGCGGAGAGTCTATCGTGCGGAGAGTCTATCAAAGGGGAGAGTCAGTCTATCGAGCGGATAGTTAGTCTATCGAGCGGCGAGTCTATAGAGCGGAGAGTCTATCGTGCGGAGAGTCTATTGAGGGGAGAATCAGCCTATCGAGCGGATGGTTAAGCGATGGTTAGTCTATCGAGAGGGAAGTCTAACAAGCGGAGAGTCAGTCTATCGAGCGGCGGATCTATCGAGCGGAAAGTCAGTCTGTCGAGCGGTGGGACTATCGAGCGCCGAGTGCATTTGCTGCATTCTTCCCTTCAGAGAGACCCCCCTGAATCGCTTTGAGTGCAAACTGTGGGCAATGGCTTATCCTTAAGAGGCTTATTCTGTAACTGTTGCATTTCATTTACCTTTTACGACTTTTTGTATAAAAGCACCCTTGTTATTATTTCCAAATATTTTTACATGTCTTTTAAGGGCAAACTCCTACTTATATTCATGGTAAATTTTATGTTTACAAGAAAAATGTCATAACAATTTATTAAAAGTTGAGAAAAATTAAAATATTTATGGCGAATCTAAAGATTTTTTAAAATATAAAGATGCCTGTTTGATGAAAGGTTGAACTGCGTATTTTCTTTCCAATGTATATGCATAATGGAATATTTAACTCATTAAATATGTTGATACTTAGATACTTTAGATACTTTATTTGAAACACCGACGCACTCTGTGGTGCGTATTTTAAGGTGAGTATGACTGAAGGGGTGAGTGTGATGATCGTGATGGATCAGATGAGGTGTAGCTTTGTTACTGACAAATATCAGCTGTGTTATTTGTCAGGATCATTAATTAATAGCCCGATGACCAAAAGCAGCTGGGTCCAGTATCGAACCATCAAAAAGCACTAACTTTTCTCAGGATCGAACCGGCTACCTTCAGATTTCAGATGTTGGTTCAGTTGACACTGACACCAAACACAGTACTGCAGAACCACAGTATATGTAGAACCAGTATATGTATTCTCTGTGGCAGAACGTTATAAAATGCACTACCCATATATCTTTAAGTAAAGGATATCCATATGGCATGTATCAGAAAACGGAATACATATTATTTTTTAGATTAGACATTTTTTCATATATTGTGAATTTTGGGTAGGTCTTGTACTCCCAAGTCGCACAAGAGTCCCCCTGTAGAAGGGAGGAATTCACCGCAAATACCATTTGACCCTTTTTCTACCCGTTTCGCCACTCGGCACGCCGCGCCGCCCCGCGCCGACCATCGCCCACGTCCCCGACCCGCCTTTCCACTTTCAAGACTTTCTCCCGCTGAAAGTTCACCACGCGGTTGTATAAGAGCCTCCTCGGCATCGCATACCTACCGCTCGGCAGCTGGAGCTCTGCACGTGCGGCAAATTGGTTCTCAACTTGCAAGAAACAACAATGGGGGTTAACGCCGGCGATACAGCGCTGAGGCGGGGTCACGCGAGTGGTGCGGCACGCGACCGCTCCACTACACCACGACCGCTACATCGATACCGCGTCACAACACTATACAGCCACTGCAGGTCTACACAGCGATACAGTGGAACCTCGATATATCCAACTCCTTAAACCTGCCTGATAATCTTAAGTTATTTATACCTCAGTATATCGGAGAATTTGCCAAGATAACTTCCACATGTCGAACTTTAGTAGCGCTGATGCACTTCCTAAGAACCAAATATAATCGGAGTTTGCTTTATAAAAAAGCGTTAAAAACGCTCCTCACGCTCATCACAAGCAATCATAATAAAAATCTTTGTTTTTACATACTAAATTGAAATATTATTGAATATTTTTTATTAATTATTTTCTCAAAAGGATGAGACAGTTGATTATGTTTTGTAGAACAATTCATATTTCAATAGGTTCCTTAAAGAGTGTCCCTGATTTCGAACGCTTACTACACGAAGAAAAACAACATCATAATTGTTCTTTTTAGCGAATTTCCCTATAGGGAATACACTATTAAGACGGTAAGGCCTATGACCGGGACCATGACACTTTTTTGTTTTGATGTTCCTGGAAGCTAAAAATGCCATTCGTTTCTTTCAAGGTAGGTCTATTTACATAAGTTTCCAAACCAGCATCATCAGATTATGGAGACGTGGTTTTAACAGGGTATTAAGAGGGCCAAAAATAGGGTTTTGGTACGGAGGAAAACAAAAATGACGTTTCCCCTTATTCTTATAGAGCAGCAGCGTCAGCACACACAGCATTGGCGGCGGCGGCAGCGACTGCAGCGGCGGCGACGACGGGCTGATATCCAATTACCATCCTGGAGTGTGTTCATTGGACCTTGATCACATCACACTGTGACGTGACGTCAATAGCACATCATTATCTCCGTCTCCGAGTTGCTTATCAGCGCCGAGCTTTATCTCTTGGGCTCGAGTAGGAAGTACGAGGACACTCGACAATTCTTGTGATTCTAGACTTGGCGGTCGTTGTTTTGTCTGTGTGCATTGTTTCGAAACGGGATGTTGATATTTTAGTTTCTCACCAACAGAAAATTTTAATAATTTCAATGGAAGCCTTGTTTAACATCTTTGCTCTAGTTAATTTCAAAGCAACTTAAATATTTGCACGATGTTTGGTAATTTTGCCGGAAAAAATTAAGTCACTATTATTACTGCTTTAAGAGCATTTCTTTAAATTACTTGGCTATCAATGAAATTCTTTAGGACTATTTACTGTACAATGATGTATTGTTTATGGGTTACAAGTATTAGGGACAAGGTATACAATCGTTTGTTGTAAGCACCTTTATAATAATGAAGCTTGCAATACAATGTTACAAATTTATAATTTATTTTGTATTAAGTGATTTTTACTCCTAACCATTCGGTTATTTTTATATTCTGCTAACGAACTCAGGGGGGACAGCGGTGTGTTTTTTAATACATGATTACCAACTAACCATTTCATTTAAATTACAGGGCGAAAGGGGTAGATACCAACCTAAAGAAATTGCAAGACGGGCGAACGAAAAATTGATTGAAAAGACAAGATACCCCTTTTCATCATGAGACTCGTTCTATTCGTCAGGATTGTTGTACAGTATTAGACAGAGAGGGAGGAAGAGAGCGATGATATAATGAGCGGGGATGTTTCATTTCTGGGACGAGGGAGCCACTCAAAGCGCGGCTGCGGCTGCACCGCCACCAGCGATGTGACATCAGCGTCCACTGGCTCTGTCTGTGCTGGCTGATCAAGTGTAGTTGGGGCTCAGATACATAAACAAATTTATATACTCTTACTAGAAAATACGGTAATTTTTACTTATTTAATCCGCTAAGGGATTTTATTTGTAATCGGAACCCATTAAACAATTTAAAACCGATTTTCAAGCTTTTGTTTTTGGTTTTTGAATAGGGCTTACTGTGGGTTATTTCCACAAAAAAATTGATGAGAATCGACTTAAAGTGAGGATGCTATTCATAATTTAAATTAGAAAATTTTCCATTAGAATAATATGTGTTAATGTACAGCTGGTGCTGGTGGTAGTTTAGGGTGATTCCTGATTACTAATAATCACAATATCTGATTGGTCAGATGTCATTGATTTTTAGCAATGGTATGGCATGGTCCAAATTAAATTGGACGATTTCGAGCAACAAGTATACTAGTACAATTTAGAAAGCGCAAAATACATACATGAAATTAAAAATGAAAGATTTATATCATCTGCTAAACAATAACTATTTAATTTTGTAATTGCTCGAATAATGACAACATCTTTTTCCTATTGATTTTTAATTCCGCTTCATAATGTAGCCTATATATTTTATTAAGGTTGAAACACTACCATCTCAGTAACTACTGAAATGATCTTCGTAATTTATATTCAGCATTTCCTTCAAATTCATGATCGTTGTTAGGGTTACTCCTTTTGCCCTTATGTTTAGGCCAATTGAATAATAATAGAAGACTAAAATTCAGTTGAGATTAATTTCTTTTTTTTTTCTTTTTTCAGAAATCTTTGTAAACTAGCCTCACTTTTGGCATCCTTCCCGTAGCGGAGCACGCACGACCATCAAGTTAGTAAATACTAAACAATTCACAAATTAAGTCAATTTATTTCCATGAAAGACTTGTCACAAAAGTTGAATTCACTAACCAGTGGCAGGAGTAAGCCACTGGCGGTGGTTTTGTTTATTTGGCCGTTGTGGATAGTCAGTGGACCGTGCGCCCCCGGCCCCGGCCCCGCCGCTGTACACTGTACAGGGATGCGAGATTTGGCCAAACACACAATTGTTGACTTTGTGCGCTCACCGACACAATATAATACCTGTTACAGCGAATATCCCGACGAAATGTATGGGATATTAGCATTAAACCTTTCGAAAGGATCCTGTTAGGTCTCTACATGTGACTTGGATTAATCTTATTGCATTTTAAAATTAACTAGAGGTAGCCCAGGTCAAAATTCGACCAAAATTTAAGTCGAGGTAGGCGGAATTAGTTTATTAGTTAAAAATATTTATAACACAAATATTCGTTTGTTCCTTTTTTTTGCTAGCATTTATTTTTGCGAACGCTGTCAAAATATAATGACCCAATCAATTAACCATTAAATTCATTTACATTGTGATCTTAAAAGATTGTAAGTCATAGCCCTTGGGTCCGATTTAAATTATAGGCCTAATGAGTTCTGCTCATCTACACAGGAGGAAACATTTAGTGTTTGACAATTGATGAGGAAGCTACGGCATTTATGAAGACAGTAAAATAGTCGAATGGGAAATTAAGTCTCAAGCGATATGGCTACTAGAGGCTAATAACAACCACGATTTTAACAAGTGAAATTGTAACTAATATATAAAATAAACTGTTACATAAAGAAAATATTACCGAAAAGTATCAAGTATGCGTCACTAGTTCCGAGTGGCAGAAATCACTCACCTTTGTCCCATAACTCAAGGCACAATCATTGATGATTCGAACGACGCGACACCTACGTCCAGCCGCACGTGCAACAACAATGCTCAGTTCGAACCAGAATTTCCCACATTACTTGAATAATTAAATTTATTTTACAATCAACATGCCACCAGATTTTAATAAAACAATAAGATGGCATTTCAAAGCACGATTCAACCGTAGGAATGCATTGAAATATTACTGTATATACTGTGTTGCTATTGTTTGTTTGACGATAACACTGGAAAGCACAGGTGCAAGCCGGATTGGGAGTAAACATCGATATGGGCGTTAAACTCGGCTATTCATGACTGGTTATGTTGGGCTAGGTTATATTAACTATGGTTAAACGTAATATATTATACTTGAAAAGAACTACACTTGGTGAGATAGTATTTTAAGTCAATGCGTATTAGATATTATGTACGAATTGAAGTTAATTCGCTGTGTTTGCATGTCCTTGAAACGTGGGAAAGGGAGAAAGATTCTGTTACGCATTACTCAATCGTGTCACACTTAGAGTCTCTTATTATAGAATCCTAGAAAAATATTTGAAAATTTTTAAATTCAAAGTCTTATTTTTTCGATAGAAAATTTACTCAAATATTCGAGTCGTATTTGACAGACACGTTATACAACAAGAAAAACCTCCTATGAAGGTTAACAAATCGACGTAATAATCCGTATGAGATCATGTCGCTTAAGTAAGCATGATTAGTACAAACTGTATGAAAACAAACACTCTGTAATCCCTGTACGTATCACGGCTATTTACCACTGTGCTCTGTACACAACAAGGCTATAAATTCCATGCCTTCGTACACTTATGCGAATCGAGACTTTGGCTGAGCGCCATAACGTCAAAAATACCCAAGTTATTTTGGTTATCCTAAATTTACACCCTCTATTCCAGTTTAGACACACCCCCTTTGATGTTGAAACACTTGTAAAAGGTGACATTTAAGCGTGCCTTGCGAAATGTGAAAAATTATACTGTATATCACAAACGCTTTAAGATGAAGACACCTTCCTTTTCAAGATCTGACACGAGCCAACATTCTACTCTTACTGGCCCGTTGTGGAAACCTGAAAGTGCGATCTATTATTTAAGTAGTCACTCTATCGCCTGTACATTGTCGATAGTACTGTATACCTAAACCTGTGTGTTGATCTTGAGGGAGTGCCGTGGCCTAAGTAATGGTGCACGCATCACAAACAAAATAAATCGACACCTTTCACTCTACAACCGTGTCTTTAAATTTTCACGTTTTCCTTTGTTAAATATTGTGCTGTCAGGAGAAAACATTTCCGAACCAAACTTACAGACTTGAGGACCTTTTGAGGATACACTTTTATCGTTAACTTTCGAGTGAAATATATTATAGTCAGAAGGAAATAGGAAAATATGAAACTTAAGTAACACATTTACCATAACTAGGGATCGCCTACTATAGTAGGATTCACGAAAATAGTCCGATTAGAGTCGATACATTGTTGCCAAATTTATTCTGAAACACATTTTTATACTGTATTACACATGGTAAACAAAACCACAAATGACAACATTGCAGGGCGAACGGGTGTGAGGGGCTCACAGCTGTTTAAATTTCCATCGGACTACTTTCGTGCATCTTACTATAGTATAAATTCAACCAAACATTTTGTAATAATTCATGATTTATAATGATTATTGAATATCAATAAAGGTTCCTTAAAGCAGCAAAATAAAATTGCATACTGCATTTCTATAATTCTAGTGCACGGCCATACGTACTTCATCGAGAAACAAAATTGGAAATACTAAATGCTTATCCGCAAAAACTATGAGTAATGATTTAATCGGAAAACGATTTAATTGACAAAATGTTTGTTTAACTTAATTATATTTTCTGTCAATTGTATGTGCATTTTTCTGCCAACAGAACATGAGCCTGATTGTCCGCAGGGGTTTGATTTTCCTTTCTCCCGAGGACGTGCAGTCACTGTATAGGCACTTTTTAACCAGTAACTTTACACTTGACTGTTTTTCATTCCGGATCAAGCCGAGATTGTGTTCAAGGAATTCGGGTGATCTGTTACACAAGCAGCGCTGTTCGCGCCCTGCCAACTCCGGATTCCGCTCTTAAACCAAATTTATTGCCGGATTACCAAATCCGTCTTGTCAAGGAAATTTTTTTTTTTTATGATCTCAGACTTCTGAATTCACGTTCAACCTCGATTGAGGGAAAAGTGACGTATTTTAGCTGTTACCTTAACATTGTTTAAATGCAATAATGGTACAGGTCGATTTCGTATGTAAGCAAAAATCGTTAGTAGTCAATCTAAGCGGGATTTCCCAACAGAAGTGGGAAATATAGAAGGTATATAAAGAAAACTACAGTAGTTTGTCTTTGCGACAAATGCATAATTGAATAAAGGCACCCCTGGTTATACATTTGAAGCTTAATTTTCGAGGGGAAATAATCCAGAATCATTCGAGAGAGTTTGTAAAATATTTACTGAAAAACAAAGAGAAAAAAGTTGCTATTTATCAATTATATATATAAATTAATAAAGTTAGATGTGCAACGCTTATGTTATGTTGCTCTGTAATCGTAATCAGGCCAGATGTAAATTGTTTATACTGAAAAATATAGATATTTGACAACATTAAATATATTCAAAAAATGAATTTTGAAGACAAGTGAAACTTTTTAAAAGTGTAGGCCTACTAGATTCTTTTTCACCTCTCCAGCAACAAAAATAAAAAAATAAATAAACAAATTGTTGAGAGCAAATAATTAGTCTTTGCGAGGAGTATATTTCTGCAATTATTGTTGTACAGATGTGCATGTGAATTTATTGGGAAAATACTATCCGAATTTCCAATATGCTAATAGTTAACCTTATAAGTTAACAGCCTAATGAATTCCGTATTGCGTTTGCTGAAAAGTGGTCAGTAATTAACAGATACGATTATCTTCGTGGCTTTCTTGGAAGCAGTATGTTTATTGTCACGTGCTGGAGTAAGTTATTACAAGACCACATGGAGAATAACACCCGACCAGTCAAGTCGCTGTGAGGAGTCTCAAACTATGGTTACATTCTGTTGACTGACCTGAGTCTTTCCCTATACAACACTGTAAGCGTAGTTTACTCACTGTGGTACTGTAACCCTGAAGGGAGAAACTGGAATCAATGATTTAGCCTAGGTTTGTGGAAGGAGAAATGCAGTTTTATTTTCACTGATTCACTTTTTTGTAGATTTACGCAGGCTCACTTTACCACTAATTAAGATTTCGATTCACCTCAGACATGACACACGGTACAATGACAACGGCTCGGCACCGGCGGCGGGCGGTCAGTGACGGAGATGATAAGGACGTCATTGGCACAAGTGTGTGAAGGTCCTGACGTGGCCTTGCCGCATTCCGCTGTCACCACCGCACATGTGTAGTGTGTAGTGTGTCGTGTGATATGTCACCAACAGAGGGACAAGCAATGCACAAACACTCAAACTGCCTTAGTTATCGGCGATCACGATCCAGAGAAGTAGATCAAGAAACAACTGCATATGTAGACCAATGCTTAGAGTGGGGATAGTTTACCACGGTAGGGAGACTGTAAAACTAGTAGTTAATAAATTTTTACTGTAGTAGTAAACATTTATATTGGAGTCGCTTAGAAAAGTACCTAGAAATATATATATGTCCAGCTCACGACTTTCTTTACAAGGCCTCTAATCTACAAGTGGGCAATGTTAGCGTATAAAACTTAAATAGTTGACTAGTTCGATTCTCAGGATGGAACTGATGCATTTGGACCGCGGTAGGGAGACTGTAAAAGTAGTAAATACATTTTTACTGTAGTAGTAAAAATTTATATCTGAGTCGTTTAGAAAAGTAGGCCTACCTAGAAACATATTTGTCCAGCTCACGACTTTCTTTACAAGGCCTTTAATCCAAAAGTGGGCAATGTTAGCGTATAAAACTTAAATAGTTGACTAGTTCGATTCTCAGGATGGAACTGATGCATTTGGACCGCGGCTGGGCCGCTGTACCAAAAATAGGACGAAAAGGAACTGGCGGAAAACATAATATTTACAAGAATAACATTTTGAATAAATTTTCTTTTGTAGAATTGCTATATCAATGTTTTCTCAAAGTCAATCAGTTGGATCCAAACACCACTGCTGTGTAACGCACTGTAGCCTACGGACGTGTCGCCGCTAATTATAGAGGCCGACACTCGACACAGGATACGGGATTCGGCGCTCCTAATATAGAGGGGGTCCTGCCGGGCTACTCTCATACACTGACTCGCGGACTCATCTCCACGTACCGACAAAATATACCGATTCAGTTTTAATCGTATGAAACCCACTAAAAAACATGCAAACTAGGTTTGAAACATGGTGTACCGGTAGGCCTACATATTGTTTCTATTCTGGTGGACAATTCTGTAGGTGTAAATTAATTTTTGAGTGTGAGTTAATTTTTCATAGTCCCGAAAACAATTTGAAAACATCTTGGATTATTTAAAACTTTTAGAAAAAGAAAGAAATAAAGAAAATTATTTTATACCATCCAACAGAACTCGACAAATAAAAAAAAATAATCCAAGCTATTCGTTCTGTGGTATATTTTTTATTCAACATTTTCTCAACCTAAGGTTCTGCCGTTATATGCTGTTGACAGTTCTTTCTTTGAATAAAAAAAAAAATTAAATCGTATTTGAGCCTTTATTTGTTGCTAAACAAGTGTTATTCAGAATTAATCCAGATAAGTTGGGCAATATTTGTCATTTCACCTAACATTTGCACTGTAATGTGTCATTTGCACTGACGAATGCAAGTCAGTGCTAATAAAAACCATCTTGTTTATAAATTATACCTATAAAAATATTTTATATTTTATAAGAGTATCATTAATGTCTGTCTATTTATTAAAGTAACTGTAAAGAATTATTAAAACAAATGTAACTCCGTAAGAAAACTCCTGAGTAATTTAGTTGATGAAAAAGTGAAGTAAACTAATTGGTTTTGGGAGAAAGAACATTTCCTTTGAAATAATCAGAATTAATCCGCTTCCGCTCTTTAATTAATAGCCGGTCTTTTTCTAATCAAAATGTCCCGTAGGCTAATCCTGTCCTTCTATCAAAGTATCCAACTTCTTTCCATACCGATTTTCTTGTTATCCCAAGACGACTTCGAAGACCTCCTCATTGACTTGCTCGATTGAACAACCTCGTGTGCTATTTCCATCTGTTATTCCAGCCACTTAACCTCTTTGGCTTAATAATGTGTGATATTTTCTCTGCGGGTAAATATAGATGTTGGATGGGAGGTGTGGACATAGGACGTTAACCGAGATAAACAATGTGAGTGACTGGCAGCACTGACTGTGTGTTGTGAAACAGCTGGCACCGGCGACGGTTGGCACCATGGGCCAGGGACTGACTCATCTCTCCATCAGGAGGAGTCACTCCTGAAACCAGATCGCTTCAGGACGTTCTGCGACGACCGAACAGTTAAAGTATAAATAGTAACCACCGCCTTACCAAATCTGAAATGTCTGTCTGTACAATGCAAACACTATACGGCGCAAAACGCACGTTTTGGTGATTATCATCTGTTTTGTTACTTATCGGCTTGTTTAGGAAGTAATATGAGAATTATGATCAACTGTGTTTCATTCACTTCATTTTGGTAATCGTGCATCACGTTTACCATCTACTCAAGGAATAAGATGTATTTTTTCGTTGATCAAGAAAACAAAATATCATAAAACGTATCCGTATCAAACGTAGGCTACATTCATGAGTTGTTGTTAATTTCGTAGTCACTCTCTACGATGAAATTTTATATTTGCGAATTAACTCTCCTCGTACACTAGTAATGCTTAAATAATCACATAAGGGTTCCAGGACAGCTTCAAAACTGATTAACACCTATTGCGCAGTATCATAGCATGTGGTAAATCTTTTGGCCGTCCACTATGACGAGTTTCCCTTCCCTCATGATCCGTTCTTATTGTGGACATTAAGGAGTTGAAATAATGCGGAAGCATGGCAATTCTAAGCTTAGGAACATAGGCGGGAAGTGGGTGGGCCCTAGTTTGAGAAAAGAGTGGGTTATGCCTGTTTGAGCCTCAGTGGTTACAGAAGTACAGGATTGATCTTTTAAATGATCATTGACCGTATGATGTCCTGTTTCTTAAGCTTTCCTTCAAATATCAATTTCCTTCGGGGCTTACTAAAACTACCCAGACGCGCATTTAGAGGCAGACGCGCTTAGCGGTTCGACCGGGGTCTCCTTATCGCCCGCATCGTCCCGTATGAGTCAGACGTCCACACGGTCTGGTACTCGTGTTGCGGACGATACGACAGCCACATTATCGGTGTTGTACACTGTACGTGTACAGGTGTAGAGAGGAGGTGTTAATGTTCACACGCAGGTGTCCACTCTAGCCTCCACCTCCACTCGCCAGTCACTAACCCGCTCCATTCCGCAGTCTCGCGCTAACTTCTTATTATGATAGTAGGCCTGGGACCGCGATACATTTTCGTTCTGAGACCTCAACGTGCCTGGAACACGAAGCATTCTAGTTTCATAACTATATTAAATTAAACTGAAACATTAACTAGTATTTTAAAATGGCCTAAATCTAACTTTACAGTACTATAATATTCATGAGTAAATAAAAAATCTTAAAGTCACATTGGAATTTCGCTAAGTATGCAGGTATGCTGTAACGATGGTTTAGTAATGTCGGTGGTTTATTTTCCCTGACTACCTTGATAACTTATGAGAAGACTAAATATCTGTACAATTGTGGGTGTAGAATATTATGAAAAACGTAAGAAAGTGAGCCAATGTAGGCGATGGTTATTCAACATATATGTTGTACAATTTATTAAGTTATCAGCGCGTCGGGGATCGAACCCACAACGTCGCTGCCGATGTCCTGGAGACTGTCATCACCTCTACCAAAGACGCTCGCCAATGGCAACTCTTATGAGTATACATTTAAAGTACGCTAGTCAAATGAAAAAAAACTTACAATCAAAGTAAAAGTTTCGACCGGCCACTCACAAAGACGCGCAAAATTATATATAACTACTGTATTGACTATTCGATTAAAAATGGAAAAAATGTCGTAATCTTAAATATAGATTTTAGTTTTCGGATATTGTCTTTTAGAACATACAACGCCTCATGGTGGAAACTAAATGCTTTAACGGCATTTCAAAATAAATAGCGCTTCTAAGTGGTGACGGGCAATAATCTACATGCAGCTCCGAAGTACGATTGAAAAAGATATCATCAGTTTTTAATTTCAGTACCGCAATTTTCGTAACGCGAAACAAAAATTACAATAGGCCTATCTATTATTATGACTCGAATTACACATTATTCGCTCATAATGTGTGCAAACCATTAACCCACCTAGCGGGCGCCACTGGGTTGTAAAACACAGTGATGATTCACTTTTATTTCACGACTTCATTTAATTGTTTCAAGGCATGTTTTTGTAATGGCAATTTAAATTATGTCTTTATAAAAAATACTTGTTTTCTTACAATTTGTTACTGCGCAAATTTGATCATTCCTTGTCCTAGTAACATGTTCAAAATAATGTACCCTTAGTTTGCTTCTAACAAAAACTACCTAGTAGTATACTTGATGCTCGAAATTGAGCAGTTTAATTTAGGCACTTGGCTAAAAAAAAAAAAAATTCTTTTGGTCCTAACTCAATTACTCCCGTTCAGCCCAATATTGTGATTACCAGTACACAAAACTACACTTTACTGCAGACGTGCTTAACGGTTTGGCCGGGGACTCCTTACCACCAATAACAACAACAACAACTTATTTACTGCTTTACATTATGACATATGTTTGAAGTGCTCAACTCAATCCCAATGTTATTCTAATGGAAAATTTTCAAATTTGAATTATAAATAGCATCTTTATTTTAAGTCTGAATTTCACCCATATTTGGGGAAACAACCTCAGACCAAGCCCAATCCAACGACACCAAAAACTTGAAAATTGGTGAAAAATTGTAGGAGGAGTTCTATTAACAAAAAAAGGTCTTAGCATATTAAATAAGTATAGATATTTAGGAAATTCTTTTTTCAGCAATGGAGTTTGGTTGGGCACTCAAGAACTAACAGCCAAAACTAATCTTAACACACCATAGTATTGCCAAATTTCATCTTTCTATTCAACTACGAAACAGATCATCTCTTTTTAGAAAATATCATTTAGACAAACAAATGAGTTTGCTACATGTTGCTACATGATGTTGCTACATGATGGTCAAAAATATAAGAAGAGATAATGAGACAACAGTGCGACGAATCGTCCCATTAATTTGCAGCAATTCCACGATCGATCGTGCGCGAGCAAGAACAAACGGAGGGAACGTTAATTGGTAAAAACATCTGTAGCGGATAAGCCACTGGCTAATTAACTTTTTGCTCTTTACAATCCCGGCCGACAGGGAGGGCGAGGGCGCCATCGTCTGATTTTAACCGTTGCTACTTTTTTCTTCAGTTCTTTTGATAGAATCCCATTCAGCGCGAATGAAAAACCGCCGTTTTCTTAATGTTAGATACCGCTGGTGATGTCTGGTTACAATGGGTTTTGAATGGTTATTATTACTTTGATACATGTGTCATAAAACTTATATTTCAATTTCAAAATACGAGTTAATATTTTAACAACATAATCCTAAAATATTGAAAAACGTATTACACTGTGCATTTAAAAGATAAAAATAAGTAGTGTTGATGAAATTACTATTAAAGAAAAACAATTAGTTTCATTGTTGCATCAGCTGATTCACTGTATTTGTCAAATAAATGAGTGTGATAATTTTTATATGAGTTTTGTAAGTTAAAAATTTCGAACTTACAAAAAACATATTTTATGTTTAGAAATTTGTTAAATGAGAACTAAGCCATGTTATTTTTTATCTTTAGAGCTATAAATACAAATTGATAAGGTTTCAACATTGTCCATTTACTTCACGAACGCAGGGTTGGCATTGCAGGACACACAGAACCGTTACAAGACACGCTGTCCAAATAAATGATGTAAGGATGGATCAAAATGATAATAGAATACGATATAGTTGGAATGTAGTCCGTGCTATCACCTGGGTGCATACCGAACGCCATTAACCTGAGTAGCATTCATTCTGAATATTATTATCATTTATATTTGAAAAAGTGTATTGAGCAAAGCTTGTCTGTTTCTAATGACACATTAAATCTGGTGTCATTTTAAATGGCCCTATAAAATAAAAATAAATTAAATAATAACTTGTCCAAAGTATGCGTATCTATTGAATTTTCTGAAAAAATCTCCCTATCCCAATAAAAGTCCATCAATTAATTCACAAAAACCGAACCGATGCCCAGTAATCAAACGCGGCCCGACGCGGCGATGCTGTGCGAAGCCTAATTGATTACAGATGACCGATTGGTTCATCTCGTATACCCCCCCCCCCCCCCCCCCCCCCCCCCAAATCACCAACACACAGATCACAATCTGCTATCACGGCCGTGTTAACCCATCGCGGCGATTAGTAATCAGCTAAAACGTTATATTTCACTAACGGTAACTGTTATAAGCGTTACTATTACTTTTTTTAAAGTAGAAGAAAGGATCTAGTCGGCTATCTTTTTAGAATTTTGAAATAAAATTTCTAATTTCAGCTATAACTGTCTAAAATCATCTGTTTTTTTCTCGATTTTTAACTGAAGTTTTCTATTGGTTTTAATGAACTAATTACAAAAGTGTAACAGAGGGTAATTAGTACCGTTATTCTTCTTTAATATGACACCTTATTTATAGCTCTAGGCTTCATTTAGCAGAAGACAACACGATTCTAAAAAAACCCTTGCATTTGGGTGCGCGCCAGGGGTAGACCGGAGCCCTAAGCCTAACTTCTTACTGAAGAACAGTTTATCGACTCAGTTAAAAAGAACATGTTTTCGGTTATAAAAGTATTTTACAGCTATTGTTATTTCTACAGTAAATCAAGGCAAGGTAATTTTTACAATGATTACAAGTACATAACAATCAATTTTACGGTATTTCAATGATGGCAATCAGGAAGAGGATAAAATTCTAACCATGTGCAGGGTCAGTCATGTAAAATAACGCAAGTGAAGGAGTCTGAGTTGTTGTTCTTCATTGCGATTCCTAAACGTTCTCAAATACTGTTATGACCAACCAGTTCTTCGGCTCCTAAATAACGGTATTTCAATGATGGCAATCAGGAAGAGGATAAAATTCTAACCATGTGCTGGGTCAGTCATGTAAAATAACGCAAGTGAAGGAGTCTGAGTTGTTGTTCTTCATTGCGATTCCTAAAAGTTCTAAAAATATTGTTATGACCAAACAGTTCTTCGGCTCCTAAAGAACGGTAAATATGATAATACAGTTCTTCTTCATATAGTTTTTACCACGAAAATAATAAGTTATTCCATTATTACAGAACCATTATTACAT
This sequence comes from Neoaliturus tenellus, assembly GCA_030545055.2. NCBI lineage: Eukaryota > Metazoa > Arthropoda > Insecta > Hemiptera > Cicadellidae > Neoaliturus > Neoaliturus tenellus. Next base: position 220,643,793 of record CM061531.1, read on the forward strand.
TGTCTTCTAAATGATAATCGTTCCTGTTTCACGGAAGTCATTTGTCTGTGGAGTGAATACAAAAAAAATCTTTTTCATCAGTAACTGTTACTTTGAAAATTCTTCAACTGTAACGCTGCAAATGTTTTAACTATTGCACTCCCGACAGCTCTTTTCCACAAATACACACCAAAATGTCTGCTAGAGGGCGAAATTAATCCGATTTGCACGCATGGCGAATAGAAATGCCCATTGCGATTTCATTATTAAACCATTGTATTGAGTGATTAGCTTTTGTACGGATTTTATTATCTTTCCATCCCTGTCAGTGGACTGCGATGAATGGAATTAAATAATCCTATCACAGTATCATGTTTTACTTTACAAAAAATCTTTTTAAAGCTTTTAAAAATAAGTTTAAATTTTTGGAATATAATTTTTTTATTACATTTGTTCACGGTTTTAAGAATACATAAGCCCGTCAATTCTGATTAAAAGATACTGTATATAGTTTTGTAGACAAAGTAGACAGCAATCGTGCGGTTGTACACATATCTATGTTAAATGTGGTAAATTTACAATTTTGCAAAGTTGCCCTTCACATAATTTTCAATCATAAAGCAAACCATTACAGTTAAGATTATTGTACATGACTTTCACATATAACCAAGATTAAATCAATTCAATTACGTTGACATTATGAATCTGCACCAATGCGCGAAAACAACAGAGGAAATAAATTGCTCGGTGTACAACACAATCCATCTTTTGTTAATTTATCAAAAACGGTTACAAATTATTAATGTGCATCATTAGTTTAATAAATGAGTTTCAGATGGATCTATAAAATAAACCTATTAAAGGGTTGGTTGGAGCTTACTATGTGCCTGGCAAAATGAAACAAACTGGTAGTAAAATATCATGGACGATGAGTCATCACTGCATGCAACTGCTTGGCTTCTTATAATTTTTATCGCAGTGTTTAGTTCCGTTTTTCTCAGTTTAAGGAACTCATCTGACTTTTTCTTTGGATAGTTATTCGTGTCATTTCCCCAGCTACTTTTCCATGCGTCTAATTAAAACTTCTAAATTGTTTTGCTTTTTTAAAAAACCTAGAAATTTTTAGAACTTCTGTGATAAGGCACATTTTTAATTAATTAAATTTCCTTCAGATAACTCATAAATACAATGACGCATCTTAAAAAAGTATCAATGTATGGAAATAAATACCGTAGTTGAAAATACGTAAGATTTGAAAAGACCATGGTGCAATTCAAAATAAATATAACAAACTTTATGGCGAATATGTTTTGGAAAAGGCTGACATCGTTACTCGTTTTCTGACACTTATTACAATTCTTTTTCTGCTTTAACAAGACCAATAACTAGATGGAAAACTGTAAAAAATAAAACACTAACAATTTGTTTAACTCTAAGCTCACCCTCGATGGGGCTGGTGCCCCTTTGGCACGCCAACTAGAAGGCGGTACCTCTCAACCACTGATGCGTATTAGTTTCTGAATTTAATATTGACGTAACAGCTTCTGAACCTGTTATTGATGCAAGATTTAGGTATTAGTTTCTGTATTTGTTACAGACATAAATATTATATACAGTATTCGTTTATGTATATATTTATTTAATGCAAAAATTTTGGATACGCTTTGAATCTGTTATTGGCACAATTTTTAGGTATTAGTTTCTCTATATGTAACAGACATAAGTCGTAGATACAGTACTAGGTTCTGTATCTATCTGTAACTGCCAAAATTTGGGATAGATTCTATATATGTTATTGATACAACTGTTATATGCTGGATTAGTTTCTGTATCTTTCACTGACATAAATGGTAAACACTCGTTTCTGTATCTAAAACCGTCACTACTCTTTTCTGTTAATTTCTCTACCTATCACCGAAAAACTGTTATATATACTCAACCTTGAAAAAGGAACGATTTGATAAATTGTTATCACTTCTGTATCTGTTATAGCCACAACTGTTAAGTATTAGGTTCGGAAACTGTTATTGCCAGGCGGGCCGTTGGCGGGGCAAACACAAACACACTAGCTGCCAAACCGCGTTAGACTCCGTCGCGAACAAACGATACGTCAATACAAACCTGCGACCACCAGGCACACTCGGCCAACCCACACACACACACACCCACACCCACACGTGCACACGGCCTCCCTCCACTGTTAAGGCATAGATGAAATATAATACATTATAATATATATATACTTAGTATTATATTTCATCTATGGTTAAGGTTTCCTACAAAATTCTTCAACTTCGTCATTGTGTGTTAATCTCTTTAATTGTGTAAGTTCAACTGACCAGATCGCCGGTACATACATTTATACATCATGTGAAACCATAAAAGAATGTACTTGTAATATAGAATAAATTATTTTTATTTGTGATGTAACATTTTACAGGTAATGTGTGGATTTCATTTACTTGTGCTTTTCAAATGTCTAATTCTGTTAAAATCGCCGTAATTTTTTACGAGTTTAAAATAAAAATGGCAAGTTGTAAGATTTTTACCATTCTTCTTTTACTGCTCTAACTATTACGACTTCCTAAATATACTTATACCGTGACTATTTACTTAGTCTTCGATTAATTTATGCTTTACTCCCATAGAAAACATCATGAAACTTGAACATAGCAGGCCTATCCGTTGCATTAATTATTTAATAGAAAATGTTTCAGTAGGTTTTTTAGTTTAAAATACATAGAGTTTTTTCGCTAGGGATCTAAAAAGTAACAGAATACAGGGCAAAATAACAAATCAAATACCAGCAACGCAAATCAGAAAATATAATAGGAAACAGAATACGTGATTGTTAACAGTCGCAAATTGTGATCGAGCCAAACAGTGTCGATTGTTTGAACAAGAGATACTTCGTCAAATAAATATTTTCATTCGTCATGGCCGCGTATCAATAACACTTATTTGCATAGTCGTCGTACGGCGAACCGAACAACACGATTATTCAGACGAGAACTGCGTTTCTGCTGATGTTTATGGATTTTAATATAAGTTTTGTTACAAATGTAATTTCGGATGAATAAGTTACATCCAAAATAATTATAATGGAGCACCTTTAAGGGGTGAGTTAGTTTACCAGCAGACCTTAGCATAGCAACCATTAACTTGCGTCGTAATTATAAGAAATGTATCGTAGGTTTAGGCGACACTCATATCTGAAGAATATAATTTGCAAACGGTCTCAAACGTTGCGATCCCCCTGTTCTTTTACATAAAAACGTGTCACAGCACGACAAAACAACACAGTCAACATGGCAACTGAAATAACGGAGTGCTGTTCCTAACTAAAATCTGTAATGCTTTATTTTTACTTCACCCCTCTTATATTACCGTCCATAGTTTACCTTATTTACCTTATGTGTCAGTGCGAGGCAACGATCAAATCTTTGTCAAGACAAGATCCAATCTCTGTTTGAAGACTCGCGACAAAATTTGAAAATATCCTAACGAAGAATTTCAAGCAGGTTTAGTAAAATACAATAACTTAAATGCAATAGCAAAAATGCCACTAGAAACAATCATTGCATTTCTGAATCTTACAATATTCTTAATTAATATGCAACAAATCACAACACACAACACAATTGTAAAAATTATAAACATCAAAAAAGATATTATTATTATATAGTTACCAATGTAATACGGTACATCAATAAAAACCGATATTGGACCTCGGAACACTTCAATTCCGGTAAAAACCGCTCCGTCCCCGGTGGCAGGTAGATCTACCACGGCGCACCGAGGTCCCTACTGTCATCTGAACTGGCTTACACTGCAGCCAGGGGCACAAATATTCATAAACGCGTTTGGTAACTTTAGTATCTCTGCCGATGGCGTGTGATCCACAGTATCAAGGTCAATGTGTTTTACATTAAATGGAGTTCACCCTGTTTTGTGAATAAACATTACATACATGACAAATTTTTCAAACGACCAATATGCAATGAAATCCACAATTCAGGTAAGTGGATGAGAGGTCTATATCTATAAAAGAGGAAGTATGTATGTATGTATATGTATGTTGCCTCTATGGACCCCGAAACCGCTCGACAAATTGCAATGAAATTTTCAAGCATTATTAAACATTATTCAATGATGGTTTTTGTGAAGTTTGGTGCAAATCTGTCCAAAGGGCTCTGACCCAGAGGGCATACAATAGTTTATAAAAAATCTAAAAATCTCTATTTTATCTATTTTTATTGGTTGCCAAGAAACAAATTCAATGAAAGATTCTAATTTTAGGTATTACAGCGATTTCTTACATGTAAGGTGAGCGTGATAGCGAGGGAGCGTAGCGAACGAACTTAATTACCTATAAAATAAATTAAATCACGGCGAAGCCATGACGGGCAACAGCTAGTTTTATATTTTAAACGTTACAAAGGGCGTTTTTTGTTCATTATGAGTAGGCCTATTACAAAGTAATAATAATGTTCATTCTTTCAAAAACTCCCAACTGGTGTCCAACATCATTAGGCAGTTGCAGCAATATTTATTTTGAATTACTGTATTTAAAAATACTATGTTATAGTATAGACAAAAGGTGTAGTTTAGTATTACTATGGAAGAGGATTTGTCAGAGTCTTTTGTAAATTGTAAACAACATAGTCTGCAACATTTTACTTTTATCTCCCGCAAATTAACCATAAGTACAAAGAAGAAATGCAATACTTATCAATTATTATACTAATGAGCCTTATTAAAATCAAAATGAAAATAAAAGTTATTAGATCCTATTTGTGGTGGTGACCTCATCTTAAAATAAAGGTAAATTTAAGTTCATGTGTTTTAGAGTTTTGCGTGGTTCTACATAAAACGAAACAGTTAGATGGATCTGTGAAATGATCGAGAAATCCCTAAGATACGGATCTGCATAAATAAAAATTGATTGCCACAACAAAAATATAATAACTCTCAACTGATTCATTGTGTTGTAACTGCACGTTGTAACTGTTCATAATGTGTTGTAATGGTGTGTCTAAATAAAATTTTGAGGGGTTTGGACTGCTCCCCCTAAAAGCGTTTATACGCGCTAGCTAAAATGCCACCGGTGTCAATACCGCAACATCAACAAAATGAGGTTGTTAATCAGATATTTTATTTCCTCTATTTGAAGTTTTTAGAGGAGCCTTTGACACATAATACTTTACAAGTTACAACTGCACAGTTCGGATAAGCGTGAGTTTACAACGGCCAAAAGCAATCATTCCTCTTGACAGCCAAATTTATCTTATCCTAAATTTAAATTTATTGTCGACTAAAACTGCGTCGCAACACCACTAACATCTGTCGTTTCGTTCTGTCCAGTGTTTCAAAATATACTTGACGGACCGCAACGAATCTACTTTGATGAATTTGGTTTCATTAATGTATGAAGTGCTTTAGTCGGTCTCAGAGAGTTTCAGTCATCGCAAACAAACTCCATAGCGGTTACGAAATACAAAGCTTTACGTGCAATAACTCTTTAAGACAATGAAAACCAATCATACTTGAACGTGTATTCGTGTATTAATTGTAATTTTGTGTGAATTCAAAGTATAAATAAGGACGTCAGGACTTTTCTGTGGACACGTGAAGAGGCATCTTTACGTCTTGGCTTATTACAATAAATATTTTTAATAACAGAAATATTTCATTTTTTACGATTTGGATTTGTTAACGAATGAAAGCTAGCCCATATTATCGTGAAATAAATTTGTACATCTATTAAGGAAACTCTTATAGTTATTGTAGTATTTTTGTCCATACAGTATATTTCTCCTGCCTCATGAATAATGAGGAAAATCACGTGGACAATTCTGTATAAATGTAAAGATAGAAAATTCGAATTTTCAAACCATTTTAATTTTTGATCCATTTGTTAGACAAATCGTTACTATATAATTAACATCAATTAGAACAACTGATACCCTAGAATGCATTATCAGTAGATTGGGAGATTTTTTACTACATAGGGCATTGGTATTTTTTTAATTACGTTTTGATATTGATATCAACCCATGATTTTACTAATATTTAACATCAACCAGTTTTAAGATCGGCATTATTTTTAAAGTAAATGAACAAAAATGGCAACTGGACAGACTCGACGTACTCGAAGATCGAAATTTTACCCCTTCACTCCTCAGTATGTAATGTACTGTATGGGGTTGTTATGTATTCTGTAACCTGATTTCCAAATAAAGATGCTTTGGGCCTAAAAAGGGAAGTGTTAAAAATACTGTGTATGCCTCCTCAATAAGGGATAAAGGCTAAGAACAACAATAGCCAATTTAGCTATTTCAAAAGTAAACAAGTAGACGCAAATCGGCGACATGACACTGACAAGCTATTTTCCTCTGTCGGTCGCCATCAATAATTCATCAGTGTTGCATTTCCTGCCGGCGCGGCGGCGGCGGCGGCTCGGCGCGGATGTGCGGTCTTCGCCTCCTCTTATCACACGACCACATGTTCTCTTATCAGTCCGCTGTTTGGCCTAGTTACCGAGCTCGCTTTCGCCTCATCAGCAAACAACAGTAATGCGCTGCCACCCAAGTCACACACGGCGGGTGTATTTTTAGGATTTAAAACTCATTTTGTGATTTACGTACCGTACTGTACCAGCGATTGTTGAGTTGTGTTCGCTTATCAGCAGGGCAGATTAAACATTCGAGCTAAGAATTGAGTTTATTTTTAACCTAGCGGGGATTACACACTCATTCAAGAACGTTGAGGAAATTGAAAAACCGAATTTGTATTCCATTCTGCCTGAAAATCGTACATTGGTAACTTGTTGTTAAAAAAATTAGCAACGAAGAACTCAAATCATGACTTAAAATCTCAGTAACGACAATGGTTTAAAATTATTCTACAACGTACAATGGAAAAAGTACAGAAAATTTTAAGCTATGGAAATGAAAGTGACACATTAAAAATCAGAAAAAACCGTATAAATTTGAAATGTACCCAGCACAATATCAGTGTTTGGAAACTAAAAACTAATAATTGTGGATGATTGAAAGTATTGGAGGAAAATTTTCCTTTGCACGTTTTATGTAGAATTTCATTCTCATACATATTCGAAGAATGTTATGTTCCCGCAACTCATGATTGTAAAAAGTACATTTTGGTGCAACATATAAACCAGTAAAGTTTCCCAACTCTAAAAACGATCTTCTCGAACATTAAAATATATATTTGCTTTAAATTTCTTAGAATAGCTAAGGAAAATGGAATAAAACTAAATATTCGGCCGAACGAAAAATCCGGCTCGAAGGACCATCGACTTACATGCTCGTCCTCGTCCAGCTCCTGGTAATAACTCTCGCCGCTGCCGCGCCGCGAGCCGCCGATGCACATGATCCGCCTGAACAGGTCGTGGAGGGCGGAGCACAGGCCGCACTGTTGTTGCATCGCGAACACATGGCTGACTGAATGGCGGCGGCGGCAGCGGCGGCGGCGGCGGTGTAGCGACGGAGCTGCGAGGCGCAGTCGCCGCGGCGCACGTCGATACGGCCGCGGTAGCCCGGCCCCGGCCACGCACACTCGCACACGCACACGCACACGCGTGTCGAGCTGGCGTGGGAAAAAACGGCACCCCGTGCGAAAACTACCTACGGATAGATGCACGCTTACGCTACAATTAACGGTCGGAAGAGAGAATATTGTTTTATACCATGGGAAAAACTACCTCCCTACTATTCTAAATCCTCCTTTCATTCATAATCAGCTGTTATTTTAATGTCACCCTTGAAATTCAGAGTATATGGCAGCGCTGATAATCGCATTACTTCTCCTATTTGCTGTTGCAAGCGCTCATATTACATTGAAAACGTCAAATCCGTGTTTGAGAAGACCAAAACAATTGACATGAGACACTAAAAGCTGTAATAATGTTCATTGATTTTGATTGGTTGGATTGTTGGCAGCGGGAGGAATTGGGAAAATTAGGGAACTTAAATCCGCAATTCAACCACACAAATTTTGAAAGGACTTTACCAGCGGTAATGTTCTCATGCATTGTAAATTACTCAAGTTAAAAACATATAGCAAAAGAATCCAGATAAAATCATCTGTGGTAAAATTATTATTATCCTGATCCCGTAATAGCTATACGTAGGATTAAGCTTTGAATTAAATTGAAGAATAAACAAAACTTCAGTGGCGTATGAACTATGTAAGATACAGCAAGCCAATCAAAATACTTAATCAAATTCAAAATAGCACTCATGGAAAACTTTCAACCTAACACTTTAGTTTTTTTATTTTTTTTTTTTTTTTGTGTCTATCTACGCCAGAGGCATTTTTTAACGTTTTGACGGGGAACGGTCCAAACCCCAGCCTTTTTACTATCTAACATCGACCAGTTGTTATAAAGCATCATTAATTAATAGCCCAATGACAAATGGCAACTGGGTCCGGAATCGATCCTTTAAAAAGCTACTAACTTTCCTCAGGATCGAAAATCCTGAAAAAAATGCTAGTTGAAAGGAGTCAAAAGTCTTTAACACTTATAAAAACTGGAATGCTGTAAAACTTGTATAGAATAGGATATTTTTTTATATTTTTTTATATTTTTTTCTAATTTGTTTTCTAGTTATCTCAATGTTGCTGACCGATGTTGAATTTGTTGCGGGAGGGCATTAAAGCTGAATTTAATGGAGGAATAATGAATATGCCTGTATTGTACTGTGGAAAATTAATTAATATTATGTTGCGGAAATAAATATATTTGGGGGACGTTTAGGAAACAAATATTTAAAATTGATGAAAAATTTAAAACACTCTAAAATGTAAATTAAAGAGAATTTCGTAGGCTGTAAGCTGAAAAAGTACTCCGCCAGGATACTGACTGAGGTTCAACGTCACAGCTATCTTTTGAGGGGGTTTTAAAAGGTTGCCCATACACATATGTGGGCAGAGGCACGCAAAATAAGCTGTAAGAAGAAATACCTACTCGCGAAATCAGAAAGACTTCGGAGAAGAAAATGGCCACTATTAATTTTACACTACGTTCCTAACTTTTATGTACCTTTCCATTTTAAAGGATGATATTTTTCTCACCTTTGGACATCATGAAATTAACATAACATTGTCCCAGGACAAGGTCTCACCCTGACTGAAACTAATACAAAACCACTGCTGTATCCACAAAACCCTAAACTCCTATATTCTCATCTCATTCAAACACGCTTACAAAACGTAAAACGCAAAGTGACGAACGAGGTAGAATAAAAGCCGGAGACGTATGCAATAAGTTATGGCTCGGTAGCCAAGACAGCTCTCGTTTGTTTTACCGGCGGCGATAACGCAGTTTACGGCCGTGCTTGCGAGCCTTTGTCCGCCGCGATGCGAGAGACCGAGGGCCGCTTATCGGCCCTTTATGTGGCGCCTCCTCAACAACATACGGGGATAATCATTGGAGAAAATACAAGGTCGCACAAAACTATTCACCCGAAATCCACCAGGTTATTTCTTAGGTTGAAACAAACAAAATTCATTATATGTAGTCGTATCTTGCTTAGTTTCCGTATGTTTTTTAATAAACATTCATTATATTCGTGAGTAGTAAAGATATCGAATTGAAAATTACATCCCTTCCGGTCTCAAAATTTCGGGAACTTAATATTTTAAAAATTAAATATTAAAAAATGATGAATTTAATAAAATTGCAAAATAATACAAAAAGATGGAAAATTTAATTATTTTAAGAACAATGCCAAGAAACATTGGACAACAAAAACCTAGTAAATGATATTTTTACAACGAATGCATGCTAATTTTCAATAATTGGCTTATATCACAGGGGATTCTGAAAACATCTCATTTACTGCCCAAATTTAATCCCAATGTACACAATGTTACCGCGGTACCTAATGTTTTAAATCTTGGAATTTTTTATAGTAAAAATATTTTACAACTTTTAAAAATATACTACAATTTTATAAAATTATCATTTTTATTTTTCATAATTTTAAATGGGTACCATTTTGAAACCAACAATTATGATATCATTTAGATATGTTCTGTTAAAACACAACCGACTAACGTCCACTATAACGCCATGTTGAACTTAATTTGATATATTTACAAATAACAAAAATAATGTATATAAAATATAGACATATACACCGACTGACATGACAGTAAGCAAGAGGACTATACATGTACAATGAATTTTGTTTGTTTCAACCTAAGGAATAACATGGTGAAGTTTGCGTCACTAGTTTTGGGACACTGAATATTTTTATCTATATAGAGCATCACAGACTCTATTATTTTTTTTTTACAAATAAATTTAACTGTCTCTGTGTACTTTCAATTAAACCTAGAACTACTGTCACTGGTAAATTCTCCACGTCAAAGCTAACACTGTAATCTAATTTCATTTTACCTAATTCATGCAATGTTTGTATTAATGTATGAAGGCTGAATACAGGCTTTCTATAGACTAATTTATGTACGCTACGGCCAACTAAAATTAGGTAAACTACTTTAAAAATAAAGTGATGAACATGTCGAAAATTTATAGGCCGTCACCCAACTAAACCTTGGTCACAAATCGATGTCTCTTCATTGTAATCATTATTTTCACCAAAGGGGTTAACTATATACTGTATAGAGTGCTCAACAGATAGGGAAAAGTGTCCCCGGTTGATTGGCGCCATTTTACCCACGATTCCCACAGTTTCCTTGGTAACCAGTCCTTTGCTTACACTTTCCCATCAGTAATTTGCCACATTACCCACACCTATTTGACGTTTCTATGGTAATCAAACTCAATTAAACTTAATTTAACTCATTCAGAATAGAACAATTTAACTCAAAGCTGATTCATAGACCATCAAATAAAAGTGCTTTTAAAAACACAACAAATAATCAGATGTTTTAAAAGTATAAACTGTGATTTTTGAAGCTGGTTGTGATCAAAGATACTGTGTGACTAATCAGGACAGCTAAAAGTGGTAACCAAGGAAACGCATGCAAAGTGTGGGATGGTTGCCAAGGAAACGGCGGGAATTATGGGTAAAATGGCGCAAGTCAACAGGGGACAAAAATTAACATGTATTGAGCACTCTATATCTACTTAATCTCGTTGATTTCACTAACATTATATCACAGTATTTTGAGGTTTGTCCCAATAAGAAACTAAAACATTAGTTCTAGTGGAATTTGCATTTCAGATTATATGCAAATTGCGTAAATTTGATTTGAAATTTATATTATAGCACTACTTTTGTCAAAAGCCGAAATCTCATTGGTCTAGAACCGGTATTTTAATGTGACTCTTGTATCTTTAAGAGCTCATTATGCAACGGGTTTGGATTTTGTTTAGTAATGTACCTCGTAATGATGTGTAATATCATGAGATGATATGTCTTGTAATATCATTGTTGGTACTTATTGCAACGATCGTAGGTAAATTTGTTTCGTTTAGGCCTACTGTAATTGTATAAAAAATAGTTTTTCCCTTCAACAAAATAAGGATGAACTAAAACATATATTTCTTTAAAAACTCGTTGAATCAAATACATTTTCAGTCTCATGATTTCAATTGGAAATACTAGATTAGAATATAATAAATTAAAATGCCATCAAAGGCAAATTAGATAAGGAGACTATGTCGACGGATCCGATGTCAGCTTATGGTCTACCAGATTACGAAGGAGGTAGCAGGTACATTTATTTTGAAATTCGCTGAGTGCCAGGGTCTGCTGCGACAGGGAGTATTAATAATTGTAATTAATTCTCATGAGACGTATGACACTGTTTCACAAAATTTAACTCCAATGTCCGGTAGACTGTACAAAATCAAATATTTACTAAGCTAATTGTTTTGAAGTAATGATACACGTTTAAAAAATACTTTATGTTATGAAAATATATTGCTTCATGTTAGCAAACTACTTATAATATCGTTTATTTAAAGGAGTATATTACAGATGAATTCATTTATGGGTAAAAAACACCAACTAAAACTCGTTCCTCAATAAAATTTGACACTTAGTGCAGTATAATGTTACAACACAGGGAAATCGTCAGAAAAAGTACGAAGGTGAAATTGTTTCTCGTGGGGACCAATCAAACTTATCCATAGTAATACAAACATTGTTACCCAATAATAGTTATTTTAACCATACTATCGTAGGTAGACTATTGAGATATTTCCCAGGATTTAACTATTATTTTATTATTTTTCACTATTTTACTTCAGGGTAGGTTCTTTGCCACGGCACTAAAATTATCCTATGAAATAAAAAGATTTTAATACAATTAACAACGTTTAGTTTATTTAAAATAAAACTTTAAAGTTAACAAATCAATAAAGTAAAACAAAGCAAAACAAACAGGTGATGGTATGAAATGGATGAAATGATAAAAAAAAAAAAATTCAAATTATCGCGATTTAATTTCGTGCGTAGACTAGGCGGAGCCGAAAAACTAGTAGCGAAATAGCTAAAAGCCAATTATCGCTCTATGTAGTCAGCTAGAGCCGAATCTACTTATAAAAGTGGAGTAGAAGACCAGCGTTAGCCGAGAACCCTTACCTTTCGGTTCGGAGAGCCAGCTGTTGCCGAGTTCTTCACCTCTGATTATGCATTTAAAATGTGCCGGGTTAACTAATTTCTACGTACCGTACAGAAAACGCTTGCTGATTTGGCGTTTCTAAAAGTCTGTCTCTAAGCAACCACGTGTTTTTTAAAAGTAAATTTAATCAGGTGTCAATATATTTGTTTATATTTTAGTTTTTTCAAAACAAAATGTTTGAATAGGTTGGAATTTCGTACTTCGAATTTAATAAATGATTGTAACTTATTTGTTTAGTATTTATTCGTTTTGATAGAATTTATTTGTGATTAGAAACGTGAAAGTAAGTTATAAGTGAATTTTTATTGCGAAGATATAGAAGTGAAATTTAATTTTTTAAGTGAATTTATTGTGACGATTGGCTCGTATCGTCGCACTATGTTATATGTTTACTGATTTAAAACAAAAGACGTTAGTATTCACAATAATTTTAAATTCTCGCAGATACATTTTAAAATTAAATGGATGGACTTTCGCTGACTTTAATTTTGCACTAAATTTAACGGAACGAGTTTCGGGTCGATAGGGTTAAAAAAAATGAGTATACAATTAACATAAAATGTCTGATATTACTTTTTAAATACAATACCGCATTAATTGTGGAAAGTGCAATCCAATGATCAGATGGGCACTCTGAAATTATATCGCTTTCCAAAACCATTTCAAAATAATTACGTCTTCTTGCCAAATGAAGGCATCCCGACCGGCGCTCAATTGCGTCCTCGCAGCGTCCAACGCCGACGCTGGGCGGTTTTCAATCTAATTTATTTTGTCAAACAGGCAACTGGGTAAACGGATCGCCAAAACCGAGTCATTAATTTTTAAATTACTTTTTTGCTCGGAGAAAATTTAATGTAACCTTCAACTTAGCCGGAATGAGATGCATGTAAATTTTGTTTTGAAAGAAAGTAAAGTAAGAAACGAATACTAAAACATTACTTGGAGTAAAGGATGATTAGTCTAGCTTTATTGTTAGTTTTACCATGCTTAATACCCCAATATTTGATTATTAAAATTGTACGAACGTGCATTCACTGGTTATATGTACAATTTTTTTTTTTTTTTTTTTTTTTTTTTTTTTTTTTTTTTTTTTTTTGAGGGAGAGGCGGAAAAATGCATTACGCACACAGGTGGCCAGCCTGTAGTGTGGGGCTCCCCTAAAAACGGGTTTACCCACTAAAAAACCTCCTCTACTCTTTAGGAATCTAACCTGGAATTGTTTGTCACATTACGTCAGGCTAGGCCTAAATTTGGCTTACGCCCGTGGGGCTCGCTCCTTATCCAGCCGCTCGATCAAGGGATCTGGGCCACTTCGCGGTCCAGATCGGTTTTCTTTTCCAGGAGGATGCCCCGGACGAACTGTGACAAACAATCCCAGTTGCCCTCATCCTCCAAAATCTTTTGGCAGACCGAGTCCTCCGAAAATGCACCAAAGATTTGTGTGGCCTCCAGGCGGGGCCCTTCCCAACGGGGACAGCGGAAGAATGTGTGTTCCGCATCGTCGGGAACACCCGGGCAATAAATGCAGTCCGGTGAACCGGTCTTTCCCATCCGGTTCAGGTACGACCGAAAATAGCCGTGACCTGTCAAAAATTGGGTCAGGTAGTAGTCCACCTCCCCATGCCGCCGTTCCACCCATGGTTGGACCTGCTTGATAAGTCGCGCAGTCCATCGTCCTCGGGTGTCGTGCTCCCAGCTGTGTTGCCACTGCTGGAAGGTTCGGGAGCGCTCTTCTGTTCTTGCCGTGTCTTGCCGATCTCGCCTTGTCTCTGATAAATCGCTTTCCTCTCCCCTGCCAAGAGCTTGACAGGGATGACTCCGGCGACCACCAGGACGGCAGGCTCGGACACTGTCCGGTAGGCGGAACACACCCGGAGCGCAGCTTGACGCTGAACCCGGGCGAGTCGCAACCTGTAGCACTCCTTATTTAGAGCGCCTGCCCACACCTCTGCCCCGTAAAGAAGCACGGACTGGACCGCGGACATCAACAGACGTCTTCTGCTGGATCGGGGACCCCCGACATTGGCCATCAGCCTACTAAGGTAAGTCACTACCTTAGCGGCCTTGTCCGCCGTACGGAAGATCTGATCCCTCCAGCTTAACTTGGTGTCCACCATAACCCCGAGGTATTTGGCGGCACGAGTTGATGTGACCACCTCCCTTCCCACTCGAAACGGGACGACGGTGTCGATCCTCTTCTTCGTAAGAATCACGATCTCCGTCTTACTGAGAGCAAGTGAGAGACCGTGATCGGACATCCAGTTGTTGACCACCCGCATAACTCAGTTCAACTTCAGTTGGGCCAGCTCAACGTTGCGTGCAGCAATGAGAGCTGCGACGTCATCGGCGTACCCAACCAAAGTGGTTTCCTCAGGCATCTCGGACCTCAGGAGGCTGTCATAGGCAACGTTCCAGAGATCCGGGCCGAGTATTGAACCTTGTGCGGCACCAGAAGTGACTTCCATCGTCCGCGTTCCGTCCCTCGTGTCATAAATCAGGCTTCGAGAGCGTAGATAATCCTCGATGAGCCGCAACAGATATGCAGGAATACGAAAGGTGTTATATGTACATTGATTAGTACACAAATTTTGAAAATGCTGCTAAAGTGTCTGATAACTCTTCCTTGAAAGTAGACACCGCGATAAAAGAAATTATGTAAATGGTTTTTGATAAAAATTTAAATAATTCATTTATTAATCATATATACCTGCATCTTTTAAGTATTAAACCTCCAATGTATTAAGACGCTGCTGAAATGATACGTTCTCATTATCTACAGAACCGATCTTTAAAATGTACAGGGTGAATCTCGTAAGGTATTGTAATTGGATTACAGACAAACTCTTTGCCCTACGACCTCCAGACAAAATTATTTCCCACTAAATTGACCCAAAGGAATAATTTAAAAATATTTTTAACGTTGTATAAATACAGGATGTACCCAAAACTGGGGGTCACAGGTTCGATTCTTCGAAATTTCAAATACAAATATAAATCATATTATGCATCATTAGAAATTTCTATTTAATACAAACATTTTATTGAAAAAGAATTTAGTTGTCTTTATTCGTTTCGAAATGGCGTCCATTTTTGTAGCCAAAATCAAAATTTGCGGAATACCCTGTAGTTTATTTTTTATTTGTCATAAATTACTTCTGATTCAAAATACTTATTTGAGATAAGATAAGCTTTACAATGATATGTCACAAGACCACATTTATTAAAAAACTATAACTCCCCAAATGTAATATTTTTGAAAATGTTAACATAAACAAAACTCAAAAATTTTAAATACAAACACATGTAATTTTGTACATCATATTGAAGCTCTCGTTGAATTGTGCAACTTTGTATTTTACACAAATGCCGTATCTCTTTTGGTTTTGTAGTAGGGCCTAATAACCTAAAGATGTTATTTCCTCATATAACTTGCATGTTAATTTATTGGTATGGCAACGATAGAAGAAGGACTGCCATAATATCGTGCTCTGATTAATTATCATGCAAATCATGAGGAAAAATGATATTTTTACGTCATAACTACAAAACCAAAAGAGATGCGGCGTTAGTTTAAATTACAAAGTTGCTCAGTTCAACGCGAGCAACTATGATGTACAAAATTACATGTGTTGCATTTAAAATGTTTGAGTTTTGTTTATGTTAACATTTTCAAAAATATATTAAATTTGGGAAACATTAGTTTTCTATTAAATGTGGTCTTGTGACATATCATTGTAAAGCTTATCTTACTCAAATAAGTATATTTTGAATCAGAATTGTTTTTACATCATCAATTGCCGCATTAATAAGATAGGAGTTTGTGTTATTTAAGTAATACTAGTCTACTTGTTGCTCGAAATCGAGCAATTTATTTTGATAAATTAATACAAAAATAACCATTTAGTTCTAAATCAACATCCGACCAAACCAATATTGTGAATATCAACAATCATGAAAAACCAAACATATGTTTACAGCTGTACATTAACAGATGTTTAAATATTCAACCGAAACTCAATGTTATTCTTATGGGAAATTTTCAAATTTAATTTGTGCATAGCACCCTTATTTCATGTGCGATTTTCATTAATTTTTGGCGGAAACAACTACAGTCCAAGTTCTATCTAACGACGAAAAAAAATTGAATATCGGTTGAAAATTGTAGGAGGAGTTCTCAACACAAAAACCCCTTAGCGTATTAAATAAGTATAGATTAGAGATCGCCCACTGGTAAAAATTCGCCAAAACAGATTTATTTGATCTGGATCCCATTAGTCAAAGCATTTTTTTTTTTTACTGAAACCACTGTTCTTCCTCATTTGCTAGCAGTTGTAACAACAACTGTCAATCTATTACCCTTTTCCGTTTTGGATATTTGAATGCCTGTAAGGCGGAGACATGGGAGGTCATTTCAATTATACCACAGATAACCTATAGATCTATAGGTATATAATCTATAGGTTATCTGTGATTATACTTTAATGGGATTCTGGACATCTACATGACACCAACTTTCTAACGGTATAAGTGGAATCCTCCAACATTGCGCACAAGCTGAGAAAAAAGATGAACGAAAATTAATAAGATCCCAAGATTAATCGAATATACTCATACCCCGAGCAAAGGACGGGATTGAGCTAATACAAATGATTTTAAAATATGAAATATCTTTCAAACAGTTTTTCATAATTAGTCATCTATCATGTTGCAAAAAGATTGCTTCAATCCTGTATACGGTTTAAGTCTATACTATTTTAAAAGGTAGGCCTATATATATATATAAAAAAATAGTATGAAAAAATATGTAAAAAACCTATGGCATTATAATATTAAATTATAGAAATTACCTTTTAGGCGTTGAAAACGTGTTCTATGGGAGTGAATCTCCGAGACCATTGAAAAATATAGATTGCAAAAATTGTCAGGTTATGGTGATGGTATTAAACTAGTAATTTGCCGTGGCACATGAAATCATTTAAAATTCAGACTATAAAAATATTGTGTTTGACCTTCGAGCTAGCTCTTTAAACGCGATACTGAATATATTGGCAAATACATGCAGCAGAAAACAGGATGGACTTGCACGAATATTGCTCTGCTTTATAAATAACCGGGTATAAATAAAAATCGACTATGTGTCGAGCGCGCCGGTATAACTCATGTGGACGAGGGTGGGTAGTTTACAGGCACGGGTCAGGCGAGCGGGCCAGCAGGCGAGCGGGCGGGCACTGTGTCCGTGACCTTCACTCGGGGACAAAAACACTCAATAACATTGGACGACTTTTTAAAGAGTGGAAACTTTAAGCTATTTTTTATCAATTTATTATGATCACACAATAATACTCTCAATAAAGTCGAAGAGCAACTCGATTATCTTTTACGTTTTGGGTTTCTCTGTACCGATACAATTTATTTTTACTAATATACTTACCAAGTATAAGAGCCCTAGATCCAACCATAATCTACAGGAAAACATATTTTTAACGATAAATATTCAAAAACGCCGTACGAAACAGGGGAATCTGAAGGGATGTTTTCAGTGTCTTTACAGAAGTGAAGACTGCTCTTAATTTTATATGTACATCGTTATCTAACGTGTGAAAACGTTAAAGGAAACCTTAATCTACGTAGATGAATGAAATGGCTACTGCATTTTAAAATATAAAAGGTAATATTTATTACTTATGTATTATAAATTAATATAGTAAAACAGAAAAGTTTTATACTCACTGTTCAATTTGAAATTTCACTTGGACTAATTAATGTGACCAAAATGTCCCATTTTATTACGATATTCCAATAAAACTTTCAGGGTTACTTTAAGCAGTGTTAACTTTGTAAGCCATAGAGTAACGATAATAACTTCATTGTGTCTCGAAATTAACTATACTCTTTTATTTTTGAACACGCTAACATAGCGTAATTCTAGTATTTACAGTACACAATAAAAAATATTAAAATTTAACTTTTAATGAAAGTTTTAAAAGGCGAATTCTTGTTCAGCTCTTAATCATTAAATTTACCAAAGTTCAATCCTTTCAATATTTGTTCACTCATCCACAAATATCGTGGTATAGCCTTCATCACAGATAAAAATCGCACAAAGTAGCGCAAGCAAATACGTACACAGGGGTCTTGTTCTCTATGTGTAAAAAACAGCTGATCTTAGACAGTACAAAGTCACACAAGGCATCACACTGGGGCCCACGAAAACTATAGTAGGATTCACGAAAATAGTCCGATGAGAGTTGATACAGTGTTGCCAAATTTATCCTGAAACACATTTTTATACCGTGCACACATGGTAAACACAGCTGTTAAAATTTCCATCGGACTATTTTCGTGCACCTTACTATAACATCCTTAGTTTTCGTAGGCCCGATCACGCCCATTCTTCACTCATCCTTTCATTCATATTAACCTTAAAATATGTCCTGGTAGTGTCGGCGCCTTAGAAAGTGATTAAATTAGTGATTAAGTGCACCTTTACAGAAAGTGGCGAACACAGAAAATCAACTGTATGGACAGGGCAAGTCTGATATTCATTTATTAAAGCACAAACAAAAACTGCCACACAAACGTGATGTATTTCCGAAAAGCCGGAAACATAACCGTTTAGCTACACAAATTTGACATAACCTTCACTAGTTCAATTAATCTTGTAGTGCAGCGATGTTTGCACTAGCTTTTATTAAACTCGAAGAAAAAAAGTTGCACACGAGCGGGTTATAATAACGCGAAGTCAATTACTCGGCTATTAACAAGGGCCACTTAGCAAAGTAGATTGTGCCGTGTTGATAAACTCGGTGTCGCAAAAGGCGCACGAGTTATCAACCTGTGTTGTATCCTGACACGCCTCGCACGGGCGACACGCTACGGCGCGGGCGCGGCGTGTTAATTAACATAACGGTGTGTAAGTACAAAACCACGCCCTGGGGCCTAGGGGACGATCCGGTCTGGTTAGGCTTCACGAGCACTAACAAGACAACACTGAGTTGACAACAACAATGCTTTGAAGTGAACAAGTTATACAAGAAACATTCGTGACACGTTGATGTTTGAGTAGAAATTACTGCATTACTGCTAGCCTCAAAAACTGTGAATTTGAAATAAATTATTTCACAAACTCTTTGGAAACAGGAGAATATAAATTAAGGTTCAAGACACTCTACTGTAGTAATTCTAAATATACACTTCTGCATAATCAACAATTCGTCGTGGAGTCTTAAAGGAAGGATAAAGGGATAGACCGATTTTATTGTTGCGGGAACTAACTGATTACAATTCGCATTGTTGCACAACCATTCGGAGGTCTCGTGGGTCAAAAAAATCATCGTTCGGTGCTTCACCTGCTCCCATTTTGTGACCTTATTGTCAGAAAGGTAAAAGTGAAAAAGGTTTTTAATATAGAATATAAAGACTTGAGCTATTTGATTCGCTTTTGAATTATTATTTAATTTTTTATCCATGTTGAACTAAAATGGTTTAAATTTGATCAAACATGTATCAACTTTAAACCATTAAAGTAGCTTAATAACGATTAAAAATACCCCCGTCGCAGTAGACCTACGTACTCAGCGAATTTACATTTCTCAGCGGAATTTTAGTATTTTATTATTCCCCAATAAACATTGTATGGTTGAGTATGTAGGTTTGCCGACATATGACTTTAGTAAGCAAATATAACTTATACCCTCCATGAGAGACATAACGTCGCTATGGTGGTGTCAGCGCAGTGGCGGTACAGCGGCGGAGGCGGCGGGCGCCTTGCTCGGTGGCGGTGGCGGTGGCGGGGTTTGATTTATGTGCAGTTAGCACCAGCGGATTAATGATGGCCCTGGCCGTCCATCACCCCCGGTAAACAAGTTCTGCCGAGGATCCGCCACCCGCCCCCACCACCGCCACTGAAACGGTACAATCCATGCGGTCTTCATCTCCAGTGTAGAGATCGGATGCTTCACGCTTCGAGCCTACACAAGATTCATCGACATAGCCACATAAAGCCCATAAACGCTTCCTAATGAATGAGCATACCGAATTTTATCAAGATATGTCAATAAATAAGCAATATAGAAGGTTTTGTTGATTTCCCATAAGAGTAACATGGGAAGCTAAGTAAAAAATTCTAAATACTATATTTTTTGTTTTTAAGCTCTTTTAAATGGTTTAAGTTACAATTGTTGAATTTCATAAATTAAAGTGAAAAAAGCCTAAACCCCATTGTTTACCCTTTTGAAATCCCATAAACCCCCGTTCCCATAGTCCGATCATTCTGTTCGCGAACTCATTCAAGTAGAGATGGCTTACATCCCTCTCTGGTACTGTACCAAGTTTCATCAACATCGGAGATTCCGTTCAAAAGTTATCGTGTTCACGGACACATATATATCAATTTGAACGAACGGTGTTTTTGGCTTCTAGGGCTAGGGACTTCAAAACGAAAAAGTATCTTGGTCCCGGGCTTAGGTCTTACCGTTACTACTACTGTAACAGCATATTCAACATGGGGAAATTCGCTAAAAACTGGATATATAAATTTTATTGCATTTTGACTACACTGTTGTGGTCTAAGAGAGTGTAAACGGCGGCGCGCACATCGATGTTTGATTCCGCAGTAGACCTAAACCGCTGTACCTACCGCCGCCCGCCGTACCGTTTGGGGCTCATTTTAAGGTTCAATCCAGTAGTATATATCGATGGGCAAAAGTTAACACTTTTACACAAATCCTTACCGAATTGCCTTGAACAATGATGTGCTTCTTAGAAACAATTACTGCAATTCGAGGGGGCGTGCATCAACTGCGCGAATTGACCTGAGCTAGGTAGCCAGGGATGCATCAACTGCGCGAAACGCTCCAAGGAACGATCAGAGACGTGCATTAACTGCGCGAAGTGGTGGGTCTATTTCAGTATCATATTATAAGACAAAATAGGGTTTTAATATTTGCAAATTAAATAATTTTACATTAGTTTAAAACTAAACTTAAAACTAAAATATGTTTATTACTTTTGCCTTTTGTTGACTTATTTCCTGTTGAAAAGCTTAGTAGGCCGCTTGTCAATACCAACTGCCTTCTTCTTGAGGCTATGAATAAATTTGTTGATGGGAAATCTGTTCACCTGATGAAACGGAGTAGCTTCGTGGCTATGTTCATTCCCATTACGGGTGGATAAATTTTTGTATTTGAATTTAAATCTAGTTCCCATACGGACGATATATTATCATACTCTGACGCTTTTAAACCTCTTTGGAACCTGTATCCGGCCTTACATAGGCTATTTACGAAAAATCCAAGGCAACGTGGGTGATGTCCCTTTAAAAACTACACCGTAACGGACCAAAATAACAAATAAAATAACATGGGGAGTGGAATTAAGAAAATCATTTAAATATTTACAATACTAGTGCCAAAGCCAAGAGTTTGACCACACTTTTTGATATGGGAGGTTGGGATGAACCTGTAAACTAGATTTCCAACTACCGTATACCTGGCTCGGGTTTCGCGCAGTTGATGCACATTTTTGGGGGACCCTTTTCGGTTTTCGCGCAGTTGATGCAAATCGAAGGAATTTTTCGCGCAGCTGATGTGCGACCATTCGAGGAGACATCATCCATTTACTGTGACATCTGGAAAACCGAGTGCGCTGCTAAAGAGAAAAAAAATGTTTTTGTCAAATAATTTTAAACGTCGCTTTAAGAGTTTTTTTTTTTTTTTTTTTTTTTTTTGCGAGAAAACCTATTGCAATGATGTACAATTAAAGCTAGCTTAAGATTCTGCAACGCTGATTTAGTCCCTACAAAATGTTGTGTTAATTTTTACGCCTTTAAAAATCCACTCTTATGCGTTGAAGAGATTTATTTACGAATCAAGAGAGATTCGTCTTGAAGAGACGGGACGGAGCGTCAGGTGAGATGTAAATTGGTAAAAACAGACGGAGACAAGGGCGCAGATGGCAGCGAAACAGATTTCGCGAGCAATTCTTAACGAAAATATTTCACCCTCACGCCACCTTGCCCCCACCCCTGCTGAGTTATTGTAAGAGGGCACCATAATTCTTAGTTGTGTCGTTCTTTTTAACGGAGCCTCTGATTTTGATGACATTTCATAAGGGTTTTTTTTTTTCAATTTTTTGCTTGTTTTTACGCCAGAGGCATTTTGTTAGGAGTGTTGTACTGGTTGTACTAATGTACCGTAAACGCTTTGACGGGAAAGGTGTCCAAACCCAAGTGTGGTGACTATTGGCCGTATGGACCCTTCCCAATTACTTAAAAATACTTTGTAACTGAAACATCTGTTTCATTCTTTTATTAAAAGTGAAAATGAATAGACATCCTGTTTCATATAAATGAATGTTTCTTGTATAAATTAGGAGGTATGGTATGAGTCATTGTCATTTTTTTCCTCATTTCCTAGCATTTGGTATTACAACAGGTGAGAAATAAGCCATTCAATTATAATTTTTAACCATAAGATTAACATTTAAACTTTGAAAGCCTGTAGAGTGTAGCCCTGGGGGCCGATCTGAATTATAATGGCATTCTGCTCATCTACAGGACACTCCTTTTCCAAGGATTTCTCCTCTGATGCACTTAAGCTAAGAAAAAAGGAGGAAAAGAAACATGCTTGACTATCAATGCTATATAGACTTCCTTACAAGACCCATATGAATATATATATATATATATATATATATATATATATATATATATATATATATATATATATATATATTGTAAGGGAATACTAGAACTTGATCAAATTTGGTATGTACATTCGCAAGGTAGAATATAACTTATATTTGCTTAAAAATCCCAAATGGCGGCAAACCTAAATACTCACTCCCGTATAAATTATACAAAAAATACATCGAAAATTAGCTGAGTTCGCAGCTTTGAACATCAAACTAGGCGAATATCAACTGCGCATTAAACAATAAAAAACTCGGACCCCCCTTGATCTTGTATGGTGTTGTTTTCCGCCAAACCGCATTGGGTCTAGGCAGTGCTACTGCGGCGGAAGTTCAACTTGTTTGCTCCGGCTGGTGTGGGGTCACTCGTATAAGCGGGGGATGCTGACGGTTGCCTGGTTACGCTCTCCAGGAACATCGGATCCACCGAACACGCAGTTATTATTGATTTCACTAAAATATTACATGAGAAGATTATTATCAGATTATTAAATATGCGAAAGCAAGGAAGACGATGACATTTAGACAATTACATTTAAAAATTTATTTAAAGGGATATTACATGTAGACCAAGGACTGACTGACTATTCATAATCATTTACTATGTAGTGTAAGTATAAAATATACTTAAAATCGAATATGTAGTCGGGGACATTAATTGAGTTTTATATAAAACTAGCTTACCCGGCATGCTTTGCAATGCAGACTTGAGGAATTTTTGCCCTTCAGGTGAGCTCGTTTGCTACGCTCACTCGCGACAGATTTTTCTCGTTCGCTGCGCTCACTCGCCGCAAGTCTACTGTCCGGAGATGACTTGTTGGCCAGTGAGGGGGTTGCGGGGTGAGGGGGAAGCTGAAGCATGCCATTGGCCAATACAATTTGCTTTTTGTTTTTGGTTTTTTTTTATTCCACCATATGTTAAGCTATCAACAAAACCAAAAACATACAGTTTCCCTACAATGTTTTCTTTTATTTTGCAGTCAGCTGTCTTTCACTACATTGAATTAGGCTAGCTGGTTAGACAACAAAGATAGTTTACTCTTTTTATAGTAAGATGCACGAAAATAGTCCGATGGAAATTTTAACAGCTGTGTCCCCCCTCACCCGATCTCGCCCTGCAATGTTGTCAATTATTGTTAATTTTACCATGTGTAATACAGTATAAACATGTGTTTCAGAATAAATTTGGCAACAATGCTTCGACTCTCATCGGACTATTTTCGTGAATCCTACTATAGCAAAATTTCTTCATGTAGAATAATAGAATCTATAAGTTTGTTTTTATTCCTTAGTTAACCAAAAGACCGCTAGGTTTAGAATGTAAATTTCCTCTCCCCCCCAACCCCCTCAGTGGCCAACAAGTCATCTCCCGACAATATAGTGTCCTCTAGATTTTTATTAAAATTCTTCCCTCAATACTTTAAAATATTAACAGCTGTTTATAGAATTAATATTTCTAAATGCAATCATATGTTCCAAAACAAAAATGTTTCTTTCGAAAGAATAACAATAACATGGCAACTTTGAAGACGTGTGGGGCGGAACCCTATGGAGGAATTAGGATAAAAAGTAGCCTATATATAGGTGGTGTAACTAACACGACTTTCTTATATATATATATATATATATATATATATATATATATATATATATATATATATATATATATATAGATACCGGGTGACCGAGCATTTGTTCTGTAAACTTGTAAGACGAGCTCGTTCGCTCCGCTCACTCGCACGGCCAGAAGGTGTTTGCAGTTTGTTTTCAATTAAATAAACGGCAGGTTGAAAACGTAATATATTAGTTTATTTTTACATTAATCCCATGATATTTATTCAATTTAGTAGCTACAATGAAATGTATAAGTATAGTACCCCCGTCGCAGCAGACCTGCGTACTCCCCAGCGAATTTCCAAATTAGCAATGTTAATTTTGACCAGATAAACCTGGTAACCAAAATAAAGCCATATACTAGTTTCATCAATATCTGTCCATAAATAAAGGAGTTTGTCTATTCTCCATATAATTAACAAGGGAAAGAGTGTGCAGATTTGCTGCCATGATAAGTACAAAAACCAAGATTTTTTACCATAAATGGATGAATTCAACTAAATTAAGCTACGGGTTGAAATTTAACACAAACGTTCCGTTTTGCTAATAGGTATTCATTCGCTACGAAACAGTTTTGCAAATATAGTTTTTTATGTTCTTTAGGGCTCTGCCCCACATGACTTCAAAATGACTGTAGGGCCTACGGAGTTGAAATTTGACATGGTCGTTCCATGGACATAGGTTCTCAGGGCCTTTTCTATTTAAGAAAACCTTTTCTCACTCAGAACAGGTTTTTCGAAATTCCTTCAGAGCTCCGCTCACACTATTTCATTATTTCAATGTCATTCTGAAGGAAGAAGATTTCGTAACCCTTTTAAAAATATGTTATTACCTATAAAATAAATTCAATCACGGGCGAAGCTGTGACGGGCAATAGCTAGTAGATGTATATACATAAAATATTTCAAATTTGAATTTTATTTTATAATTAATCTTTTTTAGGTGACATTCATTGTTATGTGACTGCATCGTTACTTAACAGTAAAGTTACCATAGCTTTTTCTCTCTTTGATGTCATAGTACTTTTAAATAAAGTATTTGCTTACTTTTTTAACTAGGGCGTTGTTAGAGTTATTTTACTAATTATTTGTATAGTTCTGTTACTTAGTTAGTATTTTTTGCAATTTAATAATTAAATTTCTTAGTTTTATGTAACTATGTAAGTTGTTCTTAACAAAAGGTAGTAGGCTAGTAGGAATTACAGTTGTTTTTATAATTTCTATTTTACCATTTGTACCATTATATAACAGGAGCAATGTATATTATTTTATTTTATTGTCTTAAAATAGTGTTTGTTCACAGAACGTAACTTGTTGAACTCTTAGAAAACTATGAGTTTTGTATTGTAAATAACCACTGAACTGACTTTATGTCTTGGGGGGGCCTATTTTTTAACAGCAGCATTCGTTTTATATGTTTATTTCGAGGTCAGCCTGGCTAATTATTGATTATGTTGCACACCTTTTATGCACCTTCAATCCTGTGTTTTTCCCGTAAATATTTGTTTCCGGACATCTGTTTTATTGTAATTATAGTTATTTGTTTTGAAGTTTTGACAAAGAATATAAAATCTTTTTTAACGGGAAAGAAGTACTGAAACAGTTATTAACGGACGACGTTACAAAGACGATGGCTATAGTATGAAACGAAACCTGTTTTTATTGTTTTTTGTTATTTTGTTATTTTTTTATTTTTTATTTTTTTTTTTTTAATATACAATCATGTTAATACTTCTAAGTCAGGCAGTGATTGGTTATGCCTTTTGATTGCAACCATTAACTATTATCTAAAATGCTAAGAGTGAAACTATTATCTTTACGACTATTGTATTGTTAGAGGCGTATGTTGGGGAGATAAAATGTAATTGAATAGGGTATGATACGAAGCCATATTGCATTCACTCAGATAAAGGCGTGGGAAATAAGTCACTTTGGAAGGATTTAACCAAAATATACTGTATTAGACTATATATATTTTATTAAAGTATATATTTTATTAGACTATAAGTTAAATCTATTTTATATTACGGAGAGGTATAAGAGATTGGGAGTGAAGGCGTCAAAAGGAAATTGACAAGTAAAAAAACTGTTGGTGATGTAAGAAGAAGACTACCTTAGCTTGTAAATAAAAACTGTTTGAAGAATCTGTTGTCACTTTGTGAGACACTTTCTGGAGGTGAACGTGACAACAAGTAATTAACTTACAAGCATGGCTTATTAATCATACAGTAATGAAGATCTGTTGTCACTTTGTGAGAGACGTTCTGGAGGTGAAGGCAACAACAAGCAATTAAATTGCAAGCTTGGCTTATTAATCTGAGAGTAATGAAGATCTGTTGTCACTTTGTGAGAGAAGATCTGTTGTCACTTTGTGAGAGACGGTCTGGAGGTGAAGGCAACAACAAGTAATTAACTTGCAAGCATGGCTTATTAATCATACAGTAATGAAGATCTGTTGTCACTTTGTGAGAGACGTTCTGGAGGTGAAGGCAACAACAAGTGATTAACTTGCAAGCATGGCTTATTAATCATACAGTAATGAAGATCTGTTGTCACTTTGTGAGAGACGTTCTGGAGGTGAAGGCAACAACAAGTAATTAACTTGCAAGCATGGCTTAT
Source organism: Neoaliturus tenellus (assembly GCA_030545055.2). Lineage (NCBI taxonomy): Eukaryota > Metazoa > Arthropoda > Insecta > Hemiptera > Cicadellidae > Neoaliturus > Neoaliturus tenellus. The sequence goes on from CM061531.1 coordinate 220,671,317, forward strand.
TAATCATACAGTAATGAAGATCTGTTGTCACTTTGTGAGAGACGTTCTGGAGGTGAAGGCAACAACAAGCAATTAACTTGCAAGCTTGGCTTATTAATCAAAGGGTAATGAAGATCTGTTGTCACTTTGTGAGAGACTGGAGGTGAAGGCATGCAGCTATCGATTAGTTTATGGTGATAGCCTAGCGAGAGGAGAGGGCGGGCGGTCGCCGCGATATGGGTCGTTGTCACCCAACTTGACGACATAAAAAAAGTGTTGATTTACTTAGTTTTAGCGAATTGTCCTACGAGGAATATGCTATTACGGTAGTGCTCAAGGTTAGACCTAAGCCCGAGACCATGTTCTTTTTTGGTTTTGACGTTTTTGACGCGTATATGAGATTTGGTATATAAAGGTCTAAGGCAGCATTCTGTATATGTTAAAAAACCATGTTGATCGCATAATGGTAACGGGGTTTTATTCGGTTTCAAAAGTGTCAAAATTGAGGTTATGAAATTTTTCTGTCGATAATTTTAGAAATTCCCATTAGTGGATTTATTAGAGGTATTCTTGGTTGAAGTCTCTAGTGTGTAATCCGTGTGGTTAGTATCTCATTTAGCGGGGGAGTCAAGAACCCACTAAGTAGCTAATGTCTTCATTTCATATGACAATAAAATTTGATGGGACAGTCAGACAGTGAAGGATTTCCATGTAGTACCGGTAGTCATCAATCAGATCTTTAATTGTTTTTCAGTATGAGTTCGCTTATGCACCCGTACTGTGCCATCCAAATGCTCCACCACACTTCTGGTGTCCGCCACATTGTTTAAAAAAGCAATACGATCAGATTGCCTATTAGACTGCGAAGCTTAAATACTGCTGAGCAGCATAAGTCCTAGTTGTCTTCTAAAAAGTATAAGCTATTTAGACGTTATTACGAAACATACATAGCATGTTTATCCCTCCATGCAATATAATATAGGTAGGCGTGCTGTAGTAAGCCAATAAAGTCATGCATGAAGAATAGGTTGTCGGCACAAAGCACGTAACAGTGTTAGCTCTCCGGTGACTCGATTCTGACGGTTACCGGCCAACTATTAACTGGCCCGTCGACCGCTGCCACATTGCAATTCGGTTATGACCCTGTCATGTCAGTTGCAATCGCTGCGGTATTATCATCCTGAGTCCCACACGAAACATTGCAATTCATAACCAATTACCTAATTCAAGATTCAACCAGGATCTAATGCATAAAATTATTAGAGCAAAAAAGTGTCAAAATCTCCACGTATGTATATTTTATATCGGCCTGAGCAGCACCCATAAACTAGTCAAGTTTTTAGCATTGATACTGAGCGATGCAGAACAGTAGTTCAGTTCACAACTCATATTCAGGAGGTACCAAGTTCAAATACGTAACTGTCCAAAATATGCTTTTGGTTTGTACTGGTTTTGATTTTGTAATGGAAAAGAAGAATATCATTCTCTACTACCTAAGTCAATACAGTTTATTTCATAAGGTATACAGTGACACTGACTTAGTTTAGGTAGGTTCCCAATCAATAAGTAGGCCTACAACGTGCATGGGTAGCAGTAAAACTTTAACACGATTTGAAAATTAGAAAATAAATACACCAATAAATTGTTTTTAATTTCTCCGTTACATATTAAGTATTTCGCAATTTCCCAAATTAGATTTAAACCTTATTCTTTGTGTTATCGTTTCAATCAAAATTTAATTTCCAAATAACAATTCCAGAGCTAACGGTGAACACAGCGATACACAGTGTTTAGAGAACATCAAATCTAGGGCAGTTCCCTGCGAGCGGGGACCCGAAAGGTCAGAGGTGAACGTCGCAGCAATGAAAGGCTCTGCCGGGGCAAAACGCTACTCTGTCTCGGATACTCGCCAAACTCCAATATCCGGGACTCGTTCGTCATCGCAGATTAACAGTAAAATAATAAGAAAGTATTCCATATCATGGCTAATGTTATGGAGGAGTTGCGAAGTACCTAAATACTATAGATCCTTATTTTGCCATTTTTTATTCAAACGGTTGTGCTACAACATGGGGTTGATCCATAACTAGCATTAAACTTCGTTCCGGATCTACCTGTCTTGTCATCTCAGGTCACCTCAATCAAAGTCGTCATCTTAGAGAAGTAAATTATTTAGAACTTTTAGTAGTACCTTACAACAAATTCATAAAATTACATCAGACGAATTACAAGTAAGCCTACGCCTACAATATACTAAACATGCTATTTTCTTTTACGTAACTTAAATGTTTGTAGATACAAAATATTATGGGAAATAGTTATTTATGCAACAAGTGCGGAAAGTGCCACTTTGCTGCACTCGAGAGAAATGTTTACGCACGAGCCACAGGCTAGTGCGAAATAATTTCTCTCGAGTGCAGTGTACACACTTTCCGCACTTGTTGCATAAATAACTATTTCGCAATAGTTGCATGTTAAATTTTTCCTACGACTGATACTTATTATATAAGTGTAAATATTTAATATTTATGATAGCCTATGCATTTTCAACAATTAGGTTAAACCTCATTGAATTTTTCAGGTATTAGATTTAACATAACTGTTTTAGCGTCTTTGCAAGATCGTCAGGGTGAATAAGTCACCTTAATTACTAAAGTCGCTGTTATAGTTGATCATTTTATGCACTTACACACAGTCTCACCTAAAGATGGTTTGTAGGTTATGTTTAGTCTATTCCATTGCAAACGACGGCAAGGACAATTGGTCAGATGTTTATATCCAGTGATGCCAACTTAATTCCTGGTTAAACAACGTTTCGTTGCTGGCTAATTCAGACTATTTTGTGTTCTGGAGTACGCACAGTGGAGTGCGCAAAGTAAAATTAATACGGCAATCGTCAGTATTGCGACGCGTATCGAGTGCGAAAACAACTGCTTTTCCCGGACCTTCGTAAGAAATAAATTTTTTATGAATGTTCACGTACGTTGCTCAATTTTTAACTAATCGCAAAACCAAACTCAAGCAATTCAGTTTATTTTCTCAAAACTTTGTCAATATTGAGGTGAACCTGATGGCGCATCTGATATTCAATTAACGAAGGTGAATGTAAAACCGATGATGAACTATAATTATTATCATTACTCTTGTCAAACTAATTAACTTAGATTTTCTAACAACACCCAATGGCAGCAAACCTACATACTCGATCCTATGGTGCTTTTATGGGGAAAGTAAATAATCTGAAATTCCATTGGAAATTCGTTGAGTACGCAGGTCTGCTGCGACGGTTTTTTTTACTGCAATATCAATAAATATATATTGAAAATACTCCCATCGCAGCAGACATGCGTACTCAGGAAATTTCTTGTGTCATCTTTGGGGATGAGTGTATATATATAGGTTTGTCTCCACATGGGCTTTGAAAGCAAATATAAGTAAACAACAATGTCTATGTATAGTAAATATACAAAAAACATTTTATTAAGTTCTGGTATTTTTAATTTTTTCCATAAAAACCATAGACGTAGGGTTAAACCCTCATTAAACTTGGTTCACATGCTCCGATCACGGCCATTCCTGTTGTGGGAAAAGTTGGGAATTTTTACCAAATGATCAGGGACACATACCAAATTCATTCCACTAGGTATCGTTACCCGGCCAATTTTGTCTAGGTAATTCGCTAAATGTCCCGGACTATCTAATGAAATTCGTCACAAACAACACTCTGAAAAACAATTAAATAACATCCAACCTATTTTCTTGTGTCTCTTTTCGATTAGAAGCGCAGAAATAATTTTTGCACCGACACGAAAAAGACCGACATTAAAGAATTAACCCCGGTGAAAAACGTTGTTTACGTGACGAAAGTTGGCTATCTCTCATACAAAGAGGCACACCGCCGGAACCCTAAGTGGCCTTTAATTGGCGGGGGGAGTGGTGGGTAGGTCGGACGACTCCGTGGGGGGGGGGGAGGGGGGCACTTGTCAACACCGGGCTGCACCTTTATCGACTGCAACTGTCATCAACACGCTCGCCAATGTTTGCAACTTGGTTCAAACTTTCGGTAACGTTTCAAGAAGCTGATAAAGCGCTGTGAATCTGTGAATTGTGAATATCTCAAATTAGCTAGCATATAACGTTCGGCGATGAGGAGGTGGCACGATTTTACTGTACGAGTTACAATAATTGTAAAATTATTGGAGAATGATTCAATTGGAAACAACAACAGCTTCATAAATTTGTATTTCGGATAAGTGGTTTATCATCATGAGGTTCGTCTTTGTATTTATTGAGATAAAACTGTAACCTTTAGATTTACTCACAGTGTATAGGGCACAAATTTAACTCATCAACACATTTACTCACTTAAGTGTATGGTGTACAACACGCTCACAACATTACAAACATTTTGTTCGATAAAAAAACAAGTTCTAATAAACGTGTTTTAATCATGCAGGATGTTCTAAATTCGTTACCAATTATCTTTTATATCCACTACACTTACTAGCCAGCCAATGAAAAAAATCTAGGATTTAATAGAAATCGAAAAAATGGAATGAAAATAAATGCGTAACATCGCATTCGCATTATTTAAGGGCCAGAACTAACATATCCCTCCTAAATCTCTATATCAAAATATATTTTTGGAGAGTTACATTTAACGTGAAAAATGCTTGACACCAAACGAACAGGTTCAAGAAAGAGTTGACTTAATATTATTTGTTATCTATCACACAACTAACTAGTAATTCATAGCGTTATTTACATCAACTAGTTATTTTACATCAAACCTGAGAGTGATCAATTAATCCCAAGTCTTTAAACTACCAATCTATCTGTTAAATATTCATTTCAATAATCTAACTATCTAACAAAAGATACTAGACGAAATGGCACGCTAAATTAGTACAAAACATGCATATCAACGCGCCTTACGCACTCGTGTACAAACGCACCACCGGGCGCATGCGTCAGCACTGATTTCACGATACTGGCAATACACATAGGTAACCCTTCAAGGTATAAATGCGGGGATGGAGTAGAAACAAGATGTGTTTAGAAGGCGAACCATCACCATTCTAGACAACACGGACAACCGCGGCCTACAGTGAGAGGTACTCACATGGTTGACGATTTGCCACTTGGTCGAGTTTCTACCGTAGCACATGCACGTGGTGAAGGGTATCATGACTGGTGAGAGGCGGACTGGCCGGCGCTGGCGGGATGCGGGGACGGATGGTCGATAGTGCGGCCCGCGCCGGCGTCCGACTCTCCGCCACTCCGACACTCTCCGACACATCTCCGACGGTCTCTCGCGGTCTCACGCCGTCTACAGTACCTGTATTGCACTAGCGTATCTACCCCGCGATGTAGAGCTCATTACCATTACCGTCTAGCGAATTTCCAACACACAATAGTGGAATCTCCACCAGCGTCTAGTGAATCTCTATCTCGCAATAGTTTACTCCCTCTAAAAATTCCCCAACACTTACTTCTATAACTATACCCCCGTCGCAACAGACCTGCGTAATCAGCGAACTTCATTTGAAATTTTGGTATTTTTTATATTTTCCCATAAAAACTATGGGGGAATATGTTTGCTACCAAATGGGTTTTTGGAAGTAAATATAAGTTAAACCCTTCCTAATGGATGTACATACCAAATTTTACTAAGATATGTGAACTCCCCTCTATATTTCTGCCAAGAACCTATCCAATACACCATAAATCGGAAATTAGAAATGTTTATTGCCGTTAAATGCAGAGTTTGTACAATAGGAAAATCCATATAATATCGTTTGAATTTGAATTCATATATATGAGTCTGAACGAACGGTATTTTCGGCTTCTGGGAACCTCGAAAAAAGTAACATGTCCCAGGCTTAGGTCTTACCATGACTACTAAAGTAAGAGCGTATTCCCTATAAGGAAATTTGCTAATATATGCTCTACTTATAAAGCAAGTGCCGTAAATAAAAGTGAATGGTATGTGATTAAGTTGGAAACACCGGTAAAAAATAGTATTGATGTAGATTGGGGAATATAGCAATTTAATCATACAAAAGTCTCAATAATAGATGATGCTGTATACAATCACTGATCGTCAGTGGACTGTACTTTTATACATTTAATGTGCTCTTTTAAGTTATGTGAATATTTAAGAAATTAATGTGTACATTTTCCATCTGTAGCCTAAATTGTAAAAAATGTCTGACTTTTCAGGGTCTGCAGTTTGATGCAGTCTCATTCCATATAGTCATAAGAGTTGCATACTAGTTATACTTTAATGAAACAATGAACTAGCATCCGCCACACTAGCCCCCCCCCCCCCCACGTAAAAGGGTTCTTCATGATTCGAAACGAACACAAGGTTAATCGAGTGTTCCAAAACGTGTGCGGATTAGGTTACCACTGATGTTGTGTATGTACTCGTTCTTGGTGTAAGGGGAGCTTGTTCAGGATTGTACGTATCCAATTTACACGACAGATGCTTGAATGGTAAAAAATTTCACCACGTCAAATTGTTTTTAATCGACCATCCAGTTGTATGAAGAATAACGAAAGTAGACCTACCAATTTTTCGTGCGTGGGTATTAAAAACATTTTAAATTTTGTTTTAAAGGGTTTGTACAATTATTTTTATTTTTATCAAATCGCTCACAATTGTTACTAGGTAAAGAAGAACCGCTCAATATTGGTGACATTCATTGGGCGTGTCAATCCACAGTCCACACGGAGCAACGCAACTTCTGCAGGCGCTATCCGCAAAACACGCACACGGCACGGCGGCGCGGCGCTGGATAGGCAATTCAGATGCACTGCACGGCGCTGACTAGGCAATCCGACTACAATCCAGGGTGAATTCACCTAAGCCGGCCACATTCACAGTGCACAGATCATTTCACACTGAGAAATCATTTAGAAATGTGACAGTGTATTTCCTACCATGAATAAACTACGAGTACATTAGGGGTATCCAGTGTAAGTTTTGTTTCGTGAACCTGTAGATACAAAAATAAATAACACTAACCTCATACTTTTACTGCCATAAATTTGGGCCTACATTTAATTTGTGAATATACAAGTTTGGAAATACAAAACATAAATCTGATGCTACCTTTAGGAGGACTGTGCAAATATTGTAACCTAAAATATAGGCTAGTTTAAACTTAACAGCAAAATTCTTGCGAAAATAAATAAATCAGAAATACATTTAAACATTTACGAGTTGTTTTGGATGAAAAAATGACATGGAAAGAACATGTAAATCAATTTCAAAATTCAATAAAATTAAATATATAACAAAGTTTTACTTTCTTAGAAACAAATGTGATTTAGATGTCTTGAGATCCTTATATTTTGCACTAATTCATTCTCCTCTAAAACTTATTATCTAATCTTATACTCTAAAACAAGCTCCGTTTGTACGGGCAAACTTTTTTTCGCTCCAAGGATGTTTTATTATTTTTTATTGAATATGGGGGTGGGTTTTGGCCACCAGAAATCGATTGGAGCTGGTCCCATAGCTGGGAAAAATCCGGTTTTCACACTAGAGCCCTTCAAAGTTTCTATGTTATCCTTATGGAGACTTTATTAATTAAACAAAAATCAGCTGATAACTGTAGATAAAATAAACCAATGTGTTATATCTTTAACCTGTGGTTTAGGAAAATTATACCACAGTACCCTTTGGCCTGGCGAGTGAGCGAAGCGAACGAGCTCGTCTTTAAAATGGAAGAGGGCGAGTGAGCGGAGCGAACGAGCTTTTGGTGGTGAGAACGAAAGTAATAATTTTACCAAGCTTAAGCTCGGTCCCCCTGGTACTTATATTCTAAAACAAGCTCTGTTTGTACGGGCAAAGTTTTTTTTTCGCTCCAAGGATTTTTGATTATTTTGATTGAATATGGGGGTTTTGGCCACCATAAATTGATTGGAGCTGGTCCCATGCCTGGGAAAAAATCCCGTTTTCGTCCTAGAGCCCTTCAAAGTTTCCATGTTATCCTTATTGAGATTTTATTAATTGAACAAAAATCAGCTGATAACTGTAAATATAAACCAATGTGTTACATCTTTAACCTGTAGTTTAAGAAAAAGTACCAGGGGGACCAAGCTTAAGCTCGGTAAAATTATTGCTTTCGTTCTCACACAAAGCTCGTTCGCTCCACTCACTCGCACTCTTCCATTTTAAAGACGAGCTCGTTCGCTTCGATCACTCGCCAAGCGAAGGGTGCTGCACTTTGGTATAATTTTCTTAAACTAAAGGTTAAATGTAACACATTGGTTTATATCTACAATTATCGGCTGATTTTTGTTCAATTAATAAAATCTCTATAAGAATAAACATGGAAACTTTGAAGTGCTCTAGCGCGAAAACCGGATTTCTCCCAACTATGGGACCAGCTCCAATCGATTTCTAGTGGCCAAAACCCCCTTATTCAATAAAAAAATCAAAAATCCTTGGAGCAAAACAAAACTTTGCCCGTACAAACAGAGCTTGTTTTAGAGTATAAGATAAGATATAACAAAGTGCAGCACCCGTTGGCTTGGCGAGTGAGCGAAGCGAACTAGCTCGTCTTTAAAATGGAAGATGGCGAGTGAGCGGAGCGAACGAGCTTTGTGTGAGAACGAAAGTAACAATTTACCGAGCTTAAGCTCGGTCCCCCTGGTACTTATTGAGCGGAGCGAGCGAAGCGAGCGAAGCTCCTATACTACACTCTGGCTTTTTATTTACAAGTACTCCTCCTGAACGGCTGGAGTGATCCTCACGAAATTTTGCTCTATCATAGTAAACATCTATGGGAAGGTATAAATCTGAAATGGTAAAAATCGGACATAAGGATTCTGCCCTACGACCTTTTAAAGTTACCATGTTATTTTAATGGGAGAAATATTTTATTTGGTTTTGTTTACTGTGTGTTGATTATACAGCTGTTATAAGGATCAAATAAATTTAACTGCAGACTGTTACTATCAGCTGTTTGTAAATACAGTAGTTTTCTGTAAAATTTTTGTTTTGTTTATTTTAGTGGTTTGTTTACCTTTGTACGTGAATGAAATGCAACGTTTTTATAGATGGGGTGTAAATCTTGGACGACGTACTGTTAATGAATCCCAGTACCATCGACAGGAGACTGCACATGAAATTGATGGAGAGTATGCTGAAAGGTTTAGGCAAATTTGGAAGCCATCGCGTATCAAAAATGCAGAGTCTGCAGACGCTTGGACGTATAGTCAGCAATGATGACAACTGTATTTGTACCTCATGCGTAAAAGATCCTTCAAAATTCTCTGCAGTCAACAATAAGCAACCTTCAATCATTCCCGAAGAACTAAAGCATCTCTCAATGATTTAGGAAAAGCTAATCACTCGAATCCATCCTGTCATGTCCGTATATCAGTTTAGCAAGTGGTTCTTTTGGCCAGTACCACTATAGAGGACATGTAATTAATATTGAACAAGACATACAGTAATTGATATTGCAAATTCGTATCCAATCGCGCCTTCATCTCTTGGTATCGTAATTGTACGTAATTGATCGCTGGTGTCAAAGGCTATTCTGATTTTTGCGTGAGGAAGCAAAAAGTCCTTCAAGTTTTTTGCTGGCTCCAAACGCATAATCAGTATTATGCTGATGTTTATATCGATATGTACGCTATTGAGTCTCTTCCGTATGATGACAATGTAGCTGGTCAATTAAGATTTATTGAACAAGGAGGTTTATCAGATGAATCGTTCGACGAAGATCATATTGAATAATCAGCAGTTCCGCTAGCACCGAGACAAAGTATAGAGTCTGCTATAGTACTAAACCAAATCAATTGGCCAAGAGCTTCGCCTAACCCAGTCAACGAGTTTACACAGTCTGGCAATATTCCACAAGCATTCCCACCTTTGTTTCCAAACGGTGCACAGACTTCCTAGACCCAACCCGGAGCATTAAGGTATCATTTCGAGAGTGGTGTGAGTTTGTTATGAGATATGAAGAAAAACGGTTTTCTCAAGATCCTAGATTCAGTTTTTTTTCTTTTTCTAAATACAAGGCAAAGACATGATGCCTGTCGACAGAGTGCTATCTTCTCTAAGAAAAATGACTTCTCCGGTAATGTCCAACAAATAGAGGATGAAGTTAAGCGAGACCCGTCCATAATAAAACGTTTGCTTACATGGGGATCCAAAATCCGTGGTACGTCATCATTCTGGTACCTAGGGTGTTTAGCGCTAAAGTCAATGATAAATCAGCTTGGCGTTCCAACATTGTTCCTTACGTTAAGTGCTGCAGACCTCTGGTGGAATTGTTTGGTAAGACACATAGGTTTATCTGCCAAGGAATTAAATCTACTTATTGAGATGGGAGCAAGCCAACTAATGCAAGAAAAACTTAGCGGAAACTCACTTATTGCAGACGAGTACTTCTCCAAAGTGTGTTTGCATGTTCATAAACATATTGAAGGAAAAGTTTAAAATTACTGATATTTGTGGCGTTTTGAATACCAACACCGTGGAGGTCCCCACTTTCAATGCTGTTCTTTGGCTTGAAAATGCTCCAGATGTCCGTATGTTTGACTCGGCATCAATCGATGATTTAGCAGCTTATAAAGATTATTATGATGCTATCGTATCAGCGTACAACCCGGGGAAAAGTTATAAGTTATCTGGATGAATTTCCCATCCGCATTTTGGTACATTTCGATGGATACAAAGGACCAACGTTCAATGGCTCATTCCCAGTCTTACCACATACTGTTGGATACCACAAACATAATTTATTATGTACAAGGAAGCAGTTTCCTTTCCAAGTTGCCTATGGCATAACAATCCATAAGGCTCAGGGAATTACCGTTGATAAAGTTGTAGTTGAGATTGGTTCACCAGAGTTTGCGCTGGGTCTTACACTTATGTAGCAGTGTCACGGGTTCGGTCAATTGAAGGACTAATACTTGAACCACGATTTCCACCAGACCGTCTTCTTAGGGCGATCAACAACAATGCGGGTTGGACAACAAAACGTCAAGAACTTGCTCGTCTACGTTCCCTGATTCAATCATGAATTATTGTATTGTAATTACATCTTATGCCAATTGCCAACAACAATTTTATAACGTAGTATAAGTTTTATCAAAGTGAATTATACTGTTTTAAAATCATTTAGTATATCTTTTGAGTAAAAAGTAATCTAGCAAACTAATATTACCCAATGGAAAAATCTATTGGTCGATTCATTTCTCAAAATTATTGATTAAAAAAATAGTTGCTCCGCTCAATATTGCAAGCAGACAACTGCATTGTATACCTAGTTAATTTGCTCGCAACAAATGACGCACCTAGGAGGGAGGACAAATTACTGTGTAGTAAACCGGTACTCCTAGGTGATAGGGGTAATAAGGTAGTTGGCTGATGGATGGGAAAGTGGCTGATCACAGTAACTGTCCGGCTGTCCGCCCGCCGCGGCCGGCTACTACACATCCCCCAGCCCTTGTGGCAACGACGCGACAGGGCGGGTTCTGGATCAGACTGTACCCTATTCATCACGGCCGCTCTCCCCCAAAATTCCTGAGTTAACCGCGGTACAAGCTGCATCGTCCCCATTTTCTTAGTCCATGGAAAATATTTATTTATTAATATTTATTTATTATTAGAAAATATTTATTTATTATTTAAATATTTATTTATTTATGTATAGTCCATGCTTTACATAATTTTAAAGGTCTTAGCAAGGAGAGTACATAGCCGAAAACCAGACCTCAAAAAGTCAAATAAGTTTTAAAGTTTTTATAGTATTATTTTATTCTAAACTAGCAGTTACCCGACGCGCATTGCTGCGCTCAAATTAAGTTGTTTACCAAAATAAAGCTATTTTATTAATTTTTTAATATAACGGTAGCAAAAAAAGTCAATGGAATAGAAAGTGAGTAAATTAATTTTATTTTTAGGCCAATGGATAAACAATAGTTTTTGTCTTTTGATTTGGTCTATAAATGTAAAAATTTTCAGACATACCAACTCGTAAGCACACCACGTATCATGCGAAAAACAGGCATTTTCCAAATTTAAACCCGGAATATTCAAAGATTGCCCTTGTACCTTATTGATCGTAATTGCAAATGCAAGAGCAAAGAGGCACGTCCATGTCAAATTTCAACCCCGGAGGCCCTAAATTAATTTTGAAGTCCAGTGGAGCGGAGCCCTGCAGTGCTTAAAAAACTATATTTGTAAAACGGTTTCTTGGTGAGTACCTATGAGCAAAGAGGCACGTCCACATCAAGGATAGTTAAACTTTCTATCATGAATTTCAAACCAAGAAAACAAAAAAAAAAATGTTTTAAAATTTCATATTATGAGGTATGAAAAATACATATTACCATCGAATAACAAAACTGAATATACATTAAGTCCCAAGTTTAAGAGGAGTACCGGTAACAAAAATTAAAATTTTATAAAAACCCTTAAAATTAAAATTTGAACAAGGGAGATCTATTTTGCTAGCATTAAGTAATTTTTTCCCCATTTTGCAGAAGGCAAGAAAAACATTTTTCATACTTATATATTATAAAATTATAAAAAAAAAACTGGCTACCTGAAAATGTTAAAGTTGTAGTTATAACCTAGGAGCATATTGGCAATATTGGTGCCTCTCCCATGCAGGGCCGCCGAGAGGGTGGGGCCAGTTTGCCCCGGGCCTCAAGAGACAGGGGCCTCATCTTCAGGCGGTTTTTTTTTTTTTTTTTTTTTTTTTTTAGTCTACGGTAGCAAAATTTAATTTCTGCATAGGCTATATATAGGCTATGTAGCAACACCATGTATTTTTAAAGACCTATAAAAATCTTCAAACAGTAACAAAGTATAGCCTATGACCTTATATACAGGCCTATCAGCCTGTATTATGAGTCTCCGTGGTTTGCTCTGTGTGAACAGACGCTGTGCACGCCGCCTGGTGCTGTGCCGGTGGTATTTGTCTGCTATACCATTGCAAAAATATTATATTTTGCAACAGATCCTTCACGGCTTTGACTAACATTGTCGTGTCTGCGTTTGTTGGTCCAAATATATAAGATAAAAGAGTCTTTTAATAATGTTATAAATGAATTTGCCATATTGAAGGCAAGAAACGTTTGCGAGTTGGTTAGTTTTTGTGAACGGTACTTAGTTTTGCTTAAGAACCAACACTGAATTATCTAATGGCTTAGGAGTGAAATTGAGGGTTAGTCTCGAGTAAATAGGACCTTGCGTAATTCTTTAAATGAATTATAAAGCAAAATCAACTAATTATAAGTTCAAAAAGAGTTTAGTAAACAAAAAATGTAATGAATTAACAATTTTAAAATAAAATTCATTTTTATAAATTTCCCTGTAAGCCTAGCCATTTCAAAATACATGAGTTAGGACTAAAACCACTTGGTAGCTCTCCAATAAGCACTCTCGAACCCAGCCAAAGTGCAAGTTTGATCAAATTATTTCATGTAGACCTACTGTAAACCTAAGTACATTTAATTTGTCCTATCTATATCAAATAAAATATTTATGAATCACTTAATAAAAGAAAAGCAAATTGTGTGCATAGATACAAAATAAATATCCAAAGAAATGAAAATAAAAATGTGTAGCATATATTGCATCTGGTTCGAACACAGACGGCGACGGGAAGGGATGCACCGGGGGGGGGGGGGGCTCACACCGGAACTCTGCCCCGGGCCACAAAAATTCTCTCGGCGGCTCTGCTCCCATGAGGACTTCTGGAAGCTGCCCTCCCAAATGAAAAGAGTGTTTATAACTAAAAAATATATATTTCTACATTATAATTATTACGTGTATAGTTTGATGTCATTTAATGCCAAACTATATCTTTAAAATAGGTGGCAACGGTTTAGTGCTGCACTCTCTTAGCGAACTCAGGCATTACGCCTACAGTTTCCCTAACTAGGAGCGCACACTGATCATAACAGAATTGAAGGTCATAAGTTACGGATAGAAACAGATCATATTCAATCATCGACGATTGTGTCTCTAATTCTATTGCGACCGGCCTGGACCGGCATATGGGATGCTTGCTTCAGCGTCACAACCTTCTTTTGTGACCCTTGAAGGTTAAATCAAGCGTCACAACCTTCTTCTAAGTCATATTGAGAATACGCAGATGCTCATCTCACTCTCGATGCTTTCTAAAGGTTTGTCTAGATCGGCACCCTGGCATGGTAGCCGTGGATGCAAGCGCAGCCCTAATTAGTGATATCACATTTACATACATTTTCCGCACCAGTAAACACCCTTGTTGACCAATATTTACATTGCTACACAAAGCATTCTATTCAAACTCCAGGAGGTTTTCCCAAAAGAAATATCCAAGCACTTTCTACTAAATTTGCAGATTAAAAACATTTATGAAATATAACATAATATAAAAAATGATAATGATTTATTGAATCTAAAGAAAATAAATTAAATGAAAAAATCATTATTTTAACAGGCAAGGTTAGGGCTATATGGTCCTTTTTTACACTTTACCTGATTACATAAATATGGTTAATTAATATACAGGGTGTCCCGGAACTCTCTGGAACCCTTTTGTATATTTGTTCCTTGCATCGAGACAAGTATATATACATCGTATGGCTGTCATAACCAGCTACCATCTTAAAAATAATAATAAAAAAATAAATAAAAGATGGTCTGCAGTGCAAAGCACCTGCGTCAATACACTTAAAATAAAACCAAAACAAACATTAATGATCTCTCTATAAAGCTAAATCCACGGCGCTAAGCCATTGCAGCCCAGCTTCACTTGCACAATGAAGGCCCATCAGCCCTTCCGGGAAAGCACTCAAAAGGCACTCATTGACTATGTGAGTCATAGTCTGGAACTCCGCTCCACAGCCGCATGACTGGTCTTTTGTCATTCCCCATTTGTATTGCCAATAATTACATCTTCCCACTCCAGTGCGGAATCGATTGAGAACAGTCCACTGCTTCCAAGGAAGATCCATACCACTTACTGCTAAGGTTGGGTCAGCAATCAAAAAGTGATTCCGACCTTGGAAAGAGTCCCAGGAGGAAGTCCAGTCGGAATGGATGGAAAAGTTTGTGTCCGTCAACTGGGATGCTGTCCGCAGTGGTGGTCTTCGGGACCTCAATCTGCCCATGTCCTGGGGTAGGTAATCATGGATGGGTAGGTGTGGAGCAGATAAGACCTTAGTATATTCCCTAATGAGTGCATCCCTTCTTCTGGTTTCGGGTGGAGCGATATTACACAGGACCGGGAGCCAGGGGACGGGGGCTGCCATGAGTGTACCACTAATGGCTCTCATAGTCCTGTTTAGCTGGACGTCGATATCCCTCACATGCACACTGTTCAACCACACGGGAGCACAGTAGCAGTTGAGTAAACTAGAGACAGAGCAGTGGTTCGCAGAACTTGCGCGTTAGCTCCCCATGTGGAGCCAGCAAGGTGATGGACAATGTTAGTCCTGGTTCTCACCTTGGCTGCTGTCTTTTGTATGTGGTTTTTGAATGTCAGGGACCGATCTAAAGTGACCCCCAGGTACTGTGGGTTTTCATTGTGCTTTAGCTCGACACCATCAAATACAATTTTAAGCTTTTGGTGGGTCATTCTATTGTTCAAGTGGAAGCAAGAAACCTCAGTTTTTGTTGGGTTTTAATTTAGCTTCCAGGCTTTAAAGTATTCACCGAGGGTCGTGAGGTCATTTGTTAGTGTTTCCTCAGCTAGTTGGAATTCCTTGTGCTGATAAGCCAGTGCTATATCATCTGCGTAAACGAACTTTGAGGAGCAAGTGTCTGGAATGTCGGCTGTATACACATTAAACAGCAGTGGGGCGAGCACTGACCCCTGTGGCAGGCCATCCTTTAGTTGCCTAAAAGTACTTTCCTTTCGTCCCAAATATACTTTAATCATCCTGTTGGAGAGCATTGAGTTGAGGAGAAGCAACAGGAAAGGGCAAGGAATCAGGTTGTAAAATTTAATAAGGAGGCCTTTTCTCCAGACAGTGTCATAAGCTGCAGTAAGATCTAAAATTCCCCGTCGCAGCAGACCTGCGTACTCAGCGAATTTCCAATGAAATTTCAGATTATTTACTTTCCCCACAAAAACACCATAGGATCGAGTATGTAGGTTTGTTGCCATTGGGTGTTGTTAGAAAATCTAAGTTAATCAATAATTGGTGAATGTTAACACAAAATTGTATCAAACTCTGGCAATTTTTTATTTTCCCCATAAACCCCATGGGGATGAGTATGTAGGTTTGCCGCCATATGGGTTTTGTAAGCAAGTAAAAGTTAAACCCTATGTAGATAATGTACATACCAAATTTGATTTAGTTATGTCAATAAATAAGCAAGATATAGGGTTTTCTTGATTTCCCATAAGAATAACATGAAAAACACATTTTTGGATTTGCCCCGTAACCAGTTATGCTATGATAAAAATTCAAAATACCAAATTGTTTGTTTTTTTAAGCTCTTTTAAATGATTTCAGTTAAAATTGATGAATTTTAAAAATTAAGGTCCAAATATGCCAAAACCCCAGTTTTGACCCCTTTGAAACCCCATAAAACCCCGTTCCCATAACCCGACAATGCTGGTTCGCGAACTCATGAAAATAGACCTAGTCTTACACCTCCATACCAAATTTCATCAATATCGGAGGGCCCCTTCAAAAGTTATCAGTACCACGGACACATAGATAGATAGATAGATCTATATATATATATATGAAAATGAACGAATGGTGTTTTTGGCTTCTGGGGACCTCAAAATGAAAAAGTAAAGTGGTCCCGGGCTTAGGTCTTACCATGGCTACTACCGTAATAGCGTATTCCCTATATCGAAATTCGCTAAAAGCAACAGAGGTTTCCAGTCTTTGCTCAAACCGAGACAAGTAAAAAACATCATACGAATACGGATCTAAAATCCATCGTTTAGCCGCTTTCCATAACGGATGGTTGAATTCAGTTCATATTTTAGATAAATCTTTATCATACCAATGTATATTTTCAGAAAAAAAAATAATTTTTTCCACTGCGTATTTTCAAAATTGCGGCCATTTAAATTTTGAAACTAAAATATTTTTCAAATCGGTAAATTTCATAAAAATTTTATTTGAAACTAAAAAGTTGCCAAATTAAATTATCTAACCAACGGTACCAAATTTGTAAGGATTAACGATAACGATTTGTAAGGAAAGACATCAAAATGGCCTTAATTTGCATTAATCTGTTTTTTTTGTTTTTTTTTTTTTTTTGAGAGAAAAATCACAATAACTCTGTTATTTGTTGTCAGATCCTTATAAACTTGGTACTGTTGGTTAGATAATTTAATTTGGCAACTTTTTTGTGTCTTGTGAAGTTTTTATGAAATTTACCGATTTTGAGATATTTTAGTTTCAAAATTTGAAATGGCCGCCATTTTGAAAATATACAGTGGAAAAAATTAATTTTTTTCCTGAAAATGTACGATGGTATGATAAGGATTTATACTAAATATGAACTGAATACAACCATCCGTTACGGAAATAAAAATTACTATGTGAAAAAAACAAAATGGCGGCTAGCGGCTTAATGATGGATTTTAGACCCCTATTTGTATGACATTTTTTTCTTGTCTCGATGCAAGGAACAAATATACAAAAGGGTTCCTGAGAGTTCTGGGACACCCTGCTTATTGAACTAAATAGGCCTAATAATTAAAACAAGATACATTTTCATCAATTTCTAACAAACAAAAAAATTTAAATACTACAAGTTATTTATTTTCAAATATACTTAAAAAAAATTAAAATACTGAAATATAGATTAGGGTAACAGAGCTACTAAAGATTGATTAAATTACAATATACCGGCTTATTGAGTGTTACACCTTTAAAATCCCCGATAGGAAGGTTTTAAAAAAATTGCAAACATCCAAAACATCAGGAGTTTAAAGTTAAACAGTTAAGTTTGAAATTGAACAATGTTGATATTGTGCAGGTTAAAAAGCATAACACATATAGTTCTAAAGATAATTTAAGTGTGACTTACCAAAATTAACCAATGTTGGGGGCCTTTCCAGACAAGGCAGACACCATGACGTCTGGCAAGCACACTGGCTGGAACCTTAATGTCCAAAGGCAGCTTTGGAAGCTTCATGACTGAAACAGAAAATTGCGGATTTAACAAGTAATGGGTGTTCATAAATGAATATTGGGTTTTTAACGCTGTATAATATTTATTATATTTAACTTGCAATTATAAATTATATGTCACATGAAGAGCAACAGTTTTGTTTGTTGACACCAGGGCGCATCTGCGTGCAATGTTTCCGCCGCAATCTGCTAGAAAGCAGTAGTAACAAAGATGGCATCTAATGAACAGAACGCATTTTATATTTTGCAGTTTCCCAAATCTGTAGTTACTGTGCAAAATGCGTTCTGCATTAAGTTTGGTTGCGATCCTCCTTGTGATGATAACATTTTTAGATGGTAGATGGTATCTTATGAAGATACCAGCTACCTTTGTAAAGGGAAGAGCATAGGAAGACCAAGAGTTAGTGAGGAGACTGTTGAGCAAGTGAGAGAGCCGTTCACTTTTAGCCCAAAGAAATCAGCCCTAAAGGCTAGTTGTGAATTACAAGTTCCTGTGTCGACTGTTTGAAAAGTTGTAAGAAAACGCTTACAGTTATGTCCTTACAGTTTATAGTCATGACAGGCTCTATAGCCGACAGACCACAGATTAAGTACCGGTACCGACTTCACAAACGACATGTTGTTTCATGACAATGACGACTTTATGGATGATTATTTTTGTTGACCGTTTGGCGGGGAACCTACGTGCACGTGGTCAAGATGATGGTCGTTTGGCGGGAAATTCCCCACGTAACATAAGTTTTCATCTTGTCTTCAGTAATGAATCGACCTTTTACCTTAGTGGACATGTTAATGCCTACTCATAGTGTGCGCGTGTGCGGGTCTGGGGCTCAGAAAATCCTCAAGAGATGGTACAAATGCAACGAGATTCCTCCAAAGTGAATGTTTTTTACATTCACCTATCTCAACCTAGGCTATACAATAGAGAAAGTATAGTTTTCATCAAAATTTTCGAATTTCGGAGTCCAAAAAAGTGGTTTTCAGAGTGATGTCTGTCTGTGTGTATCTGTGTGTGTGTGTGTCTGGATTTTAACAGAGTTAGAGAATGCCCCAATGACTCGATTTTAATGAAATTTAGTATGAATGTCCAATCCATTATAAATCCAGGCATTTTCAATGATTTTTTTGTTTTTTTTTACCCTAAAATACGATAAAATCTAAAATTTCACAAAAACGGTTTTAACAATTTTTATTGAAATTTTGTGGTTTACTGAGGTTATAAAATGACACTACCCGCATCTCTGAGAAAACTCCTTTTCAACATTTACAGACCTTAAAGTGGTTAAAAAATAAATTTTTTAAACTGTGAACTTTAAATTAATAAACTTTACTCATCACCATTAAATCAAGATCAAAAAACTAAATAATCTAGTATTTTAAATTATTGCTCAAAATCATTTGGTTGAGGAAAAAATTCAATTTTCTGTTTAGCGGTAAACACAGTACAGTCCCTTGGAGCTTGTAAGCCACTTTTTATCAAATTATAATTACAAACAGTAATAAATTTGTACATGGGGCCTGTTTCATAAAACTACTAGACTAGTATTACAAGTCCCTGGATTGGTATTACTAGTGAATTTTACAAGTCTGTGTTTCATAAACTTACAAGAGTAAAATAATAGTTACTAGTGTAGGGACTACTAATACTAGTTGTTTTTACCAGTGTAGACTAGTTTTTGTTTCATAAAACTCTACACTAGTATTTTAGACTAGTAAATACCAGTGAATTTCTACCAACCTCCCTACGCCCGTAAACTAGTAGATATTTTCTACTAGTGTTTTGTTATTCCCAATTGTAGGGATTTTTAAAATCCTTCTTCAATGTTTAGACAAAATTATTTTGTGGATTATTTTTAGGGCAGCGATGAAATACTTCAGGATTTAATTCTAGGGAAATAAAAATAATAAAAACATGAAAAACTAAATTTATTTCAATTAAAAGTACATCTTAAGTTTTAAAAATAGGAAAAAGGTCAGGTATGTCATTCTCAGTATTAATTTTTGCGCACAAAATATAATTATAGTGATATTGTCTATTTAAGCTTTACAATGTCAAGCATTTGTGTTTTATGTTATTGTTTACTTCCTTTATTATTTGTATTGCCATTATTTTAAAGGGTTGGTATTAGACCAAAAATCATCGCTTGTTGAATCAAACAGGCCAAGTACCGTAGTTCTAAACAATATTTTTTTTTAATAAAAAAAATTTCTTTCATATTTTAAAAATATTTCAACAAAAGTAATTTAAATAGATACATAAAAATTATATGTTATATTATTGAATATTTGTAATAAATTGTATTTTTTGCAGTTGGATATTATATTTTTTTTTATATTTTTTTTATATTCAACGATACCGGTTTCCATTATAAGCACAGATAAACGAATAAGCTGATAAAGGTAACACTGAGAAATGTCAGGCTAACAATGCTCTTTATGTTACGGGGGTATAAATGTTTCCTCAAAATATTATATTGGGCTATATTGAAATCCTGTATATAATTAGTGACTTACTTTTTCTCCTAATAATATTTTAAAACTACCTAATAATGGCATTTAAATAGTATTGACTGTGATTTAATAATTTTCCGTAGGTAGGCATAACCTTAAAAAAAAACTTTATACTTACTGTTGATTTAACTGATAAATATTTGGAGTTCAAGTGAGTTTATTCCAGTCCAAATATCAAATCCATTTAAATCTACTCTATACAGACTTCATTGCCTGAAAAAGGTCAATGATCGACTAGCCTTTTTAATATTTTAATAAGAAATTTCCAGTAACTTTTGTCCCAACACTTTTTACAAATTACTTCGTATTTTCATTTTAGACCTAAAAAATCAAAATCAAACTTTAAAATTTTAATTAAATTTAAGTTTAACTATAAATAATTGACTAATGAGTGACCTTAGCTAAATATGTATAATTACACTTTCTGTAGACAATTTAATAAGGAATACAAAAAAAAAAAAAGATTTAAAACCCTAGTCCTTTTGGTAACGATTCTACAAGGGTTTTTATAAACCCATGCAATTAGGGGCTTAGGGGTCTTTTTAAAAGGGGAGCTGTGCGAAATGCCACCCGGGGATTTTTGGGGACTTTGGGGCTTTTGGCCCTTTAAGGCTGCGCAAGGGCTAGTAGGGACAAACTTCTGCCGGTAGAATGCAGCACTGTCACTCAAAAAAGAGAAAGTGGTTGGCCCGTGCGCGTGCGAGTGCTCCAATGAATGTGTGCCTGACCAACCCCTCTGCATCCCATGACCACTGAAGCGTAAAGGGACTCACAACTCGCTCCCTCTCATTCTCTCTCTCACCCCTCTTTGTCGAGCGCTGGCCTTTCTCAAGTTTTACAAATTTCAGTGGTTGGCGTCTCTTGGCTGCCGTGAGCCGAGCCGATTGTTTTTCAAACGCTAGCAAAATTCGCACGGCCTGTCTGCCACGCCTCGCACTGGAGGTGTGCTCAAGCGGTAAAACACTACCGACAATTACTCATACAGATAACACTAAAAAACTTATATTAGTGGCACCAAATACAGTTATATTTAAAAAAATTTCGGTCTTCCATACATTGAATAATCACAAAAGTTTTTTTATAAAAAATGAAACAACAATTTTATTTAGTTTATCAAATTAAATTGTTGCATAAAACTTTAAAAACGAAATGTTATTCCAACCCATAATAATATTATTCGTAGTTTTCATCAAGGGCGACTAAATTAAAACAATTCTTGATTTTTTTTTAAATCATTTCATTCAATATAAATAATCATGTATGTGACAATTTGAAACCTAAATTGACTCAAAGGCCTTAAATTTACACTCATGTTTTAATAATTAAAATGCTAAACCGATCAATCAAATTAAAAACTGCAAATAAACATTTGAATTTTTTTTAATTGTTAAAAACTTATGTATTTAAAAGTTCTAAATAAAATAAATAATTCCCTTCTTCATGGACCTCCCTATTTATAAACAATTGATTGGCCGCTTCATTGGAAAATATTACGAATAGTACCAGCAGAAATCAAATCCAGTGGCACGGTCGTGTCACGTCGCCAAGTCCCACCCAACCAAGCAGACGACGCGTGCCTATATAGACACGAAGCAGAATACGGCCAATTTTCACTTCTCAAAATGGCACAAATAGGCCATAATTAATTCGGAAATAGTTTTCAATCCGTTTAACTGGGTCAATAAGCACTAAAAATCGCCAAACTTACTTTAAAAACCCTCAGTGAAATAAAATATAAGCGTTCAAAAGTAGCCTAAAAAAGTTAGAAATGTAGAAATTTAGTTTCCTACGCACAAAAAGCATTTTTAGACAAGGCTACAGCCTTTATCACTGATGGGAATCACTCGAAACTTTGCAGGGATCTTCGTATATGTACATAGTGCAAACCTTTGTGTACAAAGATAAAGTTAATTCACTTTAAATATAACAAAATACATAAAATATAAGTTTTATAAAACAACATTGTTTACATTTCGTAATTTTAAAAGGTAAACAAAACAGAAGACGTTCAATATTAACATTTAAAAGAGCAAAAACATCTGTTACCGTATTCATTGATTTAATCAGGTGACATTCTTGGTAAAGTTCACTCTACTGGCTTTCAATAAGCCAGTTTATATAATAATCCTCTTATATTAATAATCCTCATGAGTTTTCTTAAATCAATCAGTTTGTTACTATACGTTTGATAGTATGTCTCACCGCCAAGCCCCACCTAACGAAACAGACGGCGCGTGCCTAGACACGAAGTGAATACGGTAAATTGTCACTTACTAAAGGCTGTAACTAGTCCTTGTTTTCCATCGGTTGAACTCATAAAAATCGCTGAGCTTACCTCGAAAACACTCAGTGAAATAAAATATATGCTTTCAAAAGTAGCCTAAAATTGTTAGAAAAATAGTTTCCTACGCACAACAAAAATTTGTTTAATTTTTAGACAGGGCTACCCCCTTTACTACTAATAGGAATTCCATGTAACTTTGCACGGAGTTTCCTATCTTGACATAGTGCATACCTTTGTGTACACAGATCAAGTTTATTATCACAAAATTAAACAAAATTGAGTTTTTCAAAAAGCACTTTGATTACACTTTGTAAATTTAAAAGGTAAACAAAGCAGGAGTTTGGCGATATTATTTAAATTTATTTAAAAAAAATTTTATTTCATCATTTATTTCATCAGCTCACATTTATAAATTGTTTTACACAGAAAATTATTTTACTTAAAATTGTGCTGGCTTTCCTCCAATCCAATAAATTGTTTTACTGCCAATATTGATTTAAATTGTCTGTATAAGTACATTCGAAAATAAAATATTTTAAACCGCCAAAAAAAAAAAAAAAAAAAAAAAAAAAATACAAAATAAAACAACAAAATAAAATATTTTTTTTTTAATATTAAAAACTGATAGTCCCATAAAAAATGCAATATTTGAGCAGTGTGCAGTGTTGCAATTTTTGTGCAATTTTTACTGCTTAAACTGCCTAGTGTTCAAAACATGCGTGGTAGGCCTCCTTATTGTACTCCCTGAAAAACTGTAAGCTACTAGCGGAATTTTTGTAACTAGAAACTGTGGTAGTTTCATAAATCGCAATGTACAGGCGTTGCTGCAGTTAGTTATTAAAAAATTCACAATATGCTATCATTGCAATTTACCTTGATTGATAATTTATAGTTAGATGATTGACTAATGTTCATATTAAATATAATATTTCATAATATTCAAAATAGAGTAATATAATGAAACTGTTACAATAAAAATCATATCCGTATCATCATTTCTACCCTTCTTTTAATCAGCTATGCAATAAATCAATGTAGCTTGACTTTCGTCTTAAACCGCTTCGTATAAAGAACACAAAGAAGTTATACAGCATCCATGTAAAAGGCCTATACTAGGCGCCACGAAATTACGAGCTCGGAAATTTAAACAGCTGGAAGCTGATTTACATTAGTCTTACCTAGCGATGTTGTTGGTTGTGTTTTGTTTTCATGTTTTCCTATTATTGCAGTAATTAATAACATATGCCAACAGCTTGATAGGTCGGCACAAATCGGCAACACTGTTTTAAATTCAGGCTCGCATTTTCGTGACGCCTACTTGCAGTTATTCTTAGGTTGTATTTACTCAAAGATAGTTCTATGTAGTTTGAAAATTTCACTTGCAGCGTTATTTAGGGACTACAAGTACCGTACATTTTTTAACACTTCAGATGAAGCAATAAAACTTGGTACATCAACACTGCACAAACGTATATGCCTTTTCAATATTTTGTTTTATTCCTATGTATCTTGATCGTAAAAAGTAATTCGGAGGCTGGTAACCAAAACTAAAGAGACCTTCAAATTAATTAATCCGGTCACTTCCGTTACGAATCATGGATATCAGCATGGGTTCATACATTAGTATTTCAATCTCTCAATGCAGTTAAATAGCTAAATTCGATCCTATGAACAACTGTAGTGTTCTTTACAAATTTTTACCTACTGTTTAAAAATCAGACAAACGAATACATAGTGTTCTGTTTAATTTTAAAACTTTAATTAAAACTCTCTTCCTACTTAAAAATTGTATTGTTAAAACAAAATATGATAAAAAATAATGATATCATACCCAAAAACACAAAGTGTTGAGGGGTTGCCAAGTCCTAAAAATGTATGATATCAAAATTTCTTCCAAGTCAATGCCATTGGTTTTAGAATAGCTACTCGACAAATTGATTTGATCTTTTAATGATTGGTAAACATTTTGTAAAACATTATTAATTTATTTCGAGACCGTACTTGGCCAGCAGATGTACGTTTTCATCATTGAACCAAATTAATGTAAATTCTATATTTTGCCATTGATCGTAATATATCCCCATTCGTAAAAAGGTCTAACTTTGTTAATACATCTGCTGGCCAAGTACGGTCCCGAAATAAAATAATAATGTTTTACAGAATGTTTACCAAGCATTAAAAGATCAAATCAATTTGTCGAGTAGCTATTCTAAAACCAATGGCATTGACTTGGAAGAAATTTTGATATCATACATTTTTAGGACTTGGCAACCCCTCAACACTTTGTGTTTTTGGGTATGATAGTATTAACAAAATTAAACTATTATTGAAAAATTGTTCAATAAAATTCCTATATTTTCTTTGGTTGATTCTACAAAGAACTTTAAAACATGCCGGTTCGTAGGCCATACTTCCGTACACTACGCATGTATCACATTGTAGCCTACACATTAAGGACAACAAATATTTTTAACAATATTTAACAAATATTATTAACAAATACATTTTTAATTTAGTTTCAATGAATGAATATGCACAGCTTAACTTCTGGAAAGTATTTCACTAAGAGTCTATAAAAAGGTTTTAAGACAAAACAGCTTTGTGGCTTTAATAGTTATGCCGGATATCAAATATATATTTTTTATAAAAAATGTTTCTTTTGGGGAATATATTTTTCAAAGTTCATCGACATAATATTTCACTTTTATTCCTGGCATAAAGCTACACCAACGTAGTCAGGACTTGTTTCTTTTTCTTTCTGGTCCGCATTAAGACATAATAATTAACTAAATCGAATGATATACATAGGCCTATATAGTTGATACACAACTGACGTGGTTCTTTGATTTGGATTTTATTTAATTTTAAACTAAAAAGCTCTAGGAAATTTTCAAAATTGTAAAAATTTTATGTTATCCATACATCCTGTGTTCTGCGAATAATAAGAAAACCTACCTACCGCAAATTTATCGGATACCTTCGGCCTGCAAATTCCAAAAGGAAAAGGCGCATACCGAAATGCCGTTCCCTAAGAATCGGGTACCCTTGCTAATTCTCGTACACCCCCAAACAGCTACTTTGTAAAGGTTGTCGAGCTGGCGTTTACAACATCCGTTGCAAGAAAAACAAATCATTTCCCGAGAATTTATAATGTAAAAATACATAGCCTACTTTGTGTACATTGGTAATATTGTTTGGTTCATTTTTAAATCCTCGATAACCCGAATGAGACCAAGGAAAGACGAATTGTCGCGTAATGCGGTCTAGACAATCACTGGAGGCAACTTATAAAATGTCTTTGTTTTAAAGGATGTCAAACAGAAACAAGTCCTGACTACGTTGGTGTGCTTTACGTCAGAAGTAAAATGTCGATGAACTTTGAAAAATATATTCCCCCAAAGCAACATTTTTTTTATAAAAAACATACGAGTATGTTTGATATCCGGCAACCATTAAATGTCCTGCTCTATTTATCCTCTCAAACCTTATTACAACTAGTAGCCCAGTCAATGAAGGTCAAAAACGGGCCAACGTCGGAACAAATTTGTAACAGTCTGAAACCTGCACCATTCGATAGTACCTACCTTAGGGGTAAAAACCCCAAAAGTCCCCAAAAATCCCCTGGTGGCATTTCGCACAGCCCCCCTTTAAAGCCCCCTGGACCCCTAATTGCATGAGTTTATAAAAACCCTTGTAGAATCGTTACGAAAAGGACTAGCGTCCTAAATCTTTTTTGTTGTATTTCTTGTTAAATTGTCTACAGAAAGTGTCATTATACGTTTTTAGCTAAGGTCACTCATTAGTCAGTTATTTACAGTCAAACTAAAATTTTTGCATTTAAGCGTCTAGAGAGTAAACTACTAAACATATATTGATCATTTTGGGGTCAATGGATTTCTTATGGCCCCTAGATGATAGGAAAAATTGAAAATCCCTTGTGAAATGCCAATAAATCCGTAAAATAACAATTAAACCTTATTTAGACCAATCTAAGACTATCACTGCTGATTAACAAAGTATTATCTTTCTTTATCTAAGCAGACCACTAATATTTTACGATGTAGCAATGATAAAAAAACATAGTTTAAATTTATATTTAAAATGTGATGCTTGGTAAAAAATTTGGTAACATATAAATAGAGTTTATTTTTAATGATTTCAACCTGACTTAGAACTAACACTAGATAAGCTATTTGTTTTAACGTATGTTTTGATAGATTATTCATTGAGGTAAAAACATTTCGTTAAGAAATAGAAAAAAACATGAATATCGGTATAACTGTATGAATTTTATTTAAAATTTCTAGTTTTTAGAATTTTTTTTAATTACGTTTCAATCCACCAGGGGATTTTTGGGGACTTTTGGGGTTTTGACCCCTTAGGTGGGTACTATCGAATGGTATAGGTTTCAAACTGTTATAAATTTGTTCCGGTGTTTACCCTTCATTGACTGGGCTATAGTGGTTTGAAGGGTTGAAAGCCCCTGCTACTGTTTTTATCATTGCACTTTATCAATATCACCTGTTTTCGTCAACCATTTTTAACAACGAAAATCATGCTTTAGAGGTCTGGGTTGGAAGTTTTTATTTCTATGTATTTTTTATTTTTATAGAGTTTAATGCATAGTGTACGATAATATGATGAAAAATATAAATCATAACTCGGCCTAAAACGTTTTGCCTACTCACGTTCGGTTCACGTTCTCGAAGTCTTGAGCTTGAAACATGTTCTCGAGGCCGATGAAACGCCGGCCTTTGTAACGAAATATAATACTACTAGTGGCTCAAAGGGGCAAAAGCCCCTAATCATAAAATTAAAATAGCATGAACCATAGCGTACTACCTTTACCTTTCGTGTGGAAACCTTCCACAACGAAGGTTTCCAGAAAATTTAATTTTAATTTGAGATAAATAATATTTTAACAATACCGTTTGAATATAGACCATTCATCCCCAAGTACTCTTATCAATCCTGTACTATTAGGTCACCCGTTTGTAAATGCTCTATTTTGTCTGTTGTTAAACTCATATCGATCTATGGAAAGTAAGTTTTGAAAGAAATCGTAGTCCCTTAATTGAGCTGTGGCGGCTTTTTAATATAACATAGAAAAGCGGCAATGAAAAAAATTGATTTTTAGCTCCTGTCAGTTTTTTAAAACACAGCACCTCAAAGTGCATCTTCACTTGCTGTGAATATTCATCCCTCCTAATCAAAACTCTTAATTTTGTGTAAACAAAGCAGATTTTTTTAAAAATCACTACATGGAGAATCTTTAAGGAGAACCTTTTAGAAAATAATCCTTCTTATATATTTCCCATTTTGTTGTAAAGTTTTTTTACCTGCTATATTTTCCTCTAGTATGTAGGACAAACGTCTTTGATTTTAACTCGTCTTCTATAATCCTACAATCTATGAAATGACTAAAAGGTTTCTCGGAAAATTCATCTAACAGAATGCCAAAACTTATACACTTTAAGTATCAATTAATGTGTCATCGTCATTCAATATGATCATTTTTGACACTTAATATAAAACTTAAATAAAACTTAATACGTCTTAAAATAAAACCAAAACAATGGAAATAATGTAGGTGTTTCTCAAACCACAATTCATCGCCCATTGCATCTCTATTAACGATCAGAAAGCATTTTATGATTTGCATACACCCTCAGTTTTTTTTACAATTTAAATTATAGTAACAACAGTAAAATCAGCAGTCAATTTGTAATAGTATGTAAGTTTAACTCTCCTAGTACAATTTTTAATAGCTCAAAGCAACAAAACGTCTTATTATAGTATTACCACTCTAGGGTTAATTTTTGTCATTTTGCTATGAATAGTACTTTACTAAATTTTATCATCTGTCTCACGTTTTAAAATCAAACCATAACACATGTTTTAATGTACACAAAGCAGACGTTTTTCGAATTCCCATGCTATTCTTATGGAAGACGTTTTACGTTATTTCTCATATCCTAGTAACTTTGTGGACTCGCCGATAGTTTTCCCTCGTGCATGGGACCGAGACCTTAATTTTTAGACCCCTCCCATCTTTCTGCGTTTTGTACAACGCTCACAATTTTGCTCAAGAAATTTCGCTTACAGAATTATATATATATAGATTATCATCTGTGTCTCGTTTTGAAATTAAACCATAACGCATGTTTTAATGTATACAAAGCAGACGTTTTTTAATCCCCATGCTATTCTTATGGAGGACGTTTTACGTGATTTCTCATATCCTGTTAACATTATGGACACGCCGATAGTTTTCCCTCGTGCAGGAGACCGAGACCTTTAATTTGAGACCTCTCCCATCTTTCTGCGATCTGTATGACGCTCACAATTTTGCTCAAGAAATATCGCTTACAGAATTATATATATAGATTACCCACATGTTATTTTCCTGCCCTCTGGGTTTTAGACATTTTAATAAACAGAAATACCTCAAATTTTGTGATTTAAGACCCTATAAAAATTTCGTCTGATGTAAAGAGTATAAAAAGTTCATATTACATTTTCACTTCCAACAGCTTTTCATAGTACAATATAACATACAAAGACACCAATTTCCATGTCATTTCTAAAGCCCGGACTCTCCTTTCGGCTACCCTTTTTTCTATGTCTTAGGACACAGCAAAGCCACATTCTTGAATGAAGACAGCATCATTTCTAAATGAGAAGAAATTTAACATAATGAGTATCATGGTAGTTTCGCCAGGCCCGGCTGTTTCGCCGTTGTCTTGCATTTGGACTCCCAAAATACAGCCTGCGGCTGCGAAACGGAACATCCTTCCGGGAGTTTTGCCGTCCCTTGTGTCCCCACCTTTAGCGGTGTTTTGACACACACTAACAAATTAAAGGTTACACGATTGTTAAGGCGTTATTTTTTAACTATCAAATAACACCGTCATTTTAATCAGCGCCCCTCCCAGGCCGGTGCTCCATGCGGCCGCATGGATCGCGTGACCCTTGTATTTGAACTGCTCTTACTACCTGAGTTGCGTTCCTCAACCCTTGTAAATTTTTCGTCAGGACAAAATGTTACCTCATTAGCTGATTTAACTAACTGTAAATAAGCGAGTGGGACAAAGTGTTTCATAGAAATTTGAGTTGGGACAATATGTTACTGTGACAAAGTATTTTGTTTGCAGCCTACATTAAACACAATAAAGGTTGTTTTTATTACGTTGGGAATGCACTTGAGCTGAGTGAAAATAGCATATTGAGTAACAATCTATGAATAATTCAGAAGTAGTATGTGCTATGCCTAATTATACGACACTATCAAATCCCATGTAAATAATAGAATGATCTAAGAGAAACCCAAATCTATTCAGTTTCAATTACAGTAATAATTTGTTTGACAATATATTTTTAATTTGAGTAATACACAAATAAACAAATTGAATAACACCACTCTGGATATATTAGATCTTTCCCTATATGAAATTCTTATATGGCAAAGCAAAGTATAATGAGCATATGATTTTCTTTCTAAGGTCGCCACGACGCCACGCCACAGCTCAGTTGCAAATATATTAATTTCTATAGTAATAAATTAAACTCTTACTTAGATTGACAAGATGCACTGGTGAGGTAGTCATTTTCCGATTCATTGTGATAGAATACTTCACTTTAGAGCTCGTTGAAGCAATTGTTCAAGCTTTCTTTCTTGCGTGAAACATTCCCTTGCTTTTAGATAGATAGATAGTATACATTAACGCGGACCGTTTCGTAGAAATTTTGGTACTAACACTAACACTTAAACTGTAACAAAAAACAAAATATTGTCCACAAATAGTAAAACTGATTAAATTAATAATAGAAGTATTAAAGTACACCACTGTCGCTTTGTATAGCCCCAAGGGTTTGTATGAGTAAACTTTTGATGGAGTATGAATTTATTTGTGTGTCTTGGATAGACTTTTCGTTCGTATATTACTGATTTATTTCTTTTAGAGAATTTACTTATGGGTTCATCTTTAGCCCGTACATCCCAATGCGTGCAGAATAAGCATATTAATTCCAGTACTAATAATGGATACTAACAAGCCTATTTTAGTTGCCCTTATATTTTCCAATGACAAATTGAAATGTTTTTCCCCAATATAGATAGTAGGAAAATTCATATAAAACCCTGACCATGAGCAAATGGGCCGAAATTCTGTAAATGATATTTGCCATGAGTCCTCCCATCAAATAGTTTCTGAAGGGTGTATTTACGGCGCGGACCGACACAACGGTAACGAGGAGAGGCGAGGGGCAGGTAGCCCGCGCGTGTGCTCGTGTGTGCGCGGCGGGCGAGTGCGCGGAGACGAGCGGGTTGCAGCTGTCAGCTACTAGGCGTAATAAAACTCAAAATTATTACATTTGGGCTTGCCTCCTGCTTACAAAATTTTTTTTTTAAGTATGATAGTTATATTTTTTTAAAGTGCATTTTTGGCCAAAGAAATTGAAACCAAATTTATTCCTA
Organism: Neoaliturus tenellus; assembly: GCA_030545055.2. Lineage (NCBI taxonomy): Eukaryota > Metazoa > Arthropoda > Insecta > Hemiptera > Cicadellidae > Neoaliturus > Neoaliturus tenellus. The sequence goes on from CM061531.1 coordinate 220,702,696, forward strand.
TTTAAAGGATATATTCTTTTAGGTCATAAATTTAAGTCGTCATATAAAATTGAAATAATTTTGTGGATGTTTTGTAATAGTTTGTTTTAATCTACATAATTAATTATTAAAATTGGCAAAATATGGGTCCTTAGACTCTAGTGGTTTTTATGAAAGGCAAGCACCAATGTGACGTAAAACCACCACTTTATATGACAATAAGTCATAAAATAATTGTGTCAAATTTTTTTAAATATTTTTCCATTATTAGAAAATATTTGTATAGTCGAATTAAACACTTAAAACGGTATAATTTTCAACTATAAAAAACCCCTTGCACCACCTTAAGTGGGTACTGGGAGCTGTGCGAAATGCCACCCGGGGATTTTTGGGGACTTTGGGGCTTTTGGAACTTTAAGTGGGTACTATCGATTCAAATTCAAATTCTTTATTAGCACATATACATTTTACATTACATCACAAGGACATAGAAAAAAAACAGGTGCTTTGTCATATAATGAAACTTAATCTAAGCATGTTAATGAGATACAATGAGAAAAAAAACAATTACAAACAAAAATTTCGTTCCAATATAAAAGCTCGTTTGCGGCCCAGAGGTCTATAAGCTAATAAAACAAGTCAATCAAGCAATACCAGATCCCTCTTCAAAAAAGTCTATCACCTTATAATAAGCTTTTTCTATGAGAAATTGTTTGAATTTAGATAACAATAAATTAGAATCTAGATTCTTAATTTTATTTGGAATATTATTAAAAACTTTAAGGGCCATATACAAGGGGCTTTTTTCAAAAAATGTTAATTTGTGGATGGGATAGTTAAAAACAAATTTAGCCCTGGTATTGAAATTATTTTTAGCTCTAAATTTATCAAAAATATCGGGATTTTTTAAAACATAATTGACTAATTCAAAGATATAAATACAAGGAACTGTCAAGATTTGCAAATCTTTGAATAAAGGTTTACAACTCTGACGCCTTTTTGCCTTTACTATAGCACGAATGATACTTTTTTGGAGGGCTTTAAAAACATTTTTTGAAACTGAGGCAGAACCCCAGAGTACAATACCATATTTTAGTATTGAATTAAGGTATGCAAAATAGACAACTTTAACGGTATCTATTGAGGTGGAATCTGCTAAAATTGAAAGGGCAAATCTGAGTGAATTTAATTTTTTTGAAAGATTATTAGGCTAGTGTGATTTTTCCAATTCAAATTTTGATCTATATTTATACCTAGCACTTTGTGGTGTTCACAAAAATCTAGCCCAGAATTTTTTCAAACATCTACCTGTCGATATGATGCCCTAAAGATAATTTGGTATAGATTTCAGACTGTTACAAATTTGTTCCGACATTGGCCCGTTTTTGACCTTCATTGACTGGGCTATAGTGGCAGTAGTTGTCGAACTACATCCCTCTGCCAGCCACGTCACAACTCAGTTGACTGGAACGGAACGAACCAGGAACGAACTGTGCTCCGGTAGTTTCAGCAACGTCCGCCAGGAATAACCCTTTGCCCCCTCTTAACTAGGAGAGAAAGCATTATTTCCAGTTGTTCTAAAATCAAAATGTTACTCGACGCCGGAGGATGATACAAAGTCACTACAACAAGAGGACGCGCGGTTGTCTCCCGATTGATTTCAACTGCCAAACATTCTATCACCCTTTTTTTTGAAAGACTATGAATATCCAACCATGAATGTATCGATCGATACATACACACACAGGAGTTATGATATTTAACAACATTCTATGACAAAATCATATTTACCCAAAATTAGATGACGAGAATTAGAAAATTGCATAGTCTGGGTCGGCATTCGAATAGTCACCCTCACTAAAGTCATTATTATCTTCACTGTCGTCTGCATCAATCTTTGTATCAGGTCACTAAAATCTGGGTCACCAGGCCTTGCACGCCTTCTAGTACCACCTCTAGCCATTTTGTATCGCTAGGCGTGCGTTTAAGTGACTTATAAAAACAGCAAAACACAATGCATTTCACAACAATCCGTAAGCAAAACAGGCGAAACTTCGTTATCCGTCTCCACCGTTATTATCGATGTGGAAATTTCGATATTACGATAATATTGCTATTATATCGATGATAGAATTACATGATACGATTACGATTTTATCACCTGATTTAGTTTTTCGTTCTAATATAATGAAATAAACCTTTTGACAATAAAACAAATACCGTGTATATTCAAACAAGTAACTTAACTGAAAATAACAACAACAGAAAAAGTAAAAATTGTAGCTAATGTAACCTGTAACAAAGAACAACACAAAATAAACTAACCAAGTTTGTTGTGTAGCTGTATCTAAATTCTATTCTAACTGTGAGAAGAAGCAGACTTCGTTAGATCTAAAATGGCGTCACACAAATGCTGCCAAATACAAATCAGAAAGGTTTTTTTTTTTGCTATTGTATTGTATTGAGGGAATATGCATTTTAAATGTTTTTAAACCCCATAGATTTTGTTGTTAAACATCGCTGTCAATTAAAGTGACGGAGGTTTACGGTTACACTGTTAGGTTAGATTATTATGATACATATCTCTTCTCAGTATCGTTGTTGATTCGATTGTTTTCATCCCTCAATTTCAATCGCAACATCGAAATTTCCACATCGATAATAACGGTGGAGACGGATAACGAAGTTTTGCCGCAAAACATAAGGTATATTTGACCTACCATATTGTAACACAAAACTTCTGGTCCGTACAACGCCGGCAAACTGAGTGAATATGACCATGAAGGTCAGAGAAATGTGAGGAAGGAAGATAATAGGAGCCTCAGCAGCTCTCAAGGTCAAGCAGTTTAGCCAATATTACAGGGCAAAATTACTCATCGGTCATTACAGTAAAAATCTGTGAAACCTTCCAAGATGGAATAACGCTGGTCTAACTTTGAACACTTGGAGGGAAAAGTTAACTTGACCCGCTCGTATAATAGAATCAGATAACTAACGTTCGCCAATGAGAGTTTACTGGCCGGGTAGCTAAGTAGTTAAATGGACCTCAGTTCAAAGGTTGCTGGGTCAATCCTGAGAGAAGCTCACAACTGTTCGAAAGTTTGAAACTGGGCCTACCCATATCCTGATTCAATGGGATATATAAATTATTGATGCTGATACCTAATTTAATCTAATATATGCTAGCCATCAAACATCACCACATACATAGGCCTACCTAGCCTATCTATAAAATGCAATTATAAAAATGGCCTTTGACTATTGGCCTATATTGAAATTTGAAAATATTTACATGACGTAGACACAGTTTCCATTTAAAAGTGGTGACATCTGAAATGTCCAATAAGACTAACAGGTAGGCCCTAGCCTAATAATCTGTACTAAATAACTGGATGTACAAAACTATTTCTTACTTCAACTTAACACTTTCTTTTTCTTACTTTTTCTTTAACTTTTTCTTACTTCAGAAGGGTACGCCTATTTTTGTTTATATGACACAGAAAGGCCTAACTTACTTCTGGTAGCCTGAGGTTAAAAATATTTAATTTTAGTTAAGTAGTAACCCACAAAACTGGAAAAAAAACTTTCGAATACACTTCAGTAATCAAAAAAAAAACTTTAGAAAATAAAAAATGTTGATTTATGAATTAAATCGTACAACTTACTTTCACTTTTACTTTGATGAACACATAACCTAGTTTAAGTGATTCACTTCACTTTAGTCAGTCTCAGTCAGTCACATAAACATAAACAATCATCAATCAACAACCAACAACAACAATAACAATAAATAAAAGCATAGAGTATACATTCCTTCGATTTGACGGATTCATACAGAATATGATAACGGCGGGCGGGAACATCATTCATGGATTATGATAGAGATATGCCCCCCCCCCCCCCCCCTTAATCAACACTTCCCAAGGACCACTTAATTTCTTTGCTGGTGTTATATTTCCTGTGGACGTACGTACATTGTCGTTATCCAGTGACTTCCATTTATAGTATAACCATTGATCATGGATACTCATAGATATAAACCAAACATCTGGATCGGTAGCTCCGTGCTGAGAAAACGAGCCGTTCCAACCACCAACCATCTCTAGTTGATGTTCGTGATCAGTGTTGCCAACATAACCTGTCCACGCGTAGGAAAGTCGTTTTTCCCACTCGAGCTATTACAGTAGAACCTCGATAGTTCGACTCTCGATAGTTCGACACTCCTGATAGTTCGACATGGTCCATGACAACTTAACATTGTTAATAATGACCGACAGTGTCCATGTTGGAGCCTGAAAAAGGTGAAAAGGTAAACAAATTGGCGAATGATTTGAATGTTGTTTATGTTAAAGTTCAAGTATGTTATGGTTTCACTAAAATTTAGTGTTGCCTAAATTCAGATTATGATTTTTATACTCCCAGTGTTAAAATTTCCCATATACTCCCTATAGTTCGACATTTCGATAGTTCGACACTCTCTAAGTCCACAAAGTGTCGAACTATCGAGGTTCTACTGTATTGGTCAATGGGGACATACATACACAGTACTGTACTTATTCCTGTTCTGCTTTTCAGTGTTCGAACAAACAGAGAGCGACGCGATGCGATTCATTCAAACCCATTTGTAATTCGTCGCGCCACTCTCTGTGTGTTCCTAGTGTTCGGCTCAATCTGATTACACGGATTTGATTCAATCACGTGGCGTCCGCTTGTAAATAACCTGTCAGTGGGTTGATAATAACAATACCCCCGTCGCAGCAGACCTGCGTACTCAGCGAATTTCCATGGAATTTCAGATTATTTACTTTCCCCATAAAAACACCATAGGATCGAGTATGTAGGTTTGCTGCCATTGGGTGTTGTTAGAAAATCTAAATTAATCAATAATTGGTGAATGTAAACAAAAACTTGTGTCAAGCTCTGCAATTTTTTATTTTCCCGATAAACCCCATGGGGTGAGTATGTAGGTTTGCCGCCATATGGGTTTTGTAAGCAAGTATAAGTTAAACTTTATATAGATAATTTACATACCAAATTTGATTAAGTTATGTCAATAAATAAGCAAGATATAGGGTTTTCTTGATTTCCCATAAGAATAACATGGAAAACACATTTTTGGATTTGCCCCGTAACCAGTTATGCTATGATAAAAATTCAAAATACCAAATTGTTTGTTTTTTTAAGCTATTTTAAATGGTTTCAGTTAAAATTGATGAATTTTAAAAATTAAGGTCCAAAAATGCCAAAAACCCATTTTTGACACCCTCTTTGAAACCCCATAAACCCCGTTCCCATAACCTGACAATGCTGGTTCGCGAACTCATGAAAATAGACCTGGTCTTACAACCTCCATACCAAATTTCATCAAAATCGGAGGTCCCCTTCAAAAGTTATCAGTACCACGGACACATAGATATATAGATAAATAGATATATAGATAGATCAATATATATATATATATATATATATATATATATATATATATACACACATATATATGAAAATGAACGAATGGTGTTTTTGGCTTCTGGGTACCTCAAAATGAAAAAGTAAAGTGGTCCCGGGCTTAGGTCTTACCATGGGTACTACCGTAATAGCGTATTCCCTATAGGGAAATTCGCTAAAAACATATAGTATGTTTTAATTGAATGAAAATTTGCAATATAAATAACAATGTTTGTTCAACTAACTAATAGATATATACATTCGACTTTCTTTTTTTGAAAAAGACCTACTTATTGAACCTTTTTTTTTGTATTGTTTAGTTGTAATAATAAATTGTATTGGTTACAAACAATTTAGTTGTTTAACAAAATGTTCGCCATTATGTGCACAATCTCAGAAGCTATGACGATGTTAAAAGGTGGCTATGACGTTAAGAAACGAATCTGTTATTATTTAAATTAAAGTATGCTTTGTAATTTATATAAATCGTTATTTTAAATGGAAAACAAGCAAAATTTATTCTGGAAGTTATTAATAATGAAAAAAAACTCGGATTAAAATTTATTGCACGTTTTGAATTTTTTTCTTTTTAAATTCAGTAAAAAGTTCCTGATTAAAATGTTACATGCTTGTCAAACTATAGTAAGATGCAAGATGACAGAGTAGGCCAGGGCCAGGTGAGCTACATCCCATAAGAGCAATGGTGTCACTTTCTGCGACATCCGTGGATGTCGCCACAGAGGTTTTGTTGGTTAAAAACCAACATTTTACTCTTAGTTACCTGTAAGTGTTGCCAACGCTGCAAGAAACAACAATCGTTTTCGTTTGCGTTGGAGATTTTTTGTCTCAACTATTATTAAAATAAGGAATTTCAAAGCAAACTAGGGTAGAATTTATGGTTTTAGTTGTACCTTAATTGTTAATTTGGTCATTATCTAATGGTTTGTTACTGACCAAAAATCCAAATGTAAAATAGAGTAATTTGGTGTCGTTACGATAAATATCGTAACCGTGGCCAGACTGCTTGATTCCATTTTCAATCAGCTGTGTAATGGTAAGTATTATAATGTAACTCGACTTCCGTTTTAGTTTGTTTAGACGCTTCATATCCGGAACACAAAAATAAAGCTATTCAGCTGACCTTAGGAAGAAGTTATGCTTCTTCCTCTACAGACCTTGAGTAAGATGCACGAAAATAGTCCGATGGAAATTTTAACAGCTGAGTCCCCCCTCACCATCTCCCGCCTTGCAATGTTGTCGTTTGTGGTCAAGGTGACTGTAGGCCAGGGCCAGGTGAGCCGCATCCCATAAGAGCAATGGTGTCACTTTCTGCGACATCAATGGATGTCGCCACAGAGGTTTTGTCGGTTAAGAATGTGTTAAAAAACCAAACCAACATATTACTCTTTGTTACCAGCAAGTGTTGCGAACGCAACAGCAAACAACCATATTTCTCGTTTGAGTTGGGAATTTTTTGTCTCAACAATTACTAAAATAAGGAATTTCAAAGCAAAATAGGGAAGAATTTATGGTTTTAAATTTACCTTGATTGATAATTGTAATTTGGTCATTACCTAATGGTTTGTTATCAACTAATAATCCAAATTTAAAATAGAGTAATATGGTGTCGTTTAGATAAATATCGTACCCATGGCAAGACTGCTTCATTCACTTTTTCAATCAGCTGTGTAATGGTAAATATTATAACGTAACTTGACTTCCGTTTTAGTTTAGACGCTTCATATCCGGAACTAAAAAAGAGCTATTCGGCTGACCTGGGAAGAAGTTATGCTTCTTCCTTTACAGACCTTGGTTTGAGGTTATGTTTACCACCATTACCATTGACTATTGATACTATTGACCTAAGTATCTAAAGTCAAATAATACAGGATAAAAATGGTCGGGTTCACGTTCATCCACCTCAATCCACCGCAACCGGGATGCGGTGGATTTTTTTGAGGTTAGCAAAAAAGGCACGTAAACGTCAACCATCAAAATCCCGGTGGATCCATAAGATGGCAACAAAATGACGTCACTAGGATCCACCAGGATTTATCACGTGACCATTGGGATTTGTCATGTGATTATCTAAATCCCGGTTGCGGTGGATGCCAGGACCGGGGAGATGTAATGTAATGGACATTATCTTACATGTAATTTTTTACTTATTTTTTCCCCGGTCCTGGGTGGATGCGGTGGAAGAACGTGAACCCGACCAATGTGTTTCAGATTGGCAACAATGTAAGCTTATCGACTCTCATCGGACTATTTTCATGAATCCTACTATAGTTAAATTGGATGATTTTATTTTTTATTTACTCATGTGGGTACTCAGAATTAATTTTCATGAAAATATAAAAATAACAATGATTTTTAGGTTATTTCTTTAGTAAATGTACTGCATAATGACCATTTCGGCTATGGATTTCTATCAATCGTACGCTAAAATTGTTTCATACTTTCTTTTACATTTTTTTATAGTAAAATAATCGAAATTAAAAAGTTTGTCCCTCATGTATCAAATTTGGAATTTTAGAAACTTTATGTGCAATACATAACACTGTATTGTACGCACCATAGTAATTTCATCTAGAAATGGAAATACTGCTTTTAGTGACTTATGGCTGCTAATAATATTAAGTTTGGCTCTTCCTCAAAATTACCATAGACGATTATTCTATACTTTTCAACTAAACATTACAATTTATGCGATTAAGATTTATGGGCCACGACTTCTTCCATTTAATGCAATGCTACTGCCAGAGTGCCAACTTACTCAAGTGCCATGGCCTTGTACTAGAGATGAACTTAATATATGCCTGAGCTATATGTGGCGGCTCCAACTTAACTTTGGGTTGATCCAGAAGCTAAGCAGTTTTACTGGGTCTCCACCCTGAACCCCTGTCTTCAATGAGCAAAGGAGAGATTGGTCTTTGTCTTCAGAACTGTAGTAAGCCTTTTCATCATAGAAATTGCCCAACATGCTAAAAGACAAAACCTGTAGAGAGGAACTGCCATACAAAATTAAGCTATAACACTAAAAGAGCCAACAACATAGTAATTACAATCCATCGTCTCACACTCTTTGAAAAACAACTGACATATATATAATCTTTGAGCAAATAAATTCCTCAACATCCTGCCAGAGAGGTGAAAAATGTCCAATGGAAGAAGTTATGAAACAACATCATCACATACATGGCTACATCAGCCCTTCTGCACAGTACTCATATACCTACAATGCCTCCCTGCTTTGTTCCAGAATGAGTTACACTTTGCTTTGCTCACTTGCCTTCAGCATGAGTTTCTTTGCTAAAAGTTACTGATTGAGAAACTATGTAATTGTCTATACATTTATTGGAAATAAATCATTAACCCAGCTGAACTGACATTGATTTGGAAACGTGAGAACTGTCTCACACGGTCTTTTAGACTAAGTTTTAATAAAATACAATATATATTGAATAAATCGGTAATTTATTTTAAAAAACCCATTCATATGTCTTTCTTATTAGCTGTTTAACATTTTACATTGTAAACAAGTGTTTACATAATTTATGTAATCTATACTTATTTAATACGCTAAGGGGTTTTTTGTCTTGAGAACTCCTCCTACAATTTTCAACCGATTTTCAAGTTTTTGGTGTCGTTGGATAGGGCTTGGTCTGTAGTTGTTTCCGCCAAAAACTGATGAGAATCTGACGGAAAATAAAGGCGTTATCCACCATTGAAATCTCAAAATTTCCCATTTAAATAACATTAGGATTTAATAAAGCATTTTAAACATCTGTTAATAATCAGCAGTAGATAGTACTATGGGGTTCCTAGGACACTTTTGGAGACAATCAAAAATCAAACAAATTTCACAGTTTTTTAATACAATTATGCAATATTTTTGCCACTTTTTGGCCAATTTTCAGCTTTTGTCAAATTGTCTTAAAAATATGAAATTTTAATGAAATTTTTAACAAATATGCCTAAAATGTTCTACAAAATAAAATTTTTTTAAAAACAAGTAAAATTATCACACTTTATAAGTATTTTTTCAATAGTCGACTTTTCACAAGTTAATTTAAGTTTTCTAGAGTATTTTTTCAATAAAATTTGAATTTTTTTAAAACAAGTAAAATTAAGGTTTATTATCAATAATATTGTAGTAATTATTCAAATTTAACTAAAGCAGTTTCTTTATCATCAAAAGTCTTAATATTAGTGACAATTAAATGTAAATCTTTTTTATTTAATTCTTTAATCGATTTATCATCAATTACATTAGTAAATCTTTTTGGTAAATGTACTTTACATTTTTCTAATTCAACAATAATAGTATATCCATATTTATTTTTAATTCTTTCAAATTTTTCAATTTTATATTTTTCATTTAAATTTAAACTTTTTAATGGTTTATATTCTTTAAATCCTAATTCTCCAATATTATTAATTTCTTCTAGCAGATCCATTTATATAGGAAAAAATATCACAAACTTGTTTGTGATAGATATGTTAAAAAGTCATTATCATAATTAGGTTTTATACAAAAATCCATATTTAAGTATTTAAAAATCATAGGTAATAATTTTTTATATGATATATTACTTTTCTTAAAACATAAATATTTATTAAAAACTAGTGTAATTTTTTCTTTATCTTCATTATTCAATTTAAAATCAATATTGTATATTTTGTTTAAAAATTGATAGTAAAATATCCAATTTGTACAATTCCTTTGTTTTAAAAATAATTTTATATTCTTAGGTGTTATTTCAAAATGATTGGAAATACATAAAATATATAATTCATTAATTAATTGTTGTGTTTTATATGGTTGAAAATGGTTAAATTCTCTTAAAATATGTTTAAGATGTTTATTCTTATTACTTTTTCTCTTAATCTTTTTAGCGAATTTCCCATAGGGAATAAGCTATTACCGTAGGTCTCATGGTGAGACCTAAGCCCGGGACCATGTTACTTTTTCGTTTTGAGGTGCCCAGAGACCAAAAATAATAGTCACTAAAATTTATATATATATATATATATATATATATATATATATATGTATATATATGTATATATATATATATATATATATATATATATATATATATATATATATATATATATATATATATATATATATATATATATATATATGTATATATGTGTCCCTAGACACGATAACTCTTGTAAAAATGGTCCGATCGACACCAAATTTGGTAGAGATGTGTAATCCTACGTTTATTCGGATGAGATCGAAAACCAGACATATCGAACTACCGGAAGAGGTAGTTTTGGGGGGTTTTGTACCCCAAAAATGGGTTTTTTGCATTTTTCATATGTAAATTTTAAAAATTTTAAATTTTTATTTTTACCATTGGATTTAGCTCAAAAAAACACACAATTTAGTATTTTGAAGCTTTGCTCTATCTCCACTGGTTACCGAGATATTACAAAGTCTAAAGACAGTACATTGTCTTTTGGGGCTCCAATGTTAATCTTATGGAGAATAAGGAGTGTTAATATTTCACTTATTAACCAATATTTTTGGATGAAACTTGGTATTTAGCTTCATTTGGTTGAGATTCATCCATTCAAGGTAAAAAATCTTGGTTTTTGTACTTATCATGGCAGCAAACCTGCATACTTTTTTCCCATGTCAATCATATGGAGAATAGGCAAACTCTTTTATTCATGGACAGATATTGATGAAATTTACTATATGGCTTTATATGGTCGAAATAAATTTTTTCTAAGCTAAAAACCTACTTTTAGTGTCCCCCATGGCAGCATACCTGCATACTCTTTCCCTATATTTATCTTAAGGAGAATAGACATTTATCTCCCTATTTATGAGCACGTGATGAAATTTCGTTTACAAGTTTAGCTGGTCAAAATTAAAATTACTAATTTGGAAATTCGCTGAGTACGCAGGTCTGCTGCGACGGGGGGTATTTTCATAAATAATTCTTTTACATATATTACATCCTACACAATTTCCAATAATAGTAAAATTAGTTTGATTATGACATCTATAACACATATCCATTTATTTAAAAAAAAAAATTATACATAAATGAATGAACCAATTCATTGTCACAAATGTAAGAAAAAAACTAAAAATATTAATCCACAAATTGTTAAAATGAAAAATGGATTATATAGAATTGCTACTAAATGTTCAATTTGTAAAACAAATAAAAGTAAAATTAAAAAAAAAGAAGTTAAACCTATAATTAAAAAAGAATTAACTAAAAATGAACAAATAATTGAAGCAAATGAAATTCATACTCCAATTAGAAAGAAATTTTTAAAAAGAAAAATAATTACATTAGGTATTGATGATTTATGGGCAGCAGATTTAATTATAATGAAAAATTATGAAAAAGAAAATGATGGTTATAAATATATGTTAAATGTGATAGATACTTTCTTAAAATATGTTTGGTCAAAACCATTAAAGAAAAAAGATGGAAAAACAGTTTCTAAAGCATTTGAAGAAATAATTAATGATGCAATTAAAATTAATCATAAATCACCTAATCTTTTACATACAGATAAAGGATTAGAATTTACAATAAAGAATTTAAAGAAATATTAAATAAATATGATATTAAATTGTATCATACAGAAAATGAAGAAAAATCAAGTATAATAGAAAGGTATAATAGAACACAAAATGAAAAAATGAAAATACAATTTGAAATTAATAAAAATTATAGATGGATAAATATTTTACCAAAAATTGTTAAAGAATATAATAACTCAAATCATTCAACAATTAAAATGAAACCAATTGAAGTAAATAAAAATAATGAAAAGGATTTATTAGATACTGTTTTTAAATATAAACCACCAAAAATAATAACCAAATCAAAATTTAAAATAAATGATAGAGTTAGAATTGGAAATAAAAAATCAACATTTTCTAATAAATATAAAAATAATTGGTCTAGAGAAATATTTATAATTTCTAAAATTAATAATACAAATCCAGTTACATATAGTATAAAAGATCAAAATAATGAAGATATTATTGGAAATTTTTATGAATATGAATTGAAAAAAACCAATTTGTAAATTTTATTTTATATAAATGGAAAAGAAATGTTTAAGGTGTAAATTATATAAAGATATATCTAAATTTTATAAAGATAAAAATACTAAAGATGGGTTATATCATTATTGTAAAGAATGTAAGGATTTGTATTATAAAAAATTATATGATAATATTAAAGTTATTGAATTAAATGAAAAACAATGTCATAAATGTAAAGAAATTAAAGATATTTCAAATTTTAATAATTATCATTATAGTAAAGATAGAAAAAATGCAATTTGTATACAATGTATTAGAGAAATGTTTTTAAAACCACAATTTTGTGAATGTGGAAGAAATATTAAATGGACTAATAATTATTTAAGACATTTAGAAACTAAAATTCATGACAAAAATATAACAAAACTAGAAAATTTAAAAATATGATAAAAATAATAATTTTACTTGTTTTAAAAAAGTTTAAATTTTATTGAAAAAATACTATAGAAAACTTAAATTGACTTATGAAAATACAACTATTGATTTTATTGAAAAAATACTCTAGAAAATTTAAATTAACTTGTAAAAAGTTGACTATTGATTTTATTGAAAAAATACTCTAGAAAACTTAAATTAACTTGTGAAAAGTTGATTATTGATTTTATTGAAAAAATACTCTAGAAAATTTAAATTAACTTGTGAAAAGTTGACTATTGATTGAAAAAATACAATTTAAACTATAAATTACCTAGAAAAAGTGGAAAAACTTCTCATATTTTTAAGAGTTTTATTTCTAAGTAAAAATTATTTCTAATAAATGGAACGAACAAATAAAAATATTAATTGTCCTTACTGTAATAAAAATATATTATATAAAAATTATGATAGACATTATAACTCAACTAAACATTTATTAAATAAACAAAAATATGATAATAAAATATTTGAATTAAAACATTGGTGTAAAAATAATAATATATATAATTATAAATTTATATATATAATAATTATATAATTATAATTTATATAATGATATAAAGAATCAGATGGCTTGGGCATGTTAGAAGGAGAGAAGAAGATAACTGTGTAAGAAGAGTGTGGAAAGGAAAGCCTGAAGGAAGACGACCACTGGGGAGACCAAGATTGAGATGGGATGACCAGGTTGCTTGGGATGTCAGAAAACTGGGAGCAGAGGTGGACAAAGTAGACGATAGAGAAGGATGGAGGCACCTTGTTGGCGAGGCCAAAAATCTCCTTGGATTTGAGTGGCCACAGGAGTAAGTAAGTAAGTATATAATTATAAAAATAAAACTTTAGATGAATTAACAAATATTAAAGAAACATTTGATCTTACAAATTATTCATTATTTAATATAGAAAAATTAAATGAAATTGCAAAAAAATTATCTGTCAGAAATTATGAAAATTTATCTAGAGATGAACTAATTAAAAGATTAAACAAAATTAAAGAAAATCCAAATAATTTAGAATATAGATCATTAAAATATATTCAAAATTTAGCAATTAAAAATAGTATTAAAATTGTTAATAAAACTAGAAGAGAATTAATTGGATTATTAAATGATTATTTTAAAAATAGACCAATTCCAAAAGAAAATATAATAAATATTCAAGAAGCTTCGTCATTAAAAGGATATTTTCAAGATTATATTTTAACAAATTCAAATGATGATTTAGATATTAATGATTATTTAGAAACTCAAAGAAATGAAATAAAAAAATTGATAGAAAAACAAAAATTTAAAAATATTAAAGGACAGATGGCTTTAGAATGTGAATATGAAAGAAAATTAATAAATGGTGAAATTCAAAATAGTAATATGTATTTTTGCATAAAAAGTTCAGATATTTTAAATATAGATGATTTTATTGATGATCAATTTAAGAAATTAATAGTTAGAGAACAACTAAATCAACCATCAAAAGGCTCTGGTTGGTCTTTAAAAAGATGTGTTGAATTAAATCTAAAATTATCTAAAAATAATTCAATAATTAAATAAATAATTAAATGCTGGATCATATATAGAATTACCAAATGAAATTAAGAATAAAAAATGTTGTGTAAATTTTAAAAATAAAGATGAATATTGTTTTCTTTATGCAATTAGATGTGCTATTGATAAACCAAATGAACATGCTGAAAGAGTTAAACAATATCAATAATATATAAATGATGATATTTTTAAAGGTTTTGATTATCCAATAACATTAAAAGATATTAAATTATTTGAAAAAAGATCGTTTGACTCTAAATATAACTATCCATTAATGTCAATAAATATTTATAGAATTGATGAAGATGAAAAAATAGTGCCATTACAAATATCTGAATATTATAATGTAAAATTAGAAATCGATTTATTATATTATAAAATTGGTAATAATTGTCATTATATATTAATAACAGATTTAAATAAATTGGTATATTCTCAATTATCAAAACATAAAACAAAAAAATATATTTGTAGAAGATGTTTGACTCATTTCTACAAAAATAAAGACTTGAATAATCATTTAGAAATATGTAAATCATTAGAACCTTGTAGACCTATAATGCCATTTCCAGGTCAAACTGTAAGTTTTAAAAATTATTATAAAAAGTTTGAACATCCATATGTAATTTATATGGATTTTGAAAGTATATTAGAAAAGATTGATAATTGTAAAAATAATCCAAATTGCTCATATACAAATAAAATTCAAAAACATATACCATATGGATTTACAATCTATTTAGTATCTAGAGTAACTAATAAAATGTATAAACCTATTTGTTATAGAGCAAAAAATGAAGAAGAATTAATAAATGTACCAAATAAATTATTTGAATATTTAGATGAAATTTCAAAATATATAGCTAAAAAATATAATTAAAAAAATAAAAAGCCTATGAATTTAACTAATGAAGAAGAAATTAATTATCAAAAAACTAATATTTGTCATATTTGTGAAAATAGTGGTTTTGATGATGATAAAAGAATAAAAGTAAGAGATCATTGCCATTTAACAGGAAAATTTAGGGGTGCTGCACATTTAAATTGTATTTTAAATCTAAAATTCCCTCAAAGTATTCCTATATTCTGTCATAATAGTTCAAATTATGATACACATTTGTTTATAAAAGAATTAGCTAAAAAATATGGTAAAATTTATTTGTTAGCTAATACAGATGAAAAATATATAAACTATTCAGTAAATTCTGGTTATGGTTATGAATTTGAAGGTGATAAACCTAGAAAATTTATAAAATTCTCATTTGTAGATACATTTAGATTTATGGCTACATCAATTGAAAAATTAGCTAAAAATCTTAAAGAATTTAAGCATATAAATAAATTTATAAAAGAAAATGATATAATTGAATATGATAATGAAACTTTTAAAATATTAACTTCTAAAGGTGTATTTCCATATGAATTTATTGATAATGTCGAAAAATTAAACTATGATAAAATATTAGAAAAATATCAATTTTATAGTTGTTTAACTAATGAAAATATAAGTGATGATAATTATAAACATTATATAAAAGTTTGGAATAAATTAAAAATAAAAACATTAGGTAATTATTCAGATTTGTATAATATTCAGGATGTATTATTATTAGCTGATATATTTGAAAATTTTAGATCTGTATGTTTGAAAAATTATCAATTAGATCCAGCACATTATCTAACATCACCATCATTAGCTTGGGATTCTATGTTAAAATTAACAAAAATTAAACTAGAATTAATAAGTGATTATAATATGTATTTAATGATTGAAAAAGGTATTAGAGGTGGTATTTCACAATGTATAACTAGATATTGTAAAGCAAACAATAAATATACAAAAAATTATGATAAAACAAAACCTGAAAATTATATGTTATATATAGATGCAAATAATCTATATGGATGGGCTTTAAGTCAAAAATTACCTTATAAAGATATAACATGGATGAATCCTAATACATATACATTAAATGAATGGGAAGAAACAATATTAGAATTAGATGAAAATGCTGAATATGGATACATATTAGATGTTGATTTAGAATATCCTATTGAATTACATGATGATCATAAAGATTTACCATTAGCACCTGAACATTATAATAATAAACTTTGCACAACATTATTTGATAAAAAAGATTATGTTATTCATTCAAGAAATTTAAAATATTATCTACAAAAAGGATTAAAATTAAAGAAAGTTAATAGAGTTATAGCATTTGATCAAGATGATTATATGAAGAAATATATTGAATTAAATACCAATTTAAGATCCAAATCAACATCAGATTTTGAAAAAGACTTTTTTAAATTGATGAATAATAGTGTTTTTGGAAAAACTATGGAAAATGTTAGAAATAGATGTGATATTAAATTAGGTGACGAAAAGTTTTCATTAAAACAAGCAAAAAAAAACTAATTTTAAAACATTTAGTATATTTGATAAAGACTGTATTGCTTCACATATGATAAAAGAAAATGTTAAGTTTGGTAAACCAATCTATATAGGATTTTCAGTACTTGATTTATCAAAATTACATATGTATTAATTTTATTATGAAAAATTAAAGAAGTTTGATCCAAATATAAGGTTATTATATATGGATACAGACAGTTATTTTATAGAATTTAAAAAGGATCCATATAAAATTATTAAAGAAAATATTAATGAATTTGATACAAGTGATTATAAGAAAGAACATGAATGCTATAGTGAAAAGAATAAAAAAATAATTGGTAAATTTAAAGATGAGTTAAATGGTGAAATATTAGAAGAATATTGTGGTTTAAGATCAAAATTATATAGTTATGAATTTAATAATAAAAATCCTGTAAAATGTAAAGGAATCAAGAAAAGTGTTGTTGATAAAACATTACATATGGATGATTTAAAAAAATGTTTATTTTTATGTTTATTTTTTATAATTTTTAAATATAAAAATTATTTTGTATATCATTATAAGTTTAATTTTATAATAGAACCATTTATAAATATAATAAAAAATTATGTTAAAGAAAGTTTTAAAGAAAATGATCAAAATTATATTAATAATTTATAACCATATGATATTGAATTTATACTATAATTTTATGTATATTTTTAAATATTTTCTTTAATAAATTTAAATATATTCAATAATTTATTGAATATCTAACCTAAAAATATCTATAAATTTTACTTTATTATCATTATAAGTAAGACCCGTCTTTAAGACGGGTCTCAAATTTGTATATAATTTATTACCTTTATAAATATTTTTTGAATGTTTAAGAAGGGTAACATTTTGTTACCCTTAAGTTTTTAGTGTATAATAAGGTTACCTCCTTTAAAATTTTTTAAAATAAATATTATAATTTATATGGTACCCATTTTAGGTCCTACCTAATTTTAATAAGTTTTGTATGTTTTTCATTATATGACAAATTGTCCCCTCTAAAAATATCTATAATTTTTAATTTATCATCATCTATCCTTATTGTTTATCTACCTTTTTTATTTTAAAATTAATGAATATAAACCAGATTCATTAATAAATATTGTTTTATTATCTATTTTATTGACGCCCTGTTTTAGGGCATCTGAAAACATGTTTGTACATCAATTTCTAGGGTGTCATAATTTGTGACACATATAATTTTTATGTAAATTAATTTATCATCATTATGTAAATGTAACTGTTGGTTACACTTGATATTTTTTAAGTTTTATATATTTTTCTTTTACATTATCAATTAAAACTTTTCTAGAATTTTTATATTTTAAAATATAACAAATATCTTTTCTTTTAAACCAAGGATTATTTTGTTTATTAAATACAATTAATTTATTAATAAATATAAAATGATTGTTAATTAAATCAATTATTGTTTTATTATTTATGTAGACAAATTTTATATTACAAATTTTGTTTTAATCTTAAATATACAATACTTTTAATATTTTCATTATTTATTAGATTTCCATCACTATCTTGAATAGATATTACAATATTTTGAATTTTATTTATATTTTTTAAAGGAATATAATCAATTTCATTTGGTTTTTCACTAATTTTTGATCCATATTCAACATTTGGATAAAATGAATATAGAATTTCTGATTCTTTATGTAAATGTGAAAGATCTTTATGATTTTCAAAACTAGGATCAACTAAATTACAATGAATTTCAATAACATCAAAAGGTCTAATTTTTTGTAGTTTTATTCCTTTTGTTAATACATTTGGTTCAATCATTTTATCATCTAACCCTAATAAATCAATTATAATTGTTGTTACTATAATTTTAACAGGATATTTTATTATAATATATGGTCTATCATTTTTCAATATAAAATCATTTTCATCAAATTTATTAATTTTCTTTTTAAATTCTTTTAAACTATTAATAAAAATATTTTTTATTTCTTCAATTGTATAATTTCCTTTATTTATATCAAAATATTGATCTATAATTTTATCATCTTCATCTTTAATAGAATATCCATAACAGTTTTTATAATCATTTGGTATATTTGATATAAAATTATCTAAATAAAATCCACTTAAACCAATACTATATTTTCCATCTAAATGTATTGGATGTTCTAATCTTAATTCTAGTTTGGATGAATGGCCAATTATTTTAAATAATTTCATCTTATTTAAATGGAGAAATTTTTAGAAAAAAAAGATAATATAAAATTAGAATCATATGATAAAAATAATAAAAATGATCAACCTATTAGATTATTAATTATAGGAACAAGTGGATCTGGTAAAACTACATTATTATTAAATTTTATTTATAAAAGATTAATTCCATATTCAAATTTATATATTTTTAGTAAATCATTAGAACAACCATCTTATAAATTATTACAAAAAAGATTTAAACATATAGAATCAAATATTAATAAACAAATTTCTTATTTTTCATGTGATGATATGATTACACTAAATAAATGTAAACCAAATTCATTAGTAGTTTTTGATGATTGTATTTTAGAAAAACAAGATAAAATTAAAGAATATTTTATAATGGGTAGACATAAAAATATATCATGTATTTATTTATCACAATGTTATTCAAAAGTTGATATGCAATTAATTAGAAATAATTTAAATATGTTATGCATTTTTAAACAAAATGAACATCATATGAAAAAAAAATATAATAATTTTGTTGGATCAGATATGAAATTTGATAAATTTAAAACTATTTGTAATGATCGTTGGAAAGAAGACTATGGATTTTTAACTATTAATTTGTTGAAAAAAAACAAATGATGGAAAATATATGAAATTTTTTTCTGATATTAAATAATGATAATGGCTTGTTGTATATTTGAGTCAATAATTGATAAAATATTTATTTTATTAGTATTATTTATTTCATTAGTATTTATATATTTAATGAAAATTACAGAAATAAAGTAAAATGAATTGTGTTTAACATGATTTGTATTTGTGTTGATATGATTTATGTTTATGTTAACATGATTTGTGTTTTGTGTTAATATGATTTGTGTTTGTGTTAACATGATTTGTTTTAGTGTTAACATGATTTGTGTTTTGTGTTAATATGATTTGTGTTTATGTTAACATGATTTGTGTTTATGTTAACATGATTTGTGTTGAACCTAAATTTTTCTTTGTAATAAATGGATAAAATATCTGTTAATGAAGCTAAAAAATTAGATGATATTGAGAAAAAATTAATAAAAGAATTTAAAAATCAAATTAAAATTGAAGATAATTATGAAAAAATTAAACAAAAAGCATATGAACCTATAACATCAGCAATTGGTAAAGTTGAAAATAAAATTGGTGAAGTCTTAAATGAATATAAAAACCTTATGGAATTGGTACCTATTGTTAATAATTTTGCCAATATATCAATACCAGAAACTGAAGAATTAAATTTACCTTCAAGTACTCCATTTAGACCAATCAGACAACCAATAATTCAAGAAGAATCGACATTTATTGACCCAAATTTAATTTCACCTCAAACATTAGATAAAATTATTGGTCCATTAGCACAAAAATATTTACCAAGAACAAAAGATGATAAATTTGGTTTATATTGGAATAAACATAAAAAATCATTTATGATTGGTGATAAAATAACTGTAATTGATAATGATGATTTAATAATTGATGATAAAAAATATAATGGAACACATGGATTATGGAGATTGTTAAGTTATGAAAAGAAACCAGATAATAATTTATATACACAAGATGATTTAAATAATTATTCAAAGATTTTATGGGAAACTAATTCAATTTATAAAAATAATGATCCAAATAGTAAGAAACCAAAATCTAGTAAAGGTGATAAATATATTAATTTAATTAAACATATTTGGGAATTAAAAGGTGAAATTGAAGGTTTAGGAATCAGAAAATATACAGAAAATAAAATTGAATATAGATTTATAGATGATTTAAATAAATTAGATAATATTATTAATTATATATATATGCACAAGAAAAAGCTGGTAATAATAATTTTTAAATGAAAAGAGAGCAATTAAAGACTTTATATCAAATAAATTAGATGAATTAATTGAAAAACCTGAAGGAATTAAGTATTTAAAAAGAATTTTGGCAAATATTTCATCACCATTATTAAAAGATGGATCAGGTATTTTAAATGATGTTATAAATAATTTACCTTTTGAATTACAAGTACCTGGTTATCAATATCTAGGGCCTGGAACTAAATTAAATAAAAGAATAAAAATAAGTGATAATGGAATAAATGATTTAGATAAAGCTGCTAAAGAACATGATTTATTTTATAGAGATCATAAAGATACAAAATCTAGAAATGAAATAGCTGATAAAATTTTACAAGATAAAGCATGGGATATAGTAACATCAAATGATCATGGAATTGGTGAAAGATTAATTGCATTACCAACATCAGGTGCTATGTGGATGAAAAGAAAATTTGGTATGGGTTTAGAAGCCGGATTAAAATTTTAATAAAATTTTTTATTAATTATGTTAATCTATATTATAAAAAACTATAAATTTTTTTCTTAATAAATGGAAAAAATAAATATAAACTTGACAGATAATCAAAAATCAAAAATAAAATTAGCATTTAAAAATAAAAGATCAGTTATAATTCAATTTAATATTGATCAATTTAATGAAAATGGAAAAGATATTATATTATTATCTAAAAGACAAATTAATAAACTAAATAAACATAAAAAATTAAATAAAGGATTAAGATTTGAATTTTCATATAATCAATTAAAAGAAATAAAAAATGGTGGATTACTAAAAGAAATTTTAGATTTTGCTGATAATATACCTATAGTTAAAAATTATACACCGAATGTTAGAAAGGGAGCAAAAGTTGTAAAAGAATCTATAATTCCTAAATTTAGAAATTTTGTTGATTGGTTAGATCATGAATTAAAAAATGTAGAAGGATCTGGTTTAGATAAAAAAACATTAAAATATATGAAACAAAATTATAAAAAAATTTTGCACCACTAACATTAGGTGAATTAGAAAAATTGTGTAAAAATATAAAATATTTTAGAGGTGTATTTATGAGAGATATATTACCTAATAAAGTTAATAAATTTGAATGTGGAATTATAAATTTAGATTCATTTGATGGAAATGGAACTCATTGGGTTTGTTATTATAAAAAAGATAAAATTAAATATTATTTTGATTCATATGGAAATATAGTTAATAAACCACCAATAGAATTAGTTAAGTATCTAGGAAAAGATAATATATTTTATAATGATAATCAAATTCAAAATTATAATGATCCACCAATTTGTGGTCATTTATGTATTTTTATATTAAATGAATTAAATAATAATAAAAAATTTGATAATATAATAAATAAATTAATCCTTAATAAATATGGATTCAATATGGATTCACAAAATATATTTGATCTGTTTGGAAGACAGAAAAACATCCAATTAATATTAAAGAAGATTATATAAATTCTAAATTAAATATATTTTTTAATAATTTTAGTAAAAGTTTTAAAAGTCATGTAAAAAAGACTGAAAATCTAGTAAATGCTATTGGTTTATCAAAAAATTATATAAGTATTAATGGTAAAAGAATTGTTAATGTTAAACCAAGTATAAATAAATATGATGTTGTAATAAAATCAGAATTAGATGAAGTTTTAGATTCAATTATTAAAATTGGTAATGATCATTCAGAAACTAAAAAGGATTTAAATAAAATTACAGACTTTTTAATTAATATTGGAAAATATGTTGAAAATTTAGAAGAAAAATTAGAAAAAGAACTAAAATTTCTATTTGATGGAGTCAATGAATCCATAAAAGAATTAAATGCTGAAATAATACTAATTAAAGATGATATAGATAAATTACAATAATTATTTTATATAAATGGAGTTGATTTATTGACTTAAATGTAAACAAAAAACTAATTCTAAAGATATTCAGATAATAAAATTGAAAAATATAAATGTAATTAAATCAAAATGTTGTATTTGTAATTCAAAGAAAAGTTGTTTTACAAAATTTTCTCCCTAATAAATGGCTCTATACAGTTCATTTGATTTATTCATTATCAGAAACCAAAATCAATTAAACAAAGATGATTGGGATGATATTTCTGAAAAATATGAGTTGAGTATTAATATGATGAGATTGTTTCAAAATAAATTAAATTGGCAAAAAATTGCTCAACATCAAAATTTAACTATAGATTTTATTACTGAATTCATAAATTATCAATTAAAAGATTATATTGATTTGATTTGTAAATATCAAGATTTAACTGAATATTTCATTCATGATTATGCATTTACATTAAATTGGGAATTAATTTTAGAACATCAAAAAATATCAGCAAAATTTATACTTGATCATGCTACTGAAATTGAATATTTTAAAAGTAAAAATGAAATTGATACATAAAAATTATAAAATTTGACATCATAAAATTATAAAAATTTTACTTGTTTTAAAAAAGCGTTTGATTTAAAAAATTTATCCTTAATAAATGGCTGATTACAAAAAATATGTAAATGATATTGAAAGAGCTGAATACAAAAATTTCTATCCATTATCTAAATTACATTTAAATGAACCTAATAAAAAAACTGAATTTAATATAGATTTTGGAGATGGATTTTGTACTTCTAAATTTCAATTTTATATATCTGGTAAATTGACTAAATCTGATGGAAATGCATATGATAATGGTGCTAATATAAAATTAATTGATAATTTTGTTCCATTTTTATTTTCAAAAATTGAAGTTAGAAAACATAATAAATTGATTGATGAAATTGAATATCCTGGACTATTAAGTACAATTAAAGGTACTATAACTTATTCAAAATCAGAAATAAATCAAATAAATAATGGTTTTGAATCAAATTTTAAAAATAAATTTGAAGCAATTGGTAATTTATCTCATTTTGGATTAGGATTTTTTGAAAATGTAAATATTCCAATATACAAAGGAGGTTTTAATATAACATTTATTAGATCAGAAGATAATGATGCAATTTTTAGATGGAAAACTAAAAAGGCTGATGGAACTTATGATAATGCTACATTACCAACTGAAGGTAAAATAACAATTGATGAATTTTTTATTAGAGTTCCTATAATTGAATACAAAACAACAAGTAAAATTCAATTAATTAATGAACTAAGCAAATTTGAAAAAGTAATTTTTCATTTTAATCATTGGCAATGCATTGAACAAAAAAATATTACAGGAAAGAATTTAAATTTGGATATAACAAATATCTATAGAAATATTAATAATCCAAAATTTATTATAATTGGATTTAAAAAATCAAGAACAAATGATCAGTTATATGATACTTCTAAATTTGATAGTATGTATGTAAAAAATATAAGAGTAAAACTAAATGGTCATTATTACCCTGATGAATTGGAAAACTTTGATATATACAATGAAAAATTTAGAATTATGTATGAAATGTATCAAGATTATAAAAAAGTTTATTATATTAGTAGTAAAATGTATTATAGTCCAACAGAATTTCTAGAAAATAGACCAATTTATGTAATTGATACTACAAAAAATCCAACAAATATTTCAAGTTCAAAAAATGATATTATTATTAATGCAGATTTTGATTATGATATAGTAGCTACTAGTAAAACAAATTGTTATATTATTATTGTATCTGAAAAATTACTTGAATATAATATAATCAAAAATGATATTACTGAAATTAATTAGAATATATTATTACTATTTTAGTCAAATTTATTGAAAAAATACTACTAAAATTTTAAATTATCTTATGAAAAGTCAACTATTAATTTTATTGAAAAAATACTCTAGAAAACTTAAATTGACTTATAAAACGTCAACTATTGATTTTATTAAAAAAATACTTATAAAATGTGATAATTTTACTTGTTTTTAAAAAATTTTATTTTGTAGAAAATTTTAGGCATATTTGTTAAAAATTTCATTAAAATTGCATATTTTTTATGACAATTTGACAAAAGCTAAAAATTGGCCAAAAAGTGGCAAAAATATTGCATAATTGTATTAAAAAACTGTGAAATTTGTTTTATTTTTGATTGTCTCCAAAAGTGTCCTAGGAACCCCATAGTACTATCTACTATCAGCTGTAAATACGCGTAGTTTTGGTGATTGCAGATATTCACAATATTGGATTGGTCGGACGTAAATGATTTAGAAATAAAAGTAACATTTGTATTGTATTAAAATAAATTGCTCGATTTCGAGCAACACATTTACTAGTGTATGTTAAAAAAATGTGGTTTTTTACTTTTATCAAAGATTTTTGTTTGGCCTACTTAGTGGAAGAGAAAAAAACTGATTGAACTTTAAACGTTTATTAACAATCTATTTGTCACTCAAAATTAAATTCATTTCAATTTAAAAGTTTTAATTTATGTATTTATTGTTTAAAAAAATAATTCAATTTTTAGCTAGTCAATGAACTACACAATTTTATTTGATCGATGATGAGAATTGTATGGAAATGGTCTATCGATCCGATTATGTTACTCTGAGTCCATGATTTCAAGAATAAAAATATTTATACAGGAAAATTGATTTAATTGCAATTAATTTAACGTCATCCGTTAAAACTGTCACAACTTTATTACACGAGAACTGACACACGGTCAAAGCACCGTTTATCCCGTATTGCCAGAGCTGACTCACGGCCGAACACACCATCAGTCTTCTACGGAACCGTACACTACACACTGGCTCCACAAGTTGGAAAATGACGGGAAATGCGTCATTCTGTTCCTGGAAAGTGGCGCATGAGGTACAGTGCCGGCGAAGACTGCCGACAACCAAAAAATATTGTTTTGATCAAAAAAACTTCCAACCCAACCGGTCCTTTTGACCGGTATGTCAGTTCTCCCTGGTTAAGCTCTCATCCCTAGCTAATGAAATGATAATTAGCAATATATGAGCAATGATAGGAGCAAATACCCCCTTCACAGCAGTCCTGCGTACTTAGCGAATTTTCAATGGAATTTAGTATTGCCCCCTGCCCCCTCCCACCCCCATAAACACCATGGAAATGAGGATGAAGGTTTGCTGCCATGGGGGTGCCATAAGTAAATAGACGATAATTCCTTCCCAGTGCAGGAAGTTACATGCTAAATTGTATTAAATTCTGGTATTTCTTATTTTCCACATAAATCCCATAGAGGTGAGTATGTAGGTTTGCCGCCATGTGGGTGTTGTAAGCTATTATAAGTTACACTCTACCTAGTGAATATACATAAAAAGTGTTAACAAGTTAAACTTATGTCAATAAATAAATGTGATAGAGGGGTTTGTTGATTTCCTATAAGAATAACATAGAACCGTAATCTGTTGAACCAGGTTAAAAATTCAAATTACTAAATTGTTTGTTTGTACAAGCTCTTTTGAATGGTTTTAGTTAAAATTGTTGAATTAAAAAAAATTGATGTCCAAAAATGCCAAAACCCTTTTTTGACCTCTTTGGAACCCCTGAACTCCGATCCCATTGTCCGATCACCCTGGTTTTCGAACTTAACCTGATGAATGCTGCTCTACACCTCTGTACCAAATTTCATCAAAATCAGAAGTTCCATTCGAGAGTTATTGTGTTAACGGGCACATATATAGATATATAAGAATTTGAACGAACAGTGTGTTTGGCTTCTAGTGACCTCAAAACAAAAAAGTATCATGGGCCCGGGTTTAGGTCTTACCGTGACTACTACCATACTAGCTTATTATTTCCCTGTTGGTAAATTTTTTAAAAAGTGCTTGGTCAAAACAGTTCATGAAATAAAGTTTGAACATAATTTGTTATCTTTAGAAGAGTGTGTTTCTTACTGTATATAGTCAAAATTAATAATTTTGTTTTTTGCATGGAAACTTTTTTATGTGTACATCTCAATCAAAAAAATTTCAAATATCAATGCATTGTAAAAACCATTAATAAATAAATCTTACTAAATGGTAATTGTGATTTCTAAAAAGTTTTCATTTTTATTTAGACGAATTGTTAATATTTGTGTTTTATTTGAAAGTATTATATATCAGAGGTTTTTTATATCATCTTAGGATTATCTGATACAACCTAAGATTCAGAGTACAATGTTCAAAATCAACAAAATTATAAGGAGCAAGTCTCAGCCCTCAGCATAGTCAAGATGAAGAAACAGAGTAAACGTGTTTTAACTGCTGTGCACCAAAATGTTATGTGATTAAGATCAAGAGATAATAACATTCTAATTTTATAAGTAGCATCAACCTACACAAAGTATCGCTGTAGGTCAAGATATGTATTGTGTTTTAATAAGAGTATTGCTTTCTGAACATCGCTAACAAAATGTGAGTTGTTTGAAATCTTTAAATTTATTATTTAATTTGTGAGGTTTCATTTAAATGTTTTCGCTTGTCCAAACAAGTGGCATAAAGAATAAAGAAAAAACATCTTTGTAGTGCTCCCATTCAACTGAATGACAGATGGTAAACATAATAAGAAAACAAGAAATAAAATTGAATTTTTCTCATAAAAATACTGTATATTGGTTAATAAACTTAAAAGTTTAAACAGTTTACTATTATTTTTTATATTTATAACTTCTCTGAAGAGATAATACTTGTTTAAAAGAAGAAAAAAACTATATTGGAGATTAGAAAGCTTTGTTCCTTAAAGAGTGAGTCATAACCCTCCCTTTGCCTTAGCACACCACTCTTTCTAATCAAAGTCAACAAATAACAAAATAATGACACTTGTCTTTCATTTCCAACCAGATTGCATTCAATAGAAGCATTAGAAGTAATAAAAGGAATATAACCTTGAAATTCAACAATTAATCTTTTTCTCCTAGCAGAAGAAACAATTTAAGATCCATGGTAAGATCTCTCCCAGCAGTTGTGGCCCTCGTTTATGTAGTAAAAGTCATCTCACAATATGCAGATGAGGTTGACGAACTGTTTGATGCTTGGAAAGACAACTGTGAGTCGATGAATCCAGGTAATTTTACAAACTCCACGGCATTCCCTCGGCAGCCTCCCATGCCCTACCGGGTGACTCTGAGCAGGACCAGGATCAACAGTCGGCAAGGAGTCTACCTCAGCCTGGAGGCGCCCGGCAATCTTACGTTCGAGGGGTTCATGATCTACGCATTTGATGAGAGGAGTGGGGGAGCGACTGGACAGTTCGACACTCAATATGAACATATTGATGTGTTCACCTGTTATGGTCACTTGGATGTGAGTATGCGTGATTGAGAATCAAATGTTCAATAGGAAAATCATTGCTGTAAATTTGAGACTATCTGTTATACTAGGGAATAAATTTGATCAATTTTTAAAAATCTGGAATTACCGACACTTTTGGAAAGTTTACAAGAAAGCCTGAGTGCTTTACGCTCAACCTTGTGTGACTTAAATCTTATCAGGCAAAACAATCATCTTCAAAGGGTAAGATGAAAACAAAAATGAAGGCACTTTGGCTTACTTCTTTAATCCTGTGGTATTGGTACAGATAACACAGAATATCTTGGACTGTGATGGCCATTCGCAGCTCAAGCTAAGCTTTAAAATGACACCTCAATCTTAAAAATTGGTTCAGTAGGTCGAGAGAAGAAGGGACGTAACAGACAAAACACGTATAGAAATAAGAAGATAGATAGATAGATAGATGGTTACCAATTTGAATCCAGTAGTGAAGTTTGCCAGAGGCCAGATATTGTTATATCTGTACTGCATGGATTTACTAAAATAAAAATAAATTAAGCATAGAATATTATGTGAATTAAGAGTCATCTTCACCTCTGGGCCAGAGTTGCGCACGGCACTCCCAGTTGTTACGCAGTCGGCAATGTTAACTATACGGCTTTTAATGCAAAACATGGTATTTTATTCCCCTCTGTTTCGGAAGCCGTTTTTCAACCGATTTTCTCTTAACTTGGTAAGTGTTTAGTTGAATAGTTATATTAGGCCCCTTATATCTCGAAATTTTGAAAATTTAACAAATATTACTCTCTATGACGTTGCAAAGTAACTCGATTTTCCTTAGTAACATTTGTTAAATTTTCAAAATTTCGAGGAATGAGGGGCTTAATATAACTCTATTCAACTAAACACTTACATAGTTAAAAGAAAATCGGTTGGAAAACGCCGTCCGAAACAGGGGAATAAAATACCATGTTTTGCATTAAAAGCCGTATGGTTAACATTGCCGACTGCGCAACAATGGGCTACCGGCCCAGGGGTGAAGATGACTCAAGTTTGAACACTTCTATTAGTGAAAGAATAAATATTAGGCTTCTAGGGCTTATGTACATAAAAATAAATAAATTATGTGAGGAAATGGATATGCATGTGATTTTATTAAATATCAACTTTTCTTACATGGCCTAAAAAGTAACACAGAGCTGAGGACATAGAATTGTACCAATGTATGGCTGATTAAAAAAAGTAAAAATATGAATATATGACACATTTTTTCTTCTGAAATGTTGCAATTGGAAATACAGTGCACTCTAGTTCATAGGACCTGTGGCCGACTGCCCATTCGTATGTTGAAAAATTCCAATGAAGCGGAGTCCATTGTGAGTGATCCACCGCATCGTTTTTGCCGAATTACCGGCATCGCTTCTTTTAATAGCTTCAATACTTGATTGATCCTTTTTCCGCTTTTCACTCATATTTCAAAGGTCAATTGACATTCCATGTTTAACACAGGTGCATTAGCAAAACTGACTGACTGACAGTTTTGGAATTGGATGTTTACTTCCAGTCCACCCCTTCTTCCTACTTCTACGTGAATTCTTACACGCCTCACTTTTCTTACATAATTGTGTGAAAGCTGATTCACGAAAAAAAAGAAATGCTGAATCTTATGTTACTAGTGATAAGTCTACTATTGTTAAGATAAATCAATTCAAAATGGATAAATCAAATGGTAATTGTGATATCCTCAGAAAGCCTGAAAGCCCACCTTGTACTTGTAGTGGGAAACGTATGTTTATTTATTCTCTGATAGTCAAGGAAGGGATATTAGTGAATCACTTCGCTATGAATCAAGTAAAAGTGTAAATGGGGTCGGTCATGTCATGCTGAATGTTAAGATGTGTAATGTACTCGACTGGACTCATCAGGCTTTGAAGGGATTGTGCCAGGATGATATTGTAGTCTTAATGGGTGGCCCAAACAATGCAAGCAAATGAAAATCTGCTTGGTGAGGTTGAGCGGTTTATGGAAAAAACCAAAGTATGTAATGGTATGTATATTTTATTGGGATACCCGATAGATTTCATCATGTATCTAATAACAGTAACATCACTAACAAGTGTATAGAGAAAATGTGTGAGAATTATGGAAACATAAAATTTTGCCACTGTCATTGCTAAAACGAATCCACTCAACCAAACATGACTTACATTTAAATAAGTCTGGTAAACTTTGGTTACAGATTTAGTTTATAATGAGCTTATGACACTAAAATGTGTCAATGTAAATATAAAGGAAGGTATTTCACCTACATGTGACAATCAGATCTTCAATCTATATATATAAAAGGGACATACCACGCACTGACTAATTCATCACGAAACCTCAGGAACTACCAAACGGATTTACTTGAAACTTTGAAACACAGGTTCCTCTTGCCTCTTAGGTGCTCCCTAAGAAACGATTTTGCAAAATTCCTTCAGGGTTCCGCCCCATAGGCCTTCAAAATTTCAGTATAATGTTATCCGTATGGCCAAATTTACAAATTAAGAAACCTGCGGGGTTGAAATTTGGAGTGATCTCTTTGCTCATAGGTGTTCAATAGGATACGATTCTGCAAATTTCCTTTAGGGCTCCTCTCCAAAAATCCTCAAACTTACCATAGATCCTAGGGGTTGAAATTTAACGTTTACGTTCCGTTTTGCAAATAGGTGTTCACTAAGAAACAGTTATGTAAAAATAGTTTTTGATGTTCTTTAGGGCTCTGCCCCACATGACTTCAAAATAACTGTAGGGACCACAGGGTTGAAATTTGACATGGCCGTTATTTTCCTATTTGCTCATAGGTTCTCATTAAAGGAAAGGTTAAGCAAAATTCCTTCAGAGCTCTACTGTCACTACTTCATTGTTTAAGAGTCATCTTCACCCCTGTGCCAGTAGCCCATGGTTGCGCAGTCGGCAATGTTAAACATACGGCTTTTAATGCAAAACATGGTACTTTATTCCCCTGTTTCGGACACCGTTTTTCAACCGATTTTCTTTAAACTTGGTAATTAATTGTTTAGTTGAATAGTTATATTAAGCCCCTCATACCTCAAAACTTTGAAAATTTAACAAATATTACTAAGGAAAATCGAGTTACTTTGCAACGTTACAGAGAGTGTTATTTGTTAAATTTTCAAAATTTCGAGGTATGAGGGCCCTAATATAACTATTTAACTAAACACTTACCAAGTTTAAAGAAAATCGGTTGAAAAATGGTGTCCGAAACAGGGGAATAAAATACCATGTTTTGCATTTAAATCCGTATGGTTAACATTGCCGACTGCGCAACAATGGGCTACTGGCCCAGGGGTGAAGATGACTCTTAAATGTCATTCTCAAGGAAGAAGATTTCATTGCTCTTTAAAAAGATTTTATTTGGTTCCTATAAAATAAATTCAATCACGGGTGAAGCGGTGACGGGGAACACCTAGTCCCATGTGCAACACACCTTAAATTTTTCTTCCTGTCCATATATTTTTTTAAGAGGGGAATACTATTACGCATGAACCAAGTTCGATGACCACCAACTGGACATTGTGGGATTCACCCTGCCATGGCAGGGAATACCCACTAAACCCCCTCTCTCGCCACCACTGCAATAGACCCGAACTGTCTGCTCATTACAACATCACAATGGTGGCCTCGGTTCCTTTTTTGGGATGACTCATCTGTTTTCCAGCCAACTCTTGCTGTTACTCTTCTAACAGGTCACTCTAAACATCCGTCCCTCCGCTTCTGACACAGTACAGACAGAACGAAGTCAGCCACCCTATGTCGCCGCCCCACAGCATCCACCCTATAATGTCGTCCGGGGACAAGTCACCACCCAGGGTTTCCGCTAGGGCAAACCATTCTTCTTCGAAATGATGGCAACCAAAGAATGTGTGCTGCACATCGTCTTCATTGTGTCCAGAGTACTTGCACCTGGGCGAGTCGACCTTGCCCATTTGGTGGAGGTACAGACGGAAGTGTCAATGACCTGTCAGGAACTGGGTGAGGTAAAAGTTTACCTCTTCATGGTTGCGACAGATCTACGGTTCCAGATTCCTGATGAGAAGCCATGATCACCTTCCGGTTGCCCCTTCATACCATTGACGCTGCCAAGTGGCCATTGTGCGGCTGCGGGCCAGCTCAGCGACCTGCCGAGATGAACTTCCTTTCCTGGGCAAGCAGGTCGATAAAGATAACCCTCGCTACAACCAGCTCAGCCGCTTTAGACTGTTCGGTACCCAGATGCAACCCTCAGAGCGCCACGCGCTGCACCGCGAGCATGCAAGTCCCGAATTTCTTCACCTTCGTCGCATCCGACTAGATCTCTGCTCCGTAGAGCATGATCGCCTGTAACAGCAGCAGCTTACATTTCCCCTGTCTCGGTCCGCCGAAGATTGCCATCAACCTTCCGAGTCTAGAGGTAACTTCAGTTGCCCTGTCACATGCACTCCTGATGTGGTCCCAGTAGATGAGCTTGTTGTCCAGCACCATGCCTAGCTGCCAGTCCCTCACCATGGGGATTAGGTACTCACGTAACCTGAAGGTCCGCTCAAGTGTGACCAGAATGTCGCACCACCGTGGCGAGTTGAAAGCGTGCTTCTACATCTAGCGTGACAGCAGCATGATAAGTTGAGCCGCATGGCACGCCTGATTCGCTCGTGTCACCAAATCAACCACCTCAGAAATGGCACTGATTGTCCAGTGGCCCTCTCGGAATCTGCTGGACCAAGAGGTCCCCTGCCGCTCGAACAGCCTTCTCCAAATCTTGGTTTCAACAGTTTCTCAATCAGTTTTCCTGCAGTGTCCAGCATGCATAGAGGGCAGTAGGACGATGAAGGGTCCGGCGGATAATTTTTTTCTCAGAAGACTGAGCTTGGCCTGTTTACAGGGGAATGCGAACACCCCCGCTATCAAGCAGACATTGTACATGTTCAAGAGGAGTTGAGGGCAGTTTTTCACCACTAGCTTCGACACCTCCAAAGGTACTCCTTCTGGGCAAGGGGCCTTGTTGTTTTTCAAGGAGCTGACGGCTCTCTGCAGTTCCTGCTGTGTGAACAACGGGACTTCATCAACTTCAACTAGCAAGGGTGCGACGGCTCTGACCGGTTGATTCAGAAGGACTCCACCCACGATGTTCCGCATCTTCTCAGCCTCCATCGGCACGTACCGGGTCTCTGTGCAAGGTTTCTCGTGACCAGTTTGTACCCCTGTCCCCAGGGGTTCCGGTTCACGTCCTCGCACAGCACCCTCCAGCAGCGTGCCTTGCTTTGTCTGATCTTTTTGACCAGAGCTCTTTTGGCCGCTTTGTACTCTTCTGATCTCATATTTCTACTCCTGGCAACACTAGATCTATTGTCAATAAATTCAATAACAAACAGCGTAAACATAAATTCACTTACAACAGTAATTTTTTAAGATTTGCATACCCAGGACCTTGGTGGCCATAAACATGAACTCTAACATATTCTAAAAAAAGATGGTGCTAAACACTTTTGAAGGTTTATCCATCAGAATGTTCAAGGTATTGTTACCAAACTTTGCTTGACTGAAATACTTTGAACTCGATGTCTCCTGATGTAATTTGTATTTCTGAATACTGCCTCGTCAATCACATCAAGGGATGCAGATAACCTCATGAGAGTAGTAATGCAAAATGTATTACAATACTGTAATGCGCGTAAATCAAATTGAAGACTGAATACACAAAAATAATTTTATGTAAAAAAAATCTGATGTTGCCAAGTTGGATGAATGAGAGTGTTTTGTACAAGAATAAGAAAGCTATACATTATTTAGTTTTAATTTAATACTTCAATCATGCTGAAGTATGAGAGGAAATGGAGGGATTGTAAAATATTCTACTAAAAGAATTCTAATCTCAACATCATAGCTAAATTTTTCACTCAATACAGGACCTCCATTTTCTGCAAGGTTGCTTTAACTTTTAACAACTAAAAATTTGTTGAATATATTTAATTAACTACAAGCCATGTCAAGAATTTTTTGGAACATTATAAAACAATTAAAAAAAATAAATACAGCTATAAATTACTTATGAATTTTAACTTCTCTTTCTCATTTTATTTCTTGCACTTCTTTTTGTTTTACTTTCATATACTAAATTTTAACAGTGGTTTACACTGAAAACCTTTATTGCAGAGCACTGCAATGCACGTTAACAACACCCCCAAAAAATTTGTGAAGCTTAGATGGGTTCCGGATGATGAGGAGGTGACTTCTGCTACATTTTAGTAAGTAAATTAAGATTTTTGTTAAATTTTCAAAAATGAAAATCCATTGTCAAACTAGATTGCCAAAGTAGAAATGAATTGCACTTCTGCCTGAAACTGAAGCATTTATTCACTCAAAATACACTTCCAGTATTTTTAAAAATTCCTTGACTACAATAGGTTTGTGATAGTATTCACAAAGGCTGAGGGCAAATTACCAGTACATTATCAGGCAAGTGAATTTATGTAGGTGTAACGTGTAAATTGACATTTAGGTGACAAATCAGTAAGCCTAACCATTGTAATGTATTTAAATTTTAAGTGAAATATAATGATTTTACTTAAAATTAAAATGATTGTAGATTTATTTAATCTTATAAAACAGGAGCTTCTGTTTGGTTCACATGCACAAATAAGTCATAAAAAATAATCATGGATTTTGCTAAACATTGGTCATAGTGAATAGTGATCACATTGCAAGTCTTTTACCTGATAAAAAAAATAAATTGATATTAAGTCCACTTTATATTTTTATTTGTTATTTTTTAACAATAGGATTTCCAAAGCTTTGGTAAGTGTCTTGATACAGTTAAATTAAATAGGCCTTAGCTCATCCTTAAAAACTAGATTTGGTTTAAGCTTATGATTTTAATCGCTCATTAAGTGTTACAGTGGCTGAGACAGTTGAACCTCTAGAGAACTTTTGGGTGCGCCAAAGAGTTGGGTCAGTACATATCAGCAAGGCTTTGACAACATTTTGATTGAATGAGGGTTCCAAGGTTGACAAACAACTTAATGGAGATAACTAAATGGATGCAAGAGCACTTGTTTCGAAAAACAATAAAATAAAAACCAAGCCAACTATTTAACACGTTTGCTGCGGCATAATTTTTGGTGTTCCTCACCGCCATCTTAAGTTTTTGAAACCACAACGCCTACCGTAGCAACAGCACTGTCCAGGGGAAACCCATATGGTCACTAAATACAATACACTATTGAGCAGTGTTGTGGGTTTCAGTTTTGTAGCTCAGATCCTGTTTTAAAAATAAATCACAAAACATCGCACTGCAACTTGGGAGCAATCGCACTCATCAGGATGGCATTAGGGTTCTGCACATGAGCGATCGCTCCCATGCCGCCGCGAACATGGTGACAAACTATATGTAATATAATTCTCTGTCCCAAATATCCAAACTTGTATTATTTTTACCCGATTCAATTATACATAAGGTATAATATTCAACTTTAACTAATCTGCCAGTTAATGAATATCATGTTGGGTTAGCAATTTCAAGAATTACGTCTCATCAGACTCTCATATGCACTCATTCTACATGTACAGTACAAGTCCTTGCTTAGCTACACTTCGGATTAACTGCCCCCTCCTTCAGATTCATATTTCATCCCCTCATCCAGGAAAGATTCATATTTCAACTTTGTATATTCCCTGATATCAAACTGGAAATACAGAGCAAAAATTTGATAACATTCTTCTCATAAAACTTAATTGTATGTTAAATACATTGATTGGCGATGAACAAGACATTTTGGAAACTGACGAGACACTGCCAAATACCAATGTATACAGAACCAAATAAGTAGGGACATCCTTATGGGGAAGTGAGAACGCCGCCCCTGAAACACAGATAGCACCACCAAGATGGTAAGGGTTCATCTTATTGTTCATGATGTTGCCTCCAGGATTGAATTCAGACGTAATAACAAAATAAGGTTACAGTACCTTGTGCCGTCGTCAATCCGTCATTTTGTCATAATGACTAGTTTCGGAGCATTTCCGGAGCATTCGGCAATTGACATCAAGATTTGATAATGGAGAAAATGCTCCGAAACTAGTCATCATGACAAAATGACGGATCGACGACGGCTAAGGTACTGTAACCTTATTTTATTGTTAATCTTATTGGTTAAATGGAAACAGATGACTAGAATAATTTTACAGAAGTTGGTTATTGTTTTGATTTTTTGTAAACAAATATGCTCATTTTGATATTTAAGGGCCGCTTTCCCCAACCTAGTTTAAACCAAAACTCAAGATTAAACCAGATGTTGCCATATGATTTAACATTGACAATTTTCTGGATTAGTTTAAACTGAGTTGGGGAAAGCGGCCCTAAGAGTTAGAAAGAGCACTTCCCGTGACAGTAAGGAGAAGTAATCCTATCGAGGGCAAAACTAAAAATTTTTTAACATGGAATGTCCCTACTTATTCGGTTCTGTATTCATTTCACATACCTAAAAAATCAGGTTCCATTCAAAACAAGAGATTTGGACATTTTAAATGTACATGTAATTATTTTCCTTTTTCACTATTTTAGGTATTACTCAATTTAATTGTCCTTTTCGTTATAGATCAGGTCTAGTCCTAAACGCTGCGGCTGGTCCCATGAAGGGCACTTAAAGAGGGCTTATATTGTAAAATAAATTTTCTATTTTCTGCAACGTGATGGCTTTATTTAGCCATCATCTTATTTTAATTTTTTAACTTAATCCTTATACTTCCATAGTAGATTTTTGAATTTAGTTCACTTCGGGCATGGATCTTCACAACATAAATATCTGTTTTCAGGGGAAAAATTACTACCAGTACATTTAAAATGGTCATATAAAATCTTAAAATACAGATATTTTAAATAAGGAATATATCAACTAATCTTTAGAAAGCACTTAAAAATTTATTTACTTATCTATAACATATTAAGTGTTAATTTCCCTTAAAAAGTAGGTGTTTGCAGCATGATTGATTGCAAAAATACAGGTTTTTGTAAAAAAATCTCCGAGTGCAGCTGTGCTGACTTGAAATGTTAAAGCATGCTGGCTCATGGAATGTCCGTAAAATGAGCCACAACTTGAATTTGGTGAGAGGGAGATTACCAAGGCAAGAGGCGGTACTACAAATTGCGTGGTAAATTATTTCATACATTATTTATTTAGTTTGACTTCCAAAAATACTTACATTAAGTAAAAATACATTACAAATTAATAAGGCACAAGATGTACAGTATCCAATTTTATCATACTAGTGTACTCGTTGCTCGGAATCGAGCAATTTAGTTTCTATACTGATAATAACTTTCATTTACTATATAACAAATAAATTTTTATTTTCTATAACAACTCTTGGAAAACAATTTTTGTAGGACTACATACAACTTTTTCCAAGACGACATTGGAATTTCATGTATTAAATCAGCTTAATACCTAGAAGCCCCTAGTTAGCTGCAGTTAAAAATGATTTGAATAGTAAGAAGTAGACCGGTAGGCCCCGATTACACTCTAGCTGAAATCTCTTGCTTCGCCCAATAATTTCATGTAATGTAATAATTTGAATTTAAATTATAATATTTTGTGAACTTAGTCACCTTAACCACTTAACTCCAAATATCAAAGTGAAAAAATATGTTTTAAAAGTACAAATCATCGCACAATGTTTGAGTGAGAACAAATGGCAATGAGATAGATTACGTGTCCGGCAACCAGCACCCATGTCACAATTAAACCTCTTTCAATAGAGTTCAGCACTGTTACCGTTTACACTAAGGATTATAAAAACTATTCAACTGTCTTGATTGGCCAATCATAGATAATGAATCAATTATAACTTGAAGAAACAGTGGCGCTTCTAGCAGGTTTTCTTGTCAATAGAAACACCAAAATTGAATATAGTAACGCCAGGCTAAAATTATTTACAAGATCGTCTTCACTCATTGGTATCATCTGGTTATCTATATATTAATACGCAAGCATGTTTCGTTTCCTCCTTTTTTCTCAGCTCGTGTGCATCGTACGATAAATCCGCGCACACCGTTAGAAAGGTATAGTCCTGTAGATGAGCAGAATCACATTCTAATTCACATCGGACTCCAGGGCTACGCCCTACACTCATTCAAAGTTCCAATGTTAATCTTATGGAGAAAGGAGAATTGAATGAATCATTGGACAGCTGTTGTAAAAACAACTGCTAGAAAATTAAGAACAGATGTTTTAGTTCTAAAATGTTTGTAAGCTTCTTGGGTCCACATCAACTGAAATTTGATCGAATTTCGATCAGGAGGCGATCTCTAGTTGTTTTAAAATCACAAACCAAAAACAAAAGTTGTGATATTAATGACCACAAAATATTTTATTCTTTATTTCTCCATGTTTTTCTTTTGGAGGACATTTAAAATTATTTTTCATTTCCTCGTAGCTTTTTGGACATACCGCTTTTTTTAGTGAGTTCCTTTTGCCAAGACCTTTAATTTGAGACCACTCAGATAATTCTAAAATTTTTCAAACGCTCAAATTTTGCTCTAAATATTGTCAGCATGCATAGCCTAATGCAGTTCGGTACACTTCGTGGTTTAACATAACTTCTTTCGTTTGAACAGGTAGATATCACTTCTTGTACTTTCACTGATGTCCGGTGCTTACACTTTGCATGTGTTAACTTTAATATCATTCAATTTCCTTGCCAATGTTAATCAAATGGGAAGATTACAAACTTTAAGGGCTTGTAGGGCCCTTCCTTTAAAATGAATATTTACCAATTTACTTCAGAAACAACTTTATGCAGAGTTCTATCCAATGACACAAAAATCATTTAAATTGGGTGAAAACTGTGGGAGGAGTTCACCAAAATCATTAAAATGTGCTGAAACCCGTGAGGAATTCCTCGTACAAAAAAACCATGTTGTGTATTAAATATGTACACATTGCTCGAAATCGAGCAATTTATTTTCTATACTGGTAAAAATTTCATTTACTATAAAAGAGAAACTTTCCTTTTTATAACAAATCTTGGTAAACATTTTTCGTAGGCACAATTAGCTTAATATATATAGAGTTTTACGGACCAAGGCCCCTAGTCAGCTGCCTTTACAAATAATTCAAATAGTACCAATTAGATCTAGGGGAATGCCCATGTCTTGTCCAATAATTCCATGAAATAATTTTAATTTTAATTTTAACATTTTACTCAGGTTGAAATAATCAAACGTCTTCAAACACTACTAAATATTTTTACACTTACACTGTATCTATATAAAAGAAGGTAAATATACACAAAAGATGTTATAATGGCGATCAATTAACTGGCTGGGTAGCTGAGTGGTTATAGTGCTCGCCTTTGAATCCAAAGGTTGCCGGTTCGATCCTGAGGAAAGTTCGTAGCTTTTTAAAAGATCGATTCTGGACCCAGTTGCCATTTGTCATTGGGCTATTAATTAATGATGCTTTCTAACAACTGGTCGATGTTAGATAGTAACAAGACTGGGTTTTGGACTGTTCCCCGTCAAAACGTTAAAAATGCCACTGGCGTAGATAGACACAAAAAAAATTCAAGATGATGATGACGGGTGTGACTGAACGAAATCGATCGCCATTATAATACCTTTCGTATATATTTACCCTGTTATATATAGTTACAATGTACGTGTAAATATCAAGTAGTCTTGGAAGACGTTTTATTATTTAAACAAGAGTTACAGCACCAACATTATAATGCTAATCAAGAACTTATTTAACATTTTGTGAAATCATAGACCTCAACCACTTACTTCTGAATCTCAAAGTCAAAACATAAGATTTAAAAAGTAAAAATAATCGCATCATAATTTGAATGAGCACAATTTATTATAATGACAGTGAGATTGACAACGTATCCGGCAACCAACGCCCATGTCACAATTAAACTCTTATTTCAATGATGTGCAGCACCATTTACACTATGGATTATAAAACTATTCAATATTCTTGATTGGCCAATCATAGATATCAATTATAAGTTGATCAAACAGTGGCGCTTAGAGTAGGTTTTGTTGTCAATAGAACCACCAAAATTTAGTATAGTAAGCTAAAATTAATTAAAAGATCGTCCTTCACTCATTGGCACCATCTGGTTATCGTTTTAAAATCAAACCAAAACAGACTTTGTGATGTCACTGTGATGTTCTTTATCTCTATGCTTTTCTTGTGAAGGACGTTTTAAGTCATAGTACCAGGTTAACCGAGCCTTGCTCGTTGGTTCACTTTTGTTGTAGTGTCATGGTAATAAAGTTATTAAATTTCAACCAACAACTATACCTCTTCACAGTTAACAGCTGTTTCAAAAATTCTGCTTAACATAAATGTTACTTTATTTTGGTTTACATTTCATTGTTCGTTACCAAAATAGCAACCCAAAAGAACAATGTTAAAAATAAAGATTTTAAAATTTAATTTTAATCCAAATTCGATTTCTCCTGGGATTGAGGTTGTTTCTAAACTTAGTTTTGGGCCAAAAACTCTTAAACGCAAAGTTTAATAGAAATCTACCCGCTAGATTTTGAGATCAAGGAACATACATCGCTTCAGACAGTGCTCGTATTATAGTATATCATTTCCTCATAACTTTTTTTACATGATGTTATTTTTCCCACGTGCCTTTGGCCAAAACCTTTAATTTGAGATTATTCAGATCACAATTTTGCTCTAAATATTTTCCGCATAACAATATTCTTTCAAAAGCTCAGTTTGGATTCAGAGAGGGTTTCAGTACACTTGATGCTATGAATAAATTCCTTGAATTCATTGCAATTGAACTTGAAAAACGCCATAAAGCAACAAGTGTATTTTTGGACCTAAAGCATTTGATTGTGTTGATCATGCTTTACTTCTGAATAAACTTAATAAATATGGTATTCGGGGAACTGCCTTTCGTTGGATTAAATCCTACCTCGAAGGAAGAACCCAACAAGTATTAATAGAAAATAAATTATCAAATAGAGAAAATATAGC
Source organism: Neoaliturus tenellus (assembly GCA_030545055.2). NCBI lineage: Eukaryota > Metazoa > Arthropoda > Insecta > Hemiptera > Cicadellidae > Neoaliturus > Neoaliturus tenellus. Next base: position 220,743,917 of record CM061531.1, read on the forward strand.
TTATGGTGTGCCCCAAGGCTCAATTCTTGGGCCAGTATTGTTCATACTCTATGTCAACAATTTAGATGAATTAATAAATGTTGAACAAATCACACAGTATGCCGATGATACAACTCTCAGTTTTACAGCTGATTCAGTTGAAAAAATAGAGAGTGTATCATACACACAGGTCAATTGTTGTGTTCAATTTTTCAATAGTTTAAACTTAAGAGTAAATTATTCAAAATCAAACTACATAAATTTCACATTAGGTAATAAAGATGAAAGCAAAAATCCTGTAATAATGATAAATGAACACGTTTTAGAGCAAGTTAAATGTGTAAAATTCCTAGGTTTATACTTAGAACAAAATTTAACTTGGGAACACCATATTGACCATGTCTGTAAGAAAATTTCCTCTGGAATATTTCTTCTGCGCAGACTAGCGTCATATTGTAGTTCGAAAATTTTAAAAACAGCTTACTATGGTATCATTCAACCACATTTATCATATGGATTACCTCTGTGGGGGGCTTGTGGAGAGTGTAAATTTTCAAGAGTATTTATTCTTCAAAAGAAGTCTTTAAGAATTTTGGCAAAGATAGGCAGAAGAGAATCGTGCCGATCAGCTTTTCGTAGTTTAGAAATTTTAATGTTAGCAAGTCTGTATATTTATCAAACAATTAATTATTTTCTAACAAAATGCAAAGCAAAATTTGGCACAAATTTTCATAATTATGATACAAGGAGTAAAAATTTATATAGATCTGATTTTCATAGACTTGAAATTTACCACAAATTGCCAAGTTATGCAGGAGCTAAACTTTTTAATAATCTTCCTGATGATATTAAAATTATCAATGATAAAAGACTATTTCAGAAAAAACTTAGAGAGTATTTAATAACTAATGCATTTTATAGTGTGGTAAAGTTTATAAACCATCCCCATGCAAACACTTAAATTAATTGTATTTTAATAAATAAAATGCACTTTGCCACAATGTATTTGGGTTTAATAAACTGGTGGTGGCTCTATCTTTTAAGGCATATAGTATTAGTCATAGTCAACACAATATGGAATTATTGTACATGACTGAATAAATAATCATTTAAATAATCGCATGCAATTTGTTAACCAGGTACATACCTTAGTATAACATCACCCCTAGATACTGTGGATAGTACTTTCGCTGATGCCCAATGTTTACACTTTACAGCTGTTAACTTGAAAATTAATCGATTTCCTTACCATTGTTAATCAAATGGGAAAATAACAAACTTTAAGGGCTTGTAGGGCCCTCCCTTTTAAAAGGATATTTACCGATTTACTTTAAAAACAACTTCACGCCAAGCTCTATCCAATGACACAAAAATCATTTAAATTGGGTGAAAACTGTAGGAGGAGTTCCTTGAACAAAAGGACCATTTAGTTTTAATATGTATAGATCGATTTTTAGTGATTACGGTATCACAAAACTATTGGCATATTCTTATGCTCTCATGTCATACTTTTTACTAGTTGCACTAAACTTCATAAATCATAAATTATTAAAGCGTCAATTCAAACAATTGTCTAATAAACTTTAAAGGCTGCATACAGGAAGTTGTAACATCTACCTATTACTTTCGAGATATAAAAAGGTAGGCCTACAAAGGAAGTCCTCATTACTGACTCTACAATTAACCCTTTTAGAATGAAACTGTTAAGCTGACACTTACCTCACCTCACTACTGAAATTGAAATAATGAATTCTTAATCAGGGGAATATTGACTTCTCATACAATGTATATAATATATATATATATATACTGTGTGTAAAATTTCCAAAAATATTTTTTAATGATTCATAGTCTTCAACCTTAATTAGCCAACTACCTGACAACTGCAACCATCAAACAATGTCATTAAAAATATTTTTTTATTAGATTTGTGCAAGTCAACTAGGAAGAATTAATATTAAAAATAAATTTTATACTCTCAAGATATACTTTTTACAAGTAGCACTACACTTAAATGAATTTAGCACTACACGTAAATGAATTTACTAAAGTGTCAGTTCAAAAAACATCAAAATACTGTTATAAAGTGTCTAAATCTTTATGTTAAATTTGCTTTAGTTCTTCTTTTATAATAACTATCATTGGAATGCCCACAGCAATCAAAAGAAATCTCTAATTTTGAGGTTTACAGGGCTCTGATTCTATAGTTATAATCTGTTTCAGTTTTTCTTTCATAGTTTTTTGGAAATGTTTACAAGGTTCTAAAGAAGCTCCATTTTCATTTGACTCTAAATATTCAGGTCCACAAGACTCTGATTCTTCAGTTTCAATCAGATTTGGTTCTTCTTTTACTATTTCTTGGAAATTTCCACAAAATGCAAAAGAAACCTCTGAACTTTTACGTTCACAAGGCTCTGATTCTATACTTGTAATCTGCTCAAGATTTTCTTCTATAATTTCTTGGAAATTTTTACAACCTTCTAACGAAGTTTCATTTTCATTTGATTCTGAATGTTTAGGTTCACAAGGTTCGGATTCTTCAGTTTCAATCTGATTTAGTTCTTCTTTTACTTGAAGGAAATGGTCACAAAATTCTATTGAAGACTCGGAAGCTTCAGTTTCACAAGACTCAGGTTCTGTAGTTTTAAACTGTTTTGAATCTTCTTTCATAGTTTGCTGGAAATGTACACAAAAGTCTCTTAAACAACACACCCTCACTTTTTTAATCTTAGCTAAACTTATCTTTAGGTTTTTAACTCTTTTGTCTCTTCTTTTCAATCGTTGCATGAGGATTTTAACTTTTCTTCGGAGCATCTTATTATCAAAGGACAATTTCTCCATCTGCACAAAAAGATAGATGATAAATATATACGAGAAATAGACTGTAAGATGTTAGTAGGAATAAACCTATATATAATAAAACCAAAATTCTAATTCTTTAAAAGTAGTTTGTATTGCAAGACAGGGTTTGAGCGACCTTGCCCTAAAAAAAACAATGCATTCTAAGGAAGTCAGTAAGAGCTAATCAGCAGCCAATCTGGTAAATTTATATTTACTTTAAAAATTTAAATAACAATAATTTGTAAATTTAGATTTTTGAGATACTGTGGGTACAGCAGCACAAAGCAAGATAGTTGTCATTTAAGAGATTGATACAAAATTAAATTGAAAAATTTGGTGACTGTTTAATATTAGAAAAGGTTATCATTGATTGATCATTAGGCTATTAGTAAATGGCCTTTCTTAAATAATCAGTTGATCTTGGTAACTCACAAAACAACCCAAGTCAACAGACTCATAGTTCAGTTTGATATCCTCTAGCCATCCTCATGGAGTTTTCCTCCGGGAGACTACTTTTTATTTGTCTAAACTATATGTTGTCTTTGGGAATGCTGGTGCCTCATGTCTGCAACCATTCTTTCTGAGAAGAAGTTTAGGCTATTTTCACTCTTTTTTCTTTGGCCAGATGAGTTGGGGAGCGAATCTTTACAATTACTGTAGAGGTAACCTCAGGGAGCGCCCTTGTGTTAACCGTATTTTTCAAGATTGTTAAATAGAAAAATTACAAATAACTGAATGAGTGATGGTATATTTTGAAAGGGATGAAAGTAGACAACCATAATGGCCACTAATTCGGTTGTGTAATAACTTATTTACAATGGTACAGGGGAGAAGTCTGGGATAATCAACGAGCTATAAGGAAAATATGATGATGTTAAAAAATGAAACTTCAAATTAAAATATTCTATGTAAAACGTGATCTGAAATTGTATTAGAATATCTTTTTTATTTAAAAATATTAAAATATAATTTATTTTAAAGTTTTGTGTTTTTATTTTCTTCACCTTAACGGGGGGGGGGGGGGGGGGGGGGGGGGGGGGTTATTTTGTCTATGATAAATATTAAAAAATCATAAACATTTTTATATAATTATTACAATGTTAAATAATAATGATAATTCATTAATTTATTGATACTATCATGCTTTTGGTACAGTGAGTTATCAACATTTCAATGATTTTTACTCAATCTGGAATAAACTCTGAGAGTATCCCTCCGTTGTTTAACATCAATGCGCCCGAAGGAAGGTTAAATAATATGCACAAGGTTGAAGTATCAGAATCAAAACAAGAGAAATGTAATGAAAAGGCACACATATGATGTAAATAACTTTGTTATTTATCGCCGGATATTGAGAAATCTTGATTTTTTCTATTTTATTTTCCAGTAAATTTGAATATGTAGCCATTTGACCAATTTTGTAGAAAAAATATGAAGTTTTCCAAGATAATTTGGAACAAAAACTTACAGCATTGCAAGTGTGAGGGGTTTCTGGAGGATGACCTGTCATCCTGGAGGTAGGCCTACTCTGAGTCGGAGATGATACATTTGATACATTACATTCCAGTCCATCCTTTGATTCCTGTTTTGACACTTTCAAAGACTGTGGTACTTGATCACTCCCACAAAAATTTTGAGTTTCCATCTGTAAATTTCCAAAAAATTACAATAAACAAAAATTAAATACAATCACACTTTTTTATTGTTAGTGACTGTTACAATTTTTGTAGTAGTAGGGTTGACCGGGGTAATTGTGATCGGGTTTTCGTGTTTTGACAAAAAACCCTTTTTTTAAGTACTTTTTATTACAAATATCATATTATAGTATATGTATTTTTAATTCTACATTATTCAGGATACATTATACAAATTTTCAGGAAATTCCTCTGATAAACAAAATTGTTATAAGCCATTCACAATTCCCCGGCACGGTATTGCAAATCTTATCAATTCTGGGGTAAATGTGAATGCCATCAGAAAAATTATTTAGAACACACCAAAAGTGAAATGGGGCAAATCAAAATAAAGCCCAACTAATGCTCTTCACATTTACCCCACTTTCAAAATTATAGTCACACAAAATCATTCACAATTCCCCATAGTTCAAGGCAGGTTCGAGATTTCTTAAAATTGTGAAAAAATGCAAGGTAAAAAAACATTAACCAAAACTGTATTAATTAGTTTAATACAACATAAAAACGATATATTGCCATAACAACCTATAAAAAATATGAAAAGTTTCAAAATTGAGTTCATTTTCACTAAAAAAATTAAAGAGAAAACTTTGTAAATTAACGAAATGTAACCTAGCCTAACCTAGCGAAGTGAAACAGTATTACTGCTCATTGACTCTCACAGCTCCATTGAATACATAAGTAATTTTGGGGTTTTTGTAAGTTGTTATGGGATAGGGGAGCACAGCAACAATGTCAAAAATAGTAACAGTAAACAAATTGTTTTCCTTGCACACAAATTTAGTTTTTGTGTTATTGGCACAACGGAAACCTTGCACTGTTATGTCACCATCATCAGAGTCAGTTAACTCTTTACAATTAACAAAATTTAACTCAGTTCCTGCAAAAAAGTGCACTGCTTGTATTTTGTATTGAATTGGGGCAATTGTGAATCGTATTCACAATTGCCCCTTTTTGTAATTCACAATTACCCCACAATTTAAAAATTATGGGGTAATTGTGAATTGGCAATAAATCCTAGAATTTTTATTGCAGTTGATAAAGAAACCTCTCAGGCTTTAGAGCACTTCTCTAGAAGTGCTTCAAAAAATTTCTAAAAACATAAATAATAAAATTATTTTTTTAATTAATCATTTTTGTTGAGTGGCCGAAGTGATACACCAAAAAAATTTTTAGGGTTTTTTCATGCTAATAGAAAAAAGACTAATTCTTTGAAAATTAATAACAACTTTTAATAGTGTATTAAGAAAAGACCAAAAAACATGTTTTAAGTTGGTTTTTAATAATATTAATGTTAGTTTCTAAGTTATAAGCGGCGTTCACAATTGCCCCAATTCACAATTACCCCGGTCAACCCTACTTAAGTTCCCTTCGAGAATCATAGGTGAAGACAGTGAATTGGTCTATAATGGTATTATTATAAAGTAAAGTTTACAGTGCCTTATGCTGTCGTCAATCTGTCATTTTGTCATGATGACTAGTTTAGGAGCATTTGCTCCACTATCAAATCTTGCTGTCAATTAAAATCAGTAGAACACAGTAATTGTCATGGTTTAAAAAAGAACACAATACACACAAATGGACGAACAGTACACTTAACATTGAGAAAGACCAAAAATTAATTATTCCTTACACGCGTGGCCGGCAGCGCAGACAAGTTGTGACTGATGAATCACTCACGTCTTGCACACCTGGTGTCGGTGACCTTGGAGTGGGGTAGTCAGTTGTTTGCTTTTATCATATCTTCACCCTTCGACTGAAGCTTCTCAACTCTGTCGAATAATATGTTAGATTGGATATTTAATTTTTCATTGAGGATGTCGTTGGTGATTGTTTTGAGCCTCGATATATTTCATAATTCTCCAAAACATTCATTAGGTGAATTTTGGGACGTTTATGTAAAATATTTAAACTGTCAGAAAAACTAATAATGCTGTGATTCTCTTTTACCAAGTGTTCGGCAAATGTAGATTGCTGTTGTGTTAGTTTTGGTTTAGGGATATGCTCCTTGAAACGGGTGCTAAAAGAACGCCCAGTCAGACCTATATAAAATTTTTAGACATTGGTTGCAACTCACTTTATAGATACCTGATTTATTGTGGTCTTCATTTCTACAGGTTGTAGTTAAATTATGGTACAAATTTCGCTCTTGTTTATTTGTTGTTTTGCATGCTATGGTGATATTTTCTTTTTACAACTTATTTTTGAGAGTGTAATGTAGTGCAGGGCCGAATTCGTTGGAGATAAATTTCTTGTTTGTAACTGTAGGTTTTTTTTGCAAATTAATTCATCGATGATGGAGCTTTTGTAACCATTTTGTACTGCAATATATTTTTAAATATTGTGTTTGCTGTCGTAATGCTGCTTGGACATATGTACACTAAGTAACCTATGCAAGAAACTGTTAAAAGCTTTGGTCTTATGAGATAGAGGGTGGTTAAAAGACATGTGAATGGTGTGATCGGTTGCTGTGGGTTTCCTAAATATGTTGTATTTGATTCTATTATTGTTCTTCATTAGAGTTAGGTCTAAAAAGTTCAAACTATTGTCCCGTTCTACCTCTAATGTATTCTTGAGGTTGGGTGAAATTCCATTAAAATAACTGTTGAATAAATTGAGCTGAAAGGTATTATCGTTAAAGATTGTAAAGGTATCTTGTAGGTATTTTTTGTACAAAATGATTTTATCTTGGTATTTATTGCTATCAGAGAATATGAATTTGTTTTCCATGTACGGTAAACTTCCAGTAATCTGGCATCCTTTGATCCGGCACACTTGATAATCCGGCACAATTTTAACAAAAATTATTCCAACAGAAACAAATATAACAATTGAGCGATCAAGTTTGTTTGGGATCGAAAGTGGCCGCGAACCAACAATGACAAAGTGACAGAGTGTATTACACAGTCTAATATAGGTTATAGTCATGACACTCCGTCACTTAGGTTGTCCGCCTGAACCACCTGGGGACTCCAGTTACATAAGGAACATTGGCTTGGAGCGCTAGTGTGGATTTATTAGCGCTCGTAGTGGTTGACATCCAGGTTGACAACACAATCACAGGTGATCGCAGCTATCAGCGCATCATGAACACAGCTGACAAAAAATGTCCTTGACTATGCAATGCTGATAATTAATGATTTCTATCAAGTCAACTATAAAGGATTTAGGGATTACGTTTGATTCTAAGTTTTCATTTGCTCCTCACATTACTTCGATTTGAAAATCAGCATTTTCTATAATGGGTTTTATTCGTAGGTCCAGTAACTTCTTGAAAAACCTTGGTGTTCTTAAACTACTTTTCTGTTCATTGGTGAGATCTAAATTAGAGTTCGGGTCAGTGGTATGGAATCCTCATCAATATTATCTTTCTGAAGCAATTGAGAGTATTCAGAAGAAATTCCTCAGATTCCTGTATTTTAAGGAGTTTGGCCACTACACTACAAGTGTTCCGTACAGTGAGCTGTTATATCTGTTTCAACTTGATTCTCTTGATAAGCGGCGACGAGGGGCTGTGTTGGTGTGCCTGCATAAACTGGTGAGCGGCGCGCTGGACAGTGAGGCTCTGCTATCTCAACTCCAATTCAATGTACCTCGACAAAATTCCTGTTGTCGCTCTACGTTTTCCCCACACTTCTCCAGAACAAACCTTGGTGCTTACTCCCCAATTAATTGGATGTCCCGTGCCTATAATTCTGTGAATCTGTGTACAAACATTGACTTGTTCAATAGCAAGTTGTCATATTTTCGCAAAGAAGTCCTGCATGTATTAAATGATTAATTAAAGCACGATACTTTTTTTTAGCTTTTATGTAATAAATTATTAATATATTTTTTAACCATTTCAGGATATTGTTGATATTTATTGTTGCTTTTTTCTGTTATTTGATTAGAACTAGGCATTAGTATTGTTATTCATTGTTATTGTTATTATATTATTGTTATTACAGTACACTCTCGTTCATCGGAACTAATGTGGCGGACGGCCGGTTCGGATGTCAAAAAATTCCGATAAAGCGGAGTCCGTCGTGAGTCATCATTTCCGCCCGTACGGTGACCTATCGTGATTATATTCAATCTTGTTTTTAAGATAACACAAGAGATTTTATGAAAATAAGGCAATCAAACTTTGAACATGGTAACAATGAACCTATAGGAATAAAAACAACGCAGGAAATAAAGATCGAAAATCTTAATTCTCATATTCCATATTCATATTCCAGCAGTCAACTGACTTCCACGTAACACAGGTGCAGTCGCGACGCGAGACAGACTGAATGACAGATTGGGAAGCGGTCGACGCGGATGTTCACTTCTTGCCCCCTTCCTCTTTCTATTTTTGTGCGTATACTCCACGGCCTCGTAAATCACATCGATGTGTACAGATTATGGAAAACGCCTGATGACTTTTGATACAAAATGTGATACTTTACTGTTGTGCGGATAGAACGAATGGAAATTGAAGGCGCTAAAACGGAAAAATTATTTATTTCGTAGGAAAAAAAATTAATAATATCCAGATTTCCAGTTCCGATGAAGCGGAGTTCCGATGTCGCCGAGTCCGATGAACGAGAGTGTACTGTATTACTTATTTTTATAATGCATTTAGACGACTCGTATTGTTACTGTTGTGCAGGAAGACTTGAGAGACTGGCATGTTTTCAACAGTATTTTCATTTAAATTAATGCTACAATGTAATTGGGCGTAAGCCTGTTTTGTAGTATTGAAATTCAAATAAAATAAAAATAACAATCAAATTAAATTAAAGTCAAATTAAATCCCAATCGAATGGTAATGCCCGAACTGTATTTCAGAATTGGTCGCCGCTCACTGAAGTTACATTTAAAGTTTCCACCTATAGCGAGAACGGCCGGGGACTCTAGTCACGCCGCCGGTTCCATCCGCTTAAAGTGCTAGTTGCCCCGCGGACAACACTAAACATGGAGCTTCGATACGAGTGTCGTGACTGTCTCCTAATAACATATTAAACTGTGGCGTATTCCATATTGGCATGCGTGCTGGGGAGACGAGTCGTCTTCGGCCGACATTGAGTGATATCGTGTAATTTCGGAATAGGCCTGGCGTCACTGTAGCTTTGTTTACATTTCGTAATTGTGTTCAGTCTGCTAGCTTGCATCTCTCTAATGTGACGCTGTTTGTACATTTCAAAAACATTATTAAACAACAACAACAGTCAACAAAATATCCTCTAAACTAAATGACTTGATTAGTTACACTATAGTACATAACCTCCATATTACTGTATCCGAGTTTTCCCCGTGTCCAAGATGGCCTAGGTCCCAATAACTGTACCTCAATAATCGGGCGTCTACTGTATTCTTTTGGGTTTTATAATCATGTTCTGTATTTTTCATTACAGTAGAGTACGTTATACAATGTTTTTATTTTTTAAAAGCTGTTTTAATGATGAAATACGTGTTTTATAGTCTTTTCATCCTGTAATCAGCCACATGTCAAGTCCAGGACGTGCCGGATTAGAGGAAGTTTACTGTAATTGAGATAAATTTATGACAAAATACAAGATAAAGGAGAACCCATGGCCAGACCTTCCTTTTTGAAAATAAAACTTTTTGTTAAAACTAAAATAGTTTTGTTTTGATGTTATTTGGAGAAAATTTATTAGTAAATTGATCATTTGGACAAACGATACGTTAACTTCATGATCTTTAACGGCAATACCATATAGCTCAATTTATTCAACAGTTATCAAAAGGAATTTCACCCAACGTCAAGTTTATAATAGAAGTAGAACAAGATAACAGTTTGAACTTTTTAGACCTAACTATAATGAAGAACAATAATAGAATCAAATACAACATATTCAGGAAACCCACAGCAACCGATCACACCATTCACATATCTTTTAACCACCCTCTATCTCATAAGATGACTGCTTTTAACAGTTTCGTGCATAGGTTACTTAGTGTACATATGTCCAAGCAACATTACGACAGGGAACACAATATTTTAAAATATATTGCAGTACAAAATGGTTACAAAAGCTCCATCATCGATGAATTATTTTGTATAAAAAAAGCTTCAGTTACAAACAAGAAATTTATCTCCAACAAATTCGGTCCTGCCCTACATTATACTCTCAAAAATCAGTTGAAAAAAGAAAATATCACCTTAGCATGCAAAACAACAAATAAACAAGAACAAAATTTGTACCATAATTTAACTACAACCTGTAGAAATGAAGACCACAATAAATCAGGTATCTATAAAGTGAGTTGCAACCAATGTCTCAAATTTTATATAGGTCTGACTGGGCGTTCTTTTAGCACCCGTTTCAAGGAGCATATCCCTAAACCAAAACTAACACAACAGCAATCTAAATTTGCCGAACCCTTGGTGAAAGAGAATCACAGCAATATTAGTTTTTCTGACGGTTTAAATGTTTTACATAAATGTCCCAAAGGTCACCTAATAAATGTTTTGGACAATTATGAAATAGCCTATATCGTGGCTCAAAACAATCACCGAGCGACATCCTCAATGAAAAATTAAATTTCTAATCACACATGTTATTATTCGACAGAGTTAACCCATTTATGCCCACTGTCGACATTGGTCTACACTGTATTTTATTTTATGAAAAGTCCATGGAATTTTAGGGTTTTCATGATTAAAATTGGCATTTTGGAGGGAAAATATAATTATCTTTCATATTTCAAGGCCGTAGTGGCACACACACAGTAAACAGAAGTAAAAAATAGCAAAATCAGTGTTGACCAAGGTGCAACTCCCAAAGAATCAACCGATCCCGTCAACTTCCATGCAAGCCTGCCACCGTTTATTTAACGTGGGCCCTCCCACCAACTTTGCCACAGATCGGCTAACCCTTTAAGAGTTGCACCACCAGGTCAGAGTTTGGTTGTGAGCGGATTCGAACCCCCGCCGACGCAGACACCCTGGCCAAGGATGCCTACGCCTTAGCCATCTGAGCTATCACGACCGGCAGCCGAGACATGATAATTTGGGTTTTGAATGGTGCGCGCCCCTAGCGGGAGAGACTGTAGGCCGTTGGTATGCGAGTTCCCTACAACAGCGCAGCACTAAGCCACTGAAACTAACTTGCACCCAATTCACAAGAAACAATTTGGGCATAAATGGGTTAAGAAGCTACAGACCGAAGGGTGAAGATATGATAAAAGCAAACAGCTGACTACCCCACTCCAAGGTCACCGACACCAGGTGGGCAAGACATGAGTGATTCATCAGTCGCAACTTGTTTGCGCGGCCGGCCACTTGTGTTAGGAATAATAATTTTTTGTTGTTCTCAATGTTAAGTGTACTGTTCGTTTGTCTGTGTGTATTGTGTTATTTTTTAAAACCATGACAAAGACTGTGTTCTACTGATTTTAGTTGACGGCAAGATTTGATAATGGAGCAACTGCTCCAAAACTAGTCATCATGACAAAATGACAGATTGACGACGGCACAAGATACTGTAACCTTACTTTATAATTACGTCTGAATTCAATCCAGGAGGCAACACCATGAATAAGCTATAAAGATATTCTTTAAAAGTTTGATGTAAATAAGTTTTTTCTTTATCGCCAGATTTTGAGAAATCTTAGACATTCTTAAATTTTTCTGTTTGATTTTCCAGTAAATTTGTATAGGTATAACCATTTGACCAATTTTGTATAAAAAATTCTAAGTTTCCTAGGATAATTTGGGACGAAAACTTACAGCGTTGCAAGCGTGAGGGGTTTCTGGAGGATGACAGGTAGGCCTACTCTGAGTCGGGGATGATATATCTGATACATTACATTCCAGTCCATTTTTTGATTCCTGTTTTGACACTTTCAAAGACTCTGGTATGTGATCATTCCCACTGAAATTTTGAGTTTCCATCTGTAAATTTCCAAAAAATTGCAATTAACAAAAATTAAATTAAATCACACTATTTTATTGTTAATGTCAGTTACATTTTTTTAGTATTTAAGTTCAGTGATCATTCCCACTGAAATTTTGAGTTTCCATCTGTAAATTTCCAAAAAATTGCAATTAACAAAAATTAAATTAAATCACACTATTTTATTGTTAGTGTCAGTTACATTTTTTTAGTATTTAAGTTCCCTTTGAGAATCATAGATGTAGACTGTCAAAAATGGTCTATAAAGTTATTCAAACTTTAAGTTTAGACATGTTTAAAATATTCAATTTAAACAAAAATATAATATCCTAAATACAAATTACTTGTTACAAATTGTTGTCTTGTGTTGTCTTGTACAGTACATTTTATGATTTTTGATTATTGCTTTAACTTTCAAATATATAGTATTTAAAAAGTTCCCTTTGAGAATCATAGATGAAGACAGTCAAATGGTCTATAAAGTTATTCAAACTTTAAGTTTAGACATGTTTAAAATATTCAATTTAAACAAAAATATAATATCCTAAATACAAATTACTTGTCTTGTTAGTACAGTGACCGGCCCAGGAATATTCCACTTGAATATTCAAAATCATATGGATCATATTTTTAATTTTAATCCATAAATTGTTGCATTACATTTTTAAAAATATTTCTTTTAGCGAATTTCCCTATAGGGAATACGCTATTACGGTAGTAGTCACGGTAAGACCTAAGCCCGGGACCATGATACTTTTTCGTTTTGAGGTCCCTAGAAGCCAAAAACACCATTCGTTCAAATTGATATGTATGTATATATATATATTAATATTAAGTACATTATAATAACTGAGTACCCTTTTTCATATTAAATTATTTAATTGACAACTAGTTTCGGCTCTTTAGGCCATTATCAAGTCAATATAAACAAATAACCTTATAACTAAATACAACAACTTCTTATCAACATATGATTACACTTATATAACTAAGTTTGGTTTCAATACTTGACTAATTAGTCAATACTTGACTATGAAAATAACAAAGATCGATTAAATGTTAAAGAAGATTTTTTCATATATATACAAAACAAAAAATGGCCCGAAAAATTACTGAACACAACGCATGTAAATCAAGAAAATGCCATATTTAAGAAGATTTATCAGATGACGTATGAAAATTAAGAAATTTAATATAGTAATCACTCAAGAAGAAATAATTTACAAATCAGAAACCAAACTTAGTTATATAAGTGTAATCATATGTTGATAAGAAGTTGTTGTATTTAGTTTTAAGGTTATTTGTTTATATTGACTTGATAATGGCCTGAAGAGCCGAAACTAGTTGTCAATTAAATAATTTAATATGAAAAAGGGTACTCAGTTATTATAATGTACTTAATATTAATAATATTAGTAGCCCTATCAAAAGAATTTCTTGCTTTCCAAATATATATATATATATATATATATATATATATATATATATATGTGTCCGTTAACACGATAACTTTTGAACGGAACCTCCGATTTTGATGAAATTTGGTACAGGGGTGTAAGCCAGCATCTACTAGGTTGAGTTCGCGAACCAGAATGATCGAACCATTGGAACGGGGTTTTATGGGGTTTCAAAAGGGTTAAAAATGGGTTTTTGGCATTTTTCGACCTTATTTTTTAAAATTCAACAATTTTAACTGAAACCATTTAAAAGAGCTTAAAAAAACAAACAATTTGGTATTTTGAATTTTTATCTTAGCATAACTGGTTACGGGGAAAATCAAAAAATGTGTTTTCCATGTTATTCTTATGGGAAATCAAGAAAAGCCTATATCTTGCTTATTTATTGACATAACTTAATCAAATTTGGTATGTACATTATCTAGATAAGGTTTAACTTATACTTGCTTACAAAACCCATATGGCGGCAAACCTACATACTCACCCCCATGGGGTTTATGGGGAAAATAAACAGAACACCATAACCTTATAAAATTTAATATGTACAATCACTAGGTAGGATTTAACTTATATTTACCAACTAAACCCATATTATGGCAGCAAACCTACACATTCTCATCCCCATGGATTTTATGGGGAAATAGAAAATATACCAAAATTCCATTGGAAATTCGCTGAGTACGCAGGTCTGCTGCGACGGGGGTATTTTAATCATATGATTGTTTATTTATGACAAATCAAAACATATTAAATATCGAGGGAAGATAACGTAATTATAATAACTAGAGATCGCCTCATGATCGAAATTCGATCAAAAGTTCAGTTTATCTGGACCCAAGAAGCTTAAAAATATTTTAGAACTAAAACATATGTTCTCCCTGTTTTTCTAGCAGGTGTTTTTACAACAGCTGTCTAATAATTCCAATTCTCCCTCCTCCATAAGATTAACATAGGAACTTTGAAAGCCTGTGGGGCGTAACCCTGGAGTCCGATGTGAATTAAAGTGTGATTCTGCTCATCTAAATTACTATACCTTTCTAACGGTATGCGCGGATTTCTTCTACGATGCACACGAGCTGAGAAAAAAGGAGGAAACGAAACATGCTTGCGTATTAATATATAGATTATTATTCCATATTAATTAATAAGTTGATTTTCCAGGATCCGATATAAATCTTGAAGTTCACTTGTTCATAATATGAATTATCGGCTCTAAATGACGATCATACCTTTGAAAAGTGGTAGCTAATCGTAAAGTGGCCGTAAAATGTCAATTCATAAGTCAATTTCGCCTGTATGGCGGTCGCAGCGCAGGAAATCTGCCCCAATTTCGGCAGATTCGTTTCTAATGTCTGTAATGCTGTATGAAATGTCGACGAACGCAACGCGAAAAACTCCGCAATTATAATTTAGGAGGTCACATGGTCTAAATATGAGCGCTGCAGGCTCATACGGATCAGGGTTGCCTGGAGTGTTGATGTATACGGGGGTTGAGATTTGGCGTTTAGTTTTATAATTCGAAAGGAATTTCGCCTAAATGTTTTGTAACGGTTGTAATCTATTTCAATAGTTTAAATTATTGCAGTAGTTTTTAAAATTATTATTAAGATATTACTTTTTCCATAAAACCTCTGTGACTTGAAAATGTATATAGCCTAGAACAGTCACCTGTCAAATTTCAATAGTCGACTCGTTAATTCCAATGGGGTTACCACCATTACTTATAATAAATGAATCAACAATTAATTGCTTAAATTTTAAACTTTATTATATGATTATAGTATGTGATGGATTTTCCACTCTTAAAACTCTGTACTATGCACCAATTTTATAATAATAAGTGTAAACAAACAGGTAGGGGTGTTTTTCCAAAGCACATTCTTTTGCATAACAGGAATTCGCCTGCCACAGTAGAACTGCAGAAAACTCCCGCCTAAGCGACTCTAAGACGTTTTTTACAACTATTTTCCATAATTGGTTGAAAGTGTTAAATATGCATCTAGGCCTATAGTTCAAATTTTGTAATATATTACTAAACAAACATGCTAACCACTTTTGGCTCGGAGGAGGTAAGAAGAAGCGCTTTCAACGTCAATTGTAAGTAGTCAGCTTAAACTTTGAGTGCGTCATTAAATTTATTATAAGCGAGTAAAACGTTGTATTTTTTCCTAGGGTTAATCCATTTCAACATTTAGTACAAAGATTATGACTGTAGGAATCAACTATGGCCTCCGTTACTGTACGGTTCAAGAGGTCTAGAACTCTGTTTAATGCTCCAGATCTAACCCTCCAATGGCTGTTTTACTAACATTATATAAAACTTCAATTTGGTATTTTGAAAAAATATGCACTCCGTATTTTTATTTTAAATATTTATGTTAACTTCATTTCTAAAGCAATTTTAGTTCTTTTTTTTAAGGTGGCAGTAAATTAACAAACACAAAAACATGGGATGGGATAAGCATAAACAACTGACACTAAGTTGCTACAGTTTTAAAACATAACACATGTTTGGTAGTAAACATTTCAGATTATCTGTTTAGACAATATTTTCTTTAATACGATGTTTTTAGTTGAGTACATAGACCTGATGGGATATTCAATTTGAATGGCTGGATTGTTATTCCATATGATTGTTTATTGATGGATCAAGTGCATTCTCGTGAGCCGGTCACTGTACTATACAGTACATTTTATGATTTTTGATTATTGCTTTAACTTTATGATTATTGCATTCAAAAATATTTTTATTCACCTGATTCCTGATAAGAATTCTCCTAGTTTTTTTTGGCTCTTCATTTTTCTTCCATGGAAATTGGAATATCGTTGGCATAGCCCCAGGTTTTAACCTGCGGCGGAGTCCACCTGTTTCGAAAGCATCAGGAGCAAAGTGGACGATACATAATCTGGAGTTTTTGCTTGGTTCAAAATCTATTCTTTTAGTAGCCTCTTGCCATCTCTTTCGCAGTTTTTTATCTTTTGGGAATCTGGTAAAATGTGTAAATGAATTAAAAATTTAGAGTTAATGTGCCAAAATTGATATGAATACAATTATTTCTAACTACCGGTACCGGTAATCAAAATATCTTGAGCTTCAGCATCAGCCTGTTTTAAAGTTTTTACAGATTTCACATCACATATTGACAAATAAACACACAAAACAACAAATGAAAATAAACGTAGAAAAGTCAGTATGGGTTAAAACTTATACAAAAAAATCACAGAATTAGATACAATTTAGCATGCACCTGCAGTGGGAATGAATTATCGTCTATTTGCTTATTACACCCCCTTGGCAACAAACCTTTAAGTTTATCCTCAATCCCATGGTGTACGGTATATATGGGGAAAATAAAAATACCAAAATCCATTAGAAATTTGCTGAATACGCAGGTCTGCTTCGACGGGGGTGTTTTAGACCTTAATTTTAAATTAAGATTATTCTGTGTGTATTCTGAACTGTGAAATAATTTAATAAATAAATAAATACAATATTCTTTTGCAAGTGCCTTCCTGTGAACCCCAAAGGTTAACTCAACCAATACCGTAATGATAACTAGTATACGTGTTGCTCGAAATCGAGCAATTTATTTTCATACAATGCAAATGTTACATTTAGCTCTAAATCAATGGCATCCGACCAATCCAATATTGTGAATCTCTTTCATCACCAAAACTACACGTATTTACAGCTGATTATTAACAGATGTTTAAAATGCTTTATTAAATCCCAATGTTATTTAAATGGGAAATTTTGAGATTTCAATGGTGGATAGCGCCTTTATTTTCAGTCCGATTCTTATCAGTTTTTGGCGGAAACAACTACAGGCCAAGCCCTATCCAAAGATACCAAAAACTTGGAAATCAGTTGAAAATTGTAGGAGGAGTTCTCAGGACAAAAAAAAAACCCTTAGCGTATTAAATAAGTATAGATAATAATCAAATAATCACAATATCGAAATTTTAACATTGATAACAACGCTGGAGTGGGTTTTAAAACGATCTTTCACCAGTAAAATTATTTAGATAAACATAATTCTCACTTATAAACAAACACTAACCTAAAAATCAACTAAGTTCGGTACCTGAAAAATCCAATGCCAGCGCCCCTGCTCTTACATCCATATGCATAACATGTATGAACCATTATACAAAAGCTAATGATCAATATTCTCAAGCCTAAATAAGTATGTTTGTTGAAAAATAAATTGAGAATACAAATTCAGGGACGGAAAATTCAGTAGGCTAAAGTCTTACGCTTATCACTACTAACTTGACACTACTTGACAACTTGACAGCTAGCTTTCCAGACGACGCATTTCAAAAACCACCATCACCAATCAGATGCAAGAGGTGACGTTTTTTGCTGGTGAGAATTATACTATTGACTATGGATAGTATCCATAGTCAAAGATCCTAAGGTTGTTCTAATACTGAAGGAAGGCGAAACACAATGCTAAAATAGCGTGCCGCTAATTTGCTTAGATTGGTTGCACCAAAGTACCAAATTGAACTGTTTTACGAGATGAACGAGTCAGCTATGGGAGTCAAACCATAGATATAAACAATTACATTGGTAATTATTTTGATTTTTCTATTTGTTTCATTTTCAATATATCCATGTAGCAAGGTAGGATGGATTATATTTTTATGTTAGCCTCATTATTTATGCACATATTTATGTTGATATTTATATAGTTTAAGTATTGTTGATATTACTGTTAGTATTATTTTTGTTAAGGGTTTTTCATGTTTCAACTTGTTAAGTTTCAAGATTTCTTTCTTTTGTTACATAGTTGTTAGTTGTTTAGTATTGTGTTGGTTTCGTTCTCTTTTTATTGCTAAAAATTATGCACTGTAAACCCATCCCTACCCTAAAAAAAAATGATGAAGTATTAATCAAAACATAAAAAATATTAATATGTGTTAAAATGAATAAAAAACAAGAAGTAATAATAATAATAAATGAATAAAAAATAACATTAATGTACAAAAAAAAGAAAAGAAAAGAAAAAAATGGGGTAGGTTGGAGAAAAAAATTACAGAAACCATGTAACTTATTAGTAGCCTCTTGCAAGTAGCCATTAGCCATTAATTATTTTTGTACTATGTGATGTATTGGGTTCTTCCTGTTGAAATAAATAAATAAATACATCTGGATCGGTAACTGAGATGGCGGAATAGTGGCTAAAAACGAGCCGGTTTCCCCCATCACTAGTTTGGGTTACCGCCGCCGCCGCGCCCGCGCCGCACCATGTCAGCTGGCATCGTTATTATTGGTGCGTCTGGTTTATTTACAAATTCTTTTATTTCAGTGAAATCGTTATTATTGGTGGATCGACTCCGATTAAAACCCAAGGTGACTGTAGGCCAGGGCGAGGTGAGATACATCCCATAAGAGCAATGGTGTCACTTTCTGCGACATCCATGGATGTCGCCACAGAGGTTTTGTCAGTTAAAAAAGTGTTAAAATTCAACATTTTACTCTTTGCTATCTGCAAGTAATCGTTCTCGTTTGCCTTGGAGATTTTTTGTCTCAACTATTACTAAAATAAGGAATTTCAAAGCAAGCTAGAGTAGAATTTAGGGTTTTAGATTTACCTTCATTGAAAATTTTTTAATTTTTCATCACCTAATGGTTTGTTATTAACTAATAATCCAAATGTAAAATAGAGTAATATGGTGTCGTTACGATAAATATCGTACCCGTGGCAAGACTGCTTCATTTACTTTTTTCAATCAGCTGTGTAATGGTAAATATTATAACGTAGCTCGACTTCCGTTTTAGTTTTAACGCTTCACATCCGGAACTCAAAAAATAGCTATTCAGCTGACCTTTGGGAGAAGTTATGCTTCTTCCTCTACAGACCTTGATTTTATTACAGAAAAACCTAACAAAACCATGATCATTGACTTTACATACAAGTCATGACTTTAGTATGACAAAACAATGAGGAAGCAACCAGTGAAAAATCAATAAAATTTGTACTACGCGGCTGCATGGAAAATCCTAAGCCCGCCAAAATTTGGCAAACCAGAAAAAAATGTTAGGTTGTTAGGTTATGTAAATAATAGGAAGGTAAATGTTACATGTTATAATATTACGGGTGGGGCAGACGATAGCCATGCGGAGCCAAAATGTCGTCATTAATAGTTGCGCGCGCATACACCGTTCAAAAATTGCTACCGTAGTAATGACATCACATCCTCAGCACTTCGATATTCAGTTCGATTAGTTCGATTATGATTCAGAATCGATATTCCAATTCGTTATTCGTTGTAGTTATAAATTACAACTTGTAATCGTGTAATCGTGTTCCTTTCAATCCTTTCGTTGTTCGTTGGTTTGGTTATGCCTTTCATTTTTTTAACGAAAACAACTATTATGGGAAGAATATCAATCCTTCATTTAGTGATAAGTCACTTAATTGAGTACTAATTGATTTCACTACCTTTAAAATTAAAATCGTCCCTTTAAGGATTCATTTTTACTCAAATTTGGATTAAAATATTCACTATTTTGGTAGGTGACCAAGGTTTCTCTTTTGGGGTAGTGAATTTTCACTCTGAAAGAGTGATTCAATTTCAACTCTTTAGAAGAGTGGTGAAATGACTCAACCAGAGTGAAAATAAGTTTATCTCCTTTCACTTTTACAGTGTGGGTGTATTTAAAAAACTTATATCAGTCTAACTTAATCCAAAGGAAACTTAAGATATTTTTTTAATTCTTACTTAATTTGGGAAAAATTTCTTTTCATAAGATATGTTAGTTAGGTAAGATCCATAAGTTGTAAGTTATTTATAACTTTGTTTGGCAGTTTGAACTTGGTTATTAAACACCTTATTTAAAAGACAGTTTCGAATTTTTTAAATGAATAAGCAACTAAAAGAAAAAAACATAACTTAAGTAATAAAATCATTCTCCTATTTTCTATTAGGCCCGAGTCGAGTCTAACCAATACCAAACGATCTGGAGTCACGATAAGATATCGTATCGGTAAAGATATTCAATCGGTTCAATCGGATCTCCTGGGAAACGAAATTATTTTGCTATCCTGCAGATGCGCGCGCAACTATTAATGACGACATTTTGGCTCCGCATGGCTATCGTCTGCCCCACCCATAATATTACATCTATTTGTTGCAGCGTTGCCAATTCGAGGGTAATTACCCTTTTTGAGGGTATTTTGGGCCTTCGAGGGTATTTTCTGTTAGAAATCAATATTATTATTCAACTGGTTTAATATTGTGAACTGAATGTCAATTATTCTAGAAGTTTTGTAAATATCAGCTGATTGTATTTTTACTATTATAGTAAGTTTGTTGCATGTTGTTATGTTTAAAGAAATGTACTCTTCTTGGAATATTAAAATTATTTTTCACAATTAATGTGGGATATATTATTATATCACGACATGGTCATGGGCCCCAGCAAAATTAAATGCTTTTAACTAATTAGAAGTAAAGCAGTTTTTGCTATTAATGTTATATATGTTTTAAATAAGTGAAAATGGATGAGGATGATAAGTATAAGATACCATTATTTGATGGAACCAATTTTAGTAACTGGAAATACAGGATGGAAGTTCTTTTGGAAGAAAAGGATTTACTGGGATTTATTGAAGATGACTTAGTTAAAAAGATTGTAATCCAAGATGAAGATGACGAGAAAATTAAAGAGGAAAAAGAGAAAAAGATCGAAGGCTTATTAAAGAAACAAAGAAAATGCAAGTCTTTAATAGTTCAAAGAATAGCGGACAGTCATTTAGAGTATATCAGAGACGCTAAGACACCAAATGAAATATGGGAAATTTTAACTACTAATTTCCAAAGAAGAGGAATTGCAACTCAGATTTATCTCAGGAAAAAATTACTGCAAATGAAGTTAAAGGATAATGAGTCCCTTGAATCTCATTTCCTGAATTTTGATAAATTAATAAGAGAACTTTGTGGAGCTGATGTACGGATGGAAGAAAAGGACATTATTTGTCATTTATTCTTAACATTGCCGAAAAGGTACGAAGCAATAATTACTGCTTTGGAAACTGTAGCAGATGATCGCCTGACAGTTAATTTTGTTAAATCAAAGCTCCTTGATGAAGAAACAAAAAGAAATAATGAAGAATTAAATAAGAAGGATGACACATCAAGAGAAAACAGTGCAGCATTTTCAGGAAAACCATTTAACTTTCAGTGCCATCACCGTGGAAAATATGGACACAAGCGTTCAGACTGCAGACTATATCTGAAAACAAATCAAAATACAAATCAGGAAGGAAGTATCAGTCAATCATCGAAGACTGGAAAACCTTGGGACAGGAGTCGATGGAAGAAGGGGGAACAAAAGCAACAAGCTAATAATGCAAAGGAAGGCAATTGTAAGGTATCCTTCAATATTAATTCTGAGGTGAGTGAAGAGTATTCAGTAGCTTTTCAGTCAGAAAGCACAAACGAAATGAAATGGTACATAGACTCTGGAGCCACAGCACATATGATTAATTGTGAAGATTACTTTTATGAGTGTAAGGATGTTGACAATCCAATTAAAGTATCCGTAGCAAAATCTGGAGAACATTTGTTTGCAACAAAGATTGGCAATATTAAAGCTTATGCTTATGTAAATAACGAGAAGGTAGATTATGATTTTAGTGATGTTGTTTTTTGTTCCAAATCTTGAAGCAAACTTATTTTCTGTCAGTAAAGTAGTACAATTAAATACAGTAATAGTTTTCCAAGACAATTTATGTCAAATTCTTAAAGGGGAACGTATAGTTGGAATAGGCAAAAGAGTAAATGGGCTGTATGAGCTTAAAGTAGTACTAAAGAGAAAAACTAGCCTATTAACAAAAAATGACGAGTACACTTTGTGGCATGACAGATTAGGTCACATTGGTGAAACTTCATTTAGGAAGTTAATTAATAACAATATGGTAGAAAATCCTCCTAATGTTGAAGTAAACTCTCAGAAGTGTGAACCATGTTTACAAGGTAAGCAAACCAAACTTCCCTTTAAACGTTTTTCTTTATCGACAACGAGACCATTAGAGTTGATACACAGCGATGTTTGTGGACCAGTTTCCCCTCAAGGATGGAATGGAAGTAGGCCCTAAGTACTTTGTAAGCTTTATTGATGACTTTACACATTTCACTCAAGTTTATTTAATTAAGAATAAAAATGAGGTGTTTGACTGTCTTCAAAAGTACGAAGCTCAGGTAACAGCCAAGTTTAATTTGAAGATTTCTCGACTTAGATGCGACAACGGTGGTGAATATATTTCAAATGAATTTAAACAGTTCTGCGAGAAGAAAGGCATCAGTGTGGAGTACACAGTTCCTCGGACGCCACAGCAAAATGGTAAGGCTGAGAGGATGAACAAAACAATTGTTGATCGTGCAAGAGCAATGCTGTTAAGGTCTGGACTTTCAAAAGAAATGTGGTGTGAAGCTGTATTAACCAGTGTTTATCTCATAAACCGGAGTCCTACAGTATCTCTCAGAAACAAAACTCCTGCTGAAGCATGGTATGGTATTAAACCCAACATCAGTAATTTAAGAGTATTTGGTTGTGTATGCTATGTCCATATAGCAAAAGAAAATCGATCGAAGTTTGATTCTAAATCAAAGAAAATGTACATGATGGGGTATGCGCCAAATGGATATCGACTTTGGGATCCTGAAACTAGAAAGATAGTCATAGCAAGAGACGTTAAGTTTTACGAAAATGAATTCCCCAACCAGCAGTCAGAAATCAAAAATGGATTTTGGGATGATCCTTACTCAGAAGATGAAACACCAACGGAAGATGAAATACAAGCAGAAGAAGACCAGGATCTAACGACAAATGATGAAACTGAAGAACGACCAGTACGACAGAGAAAACCACCAAAATGGACCGAAGACTTTGACATGTCATACCTTGCATTAACTGCGAGCAGCTTTGTCGATAATCTTCCAACAGATTATCAAAGTGTTTTGAAAAGTTCAGGAAAAACACAAGTGTTAAAAAGGAATAACACATGGGAATTAGTTCCACGTCCAGATAACCAGAAAGTATTGGACTGTAAATGGGTTTTTAGAATCAAAGATCAAGGTGAGAAAGCTCCAAGGTATAAAGCCCGATTAGTAGCCAAGGGATTTCTGCAAAAAAAAGTTTTGATTACAATGAAACTTTTACCCCAGTTGCCAAAATGACAACGTTGCGAACTCTTCTGTCTGTTGCAGTTAATGAATCACTACACGTACATCAAATGGATTTGAAAACATTGTTTTTAAATGGGACTTGAGATATTTTAAAAGAACATAAACTTTTTTGATAAAAAGTGCGTTGAATAATGATATTGAGGGGGAATGTTAGAAATCAATATTATTATTCAACTGGTTTAATATTGTGAACTGAATGTCAATTATTCTAGAAGTTTTGTAAATATCAGCTGATTGTATTTTTACTATTATAGTAAGTTTGTTGCATGTTGTTATGTTTAAAGAAATGTACTCTTCTTGGAATATTAAAATTATTTTTCACAATTAATGTGGGATATATTATTATATCACGACATTTTCGAGGGTAATCTTTTTGAGGATAAAAGGATAATTTTACTGAAATTGACAAGTTTGACGCAGATAAGATCCAAATTAGATTCAAAACAGGAGCCTAATGGTTAATATCACTTGAAAACTTTCCTTGCATTTACCTCTCAACCTGTCTAAACTCACTATAGTCCACTATGTTTGAAAGTATTACAATAATTTTACATTAATAATAGGTTTTTTGTGCAATTTAGTGCTTAATCCGGCATATTTGGCATTTTCGAGGGTATTTGAGGGTAATTTTGGCAAGGACCGAGGGTAATTTGATGAAAGGTGATTGGCAACGCTGATTTGTTGCCTAATAAATAATACAATGTAACTCAGGAGGATGAAAATGAGCATTTTTGCATATTTTCTATTTCAATCTTTTTGTCAATGATTTTGAAGACTTGTGTAAATGTGGGGTAAGTTAGGTAGGCTAGGTAACTACAAAAAATGGAAGAACATGAGGAGGATGTTGAAAAATTTGATCCAGGAACAGCAAGATATGGAAATTTTATGAATTATTATAGCTTTAACTCAGCTGACAGCAGAATACGACTTTTACCCAATATCATGCAGTATGTTACTAAATCTAAGTTAAATTCCAACCTCGTCTGCCTGGATGTTGGCTGCAACACTGGAGTAAGATTATTATGTACTTTGTCTATGATGATTACCTATGTATTAATCTAAGTTTAAACATTTTGATTGGGTACAATTGCCATAGGCTAGAAAAGTAAAACTTAGCCTAAGTTAATGGTTAGAGAGGGATTTTACTGAAGACGAGCTAATTACTGCCATTAACTCCAAAAAAACTGACACAACCCCTGGTAACGACAATATTAGCTACAGCATGATAAAACATCTTCCCGGATCTACACAAAGCATGCTTCTACAAATATATAATGCTATATGGAAGGATAAAATGGTTCTCCCTGAAGAATGGAAGCATTCACTCATCATAGCCTATGCCAAACCTAACTCCGACAAAACCAAAGCAGAATCATATCAACCCATCTCACTTATACCCTGTCTCATGAAAATTTTTAACACAATGATAAAATCAAGGCTAGAATGGTTTGTAGAGAAAAACAAAATCCTACCAGATTCTCAATATGGGTTTAGGAAAAATAAAGGCTGTCAGGACTACTTAATTCACTACCAAACCGAGCTATATACATCTCTTACACACAATGAACACGGTGTTACCGTTGCACTCGATTTAAGCAAAGCTTATGACAGAGTTAAAATCCAGACGCTTTTAGACAAAATGATTAATTTCAGAATTCCTCCCAGATATATAAATCATTTTGCCAAGTGGCTAATTTATAGGCCTATCTCTTTCAAATACTCCTCCCAAGTTTCTACACGATATACGTCTTGTGGAATTCCCCAAGGTAGTGTCGTCAGCCCTTTGCTGTTTGCCTTATATGTAGCAGAAATTAATGTCAATTCACCTATAGAAATCAAATGCTTACAGTATGCAGACGATACCGTTTTATTCAGCTCAAACAAGAACATCCAGCTGATAGCAGAAAAACTACAGGATGGATTAAATAGTTTAGAAACTACGTGCAATGAACTAAATCTAACATTCAATGGATCAAAGAGTAAAGTCATGGTATGTTCAAGGAAAAGGAAATTAGAAAAGGAAGTATTGAAACTTACTATCAACAATCATAACATTCCAGTAGTAGATAAAATTAAACTACTAGGAGTAACCTTCGACTCGAAACTCACATTCCAAGACCATGTCGACAATGTACAGAAAAAGTGCCTAAAAGATCTGAATATTTTGAAAATCATAACATGTGGTAAAATAAACGGTATCAGATAACTGACACATACTTTCTCCCAACAATATAAAAACATGTGTTAAACGCTTTAAACATTAATGTCTAGATGACTCTGTCGGATAGCTACCAGCTGAGCAGCGCGAGCTTGACCCTACGCCCATCTGTGACTTTTAACAACGTACTGCGTTTACCGCTAAACGAAAAATTGTATTTTCTCCTCAACCACTTGACGTAGAGCAATAATTTTTGTACTGGATTATTTAGTTTTTTGAGCTTGATTTAATGGTGATAAGTAAAATTTATTTTGAGTCAACAGCTATTTTGAAAATAAAAAAAATTGATTTTTTAAACACTTTTTACTCCATAACTTTTGAACGCGCATTTTCTCAGAGATGCGGGTGGTGTCATTTTATCCACCATTTTAAGCTAAATAAACCACAAAATTTTAATCAAAATCGTTAGAGCCGTTTTTGAGAAATTTTGATTTTTGACGATTTTTGAGGGTTTTTGGGGGTAAAATACCCTTAAAAATAAAAAATTCAAAAAAATGAAAAAAAACGCCTGGAATTATCGTGGATGTGGACCTATATACCAAATTTCATTAAAATCGGACCATTAGGGCATTCTCTAGCTCTGTTTACATCCTGACACACATACACACACACACACACACACACACACACACAGACATCACTCCGAAAACCACTTTTTTGGACTCAGGGGGAACCATAATGGATAAATCCACCAACAACTCAAATTCGAAAATTTTGACGAAAACAATACTTTCTCCATATACTATGGTATAGGGGGAGAAAGTAAAAGGAGCCCACCCAGACTTCGCACTACAGATATACAAGAGCTTAATTAGACCTAAGCTAGAATATGGATGCTACATATTTGGTCACTGCACCAAAAGTGCCCTTCATAAACTGGATATGGTTCAAAACCAGTCTCTGAGGATATCAATCAGTGCTCTGAAATCATCTCCAATAGAGGCAATACACCTAGAGACAGCTACACTCCCTTTGCAATACAGGAGAAACTTAATAACGGACAAAATTGTACATAAGATACTTACAGACTCATCCCACCCCTCTTATAATAATCTCCACTACCTTCACTTTCAAACTGAACACAACAAATACTGGAAGAAAAAGAGGAAACCACTGTACATAAATTCAACTTATAATTTATTAAAAACAGAACCACATTTAAATGAAAATATAGATGTGAGCAACTATTGGCAGTTTAATGCTCCTGTGACAATGAGTCTTAAGAAGAACCACTTGGAATTCAACGAAAACTTTGAAGAAAATAAGATTAGCAAAAATAGCAGTAAAATGTAGAGATCAAACAAATTTTTCTGTTTACAACAAACATAACCTATAAGGAATATTTACAAATATTCACAGACGGTTCAAAAACGGCTGCTGGGACAGGCGCTGCCTACTGGATACCGCAGCTACAGATATCCAACCAATTCAAGCTTAGTGAATACACATCAAACTACACGGCTGAACTATATGCTATATACAAGAGTGTACAGTTTGCTAATTCAATACCAAATGAAAATATCATTATACTCACAATCCACTGTAATGGCAATTAGAGCTGTATTTAACAACAAGAAACAATGTGATATTGCGCTAAAAATAGCAATTGCTGTCCATAATAGTGAAAAAAGATTTTGCTTTCAATGGATTCCAAGCCACTCAGATATCAAGCATAATGAAACAGTAGATAAATTGGCCAAGAATGCTATTAAAGAAGGTCAAGAAGAAAATGATTTACACATAAGCTGTGACGACTATATTAATTTAATGAAAAAGTCATATGTGAACAAATATAATATGGAAGTAAAAATGTCCCCCAAAGCCCGGTGGTACAAAGACATTCAGGAAGACTTCACTCAACAACCCTGGTTCAAAAACAGTCGGACAAGCAGACAATCCATAATCAACATCTGCCGATTAAGGATAGGCCACGCTCTAACGAACAAATATAAGTTTGCAAAACATATGTACTTCACCCCATTATGCCTCAAGTGCACTCTAGGACAGGAAGAAACCATCGAACATATACTGTTTACTTGCCCCCAATATTTTTCAGAAAGAAAACAATACCTCAAACACACTATCAGCAAATATAAAACCGACATAAAAAATGCGCTGAAAGCCAATGACCCAGAGACCTATGACGAGTTAAATACCTTTCTATATGCCTCCAAAATTACACTTTAATATAACCAACCCAGTCACATTACAACCACTCACTTCCCGACAACACTCACTACTAACAACTTACCTGGTATCTTGGGTTCTTCCATCCGTGGCCTCACCTTTTCGGATAGGATAAGCCTGACGGGCCCCTGGCTGAGAAGACTGACCTATCCCTTACCTAGCTCCCACCACAATCCTCCCTTAGAGAATCCTTCTTTCGAACACAATCAACACAACCTTTGATATGAAACAAGTGTCTGAATAACAAAATAACAAAAATTTTTTTAACATTACAGAGTTTTAAACATTAGTCACTAACACAAATTAATAATCAAAACAGTCAGCAACCATTAAAAGAACTACGAGGCTACATGGATATTCCAAGCCTGCCGGTGGCAAAAAAAAAAAAAAAAATGTAACTCAGGAGGATGAAAATGAGCATTTTTGCATATTTTCTATTTCAATCTTTTTGTCAATGATTTTGAAGACTTGTGTAAATGTGGGGTAGGTAGGCTAGGTAACTACAAAAAATGGAAGAACATGAGGAGGATGTTGAAAAATTTGATCCAGGAACAGCAAGATATGGAAATTTTATGAATTATTATAGCTTTAACTCAGCTGACAGCAGAATACGACTTTTACCCAATATCATGCAGTATGTTACTAAATCTAAGTTAAATTCCAACCTCGTCTGCCTGGATGTTGGCTGCAACACTGGAGTAAGATTATTATGTACTTTGTCTATGATGATTACCTATGTATTAATCTAAGTTTAAACATTTTGATTGGGTACAATTGCCATAGGCTAGAAAAGTAAAACTTAGCCTAAGTTAATTAGGGACGTTGCGATACCGTCCATCATCCGATACCTGGCATCAATACTGCATCGAATCTGCGGTATCGATAAGTTACCACTATAATATCGCATCAAAAGTATCGATACCGTACCGTAAGTAATCTGATAGGCCTAAGTAAGATATTAAATTGAGCCATTTTCATAAGTTGTAGGCAAAGCAAATTTGGCAAGAAAAGCGGTGTAGGGGGGCCTGGACGGGAAAACATTGCAACAAAATGAAGCAGCTAACCAATTCAAGGTTTAATTGAAAAACTACAACTAGGCCTAGGCTACTTGTAAAACACTAAATTAGGCAATGATATACAGTCTATAAAATAAACACATTATGTACTCTAATTACTTTTAAGATAAACTTTGTATGGAAACCTAGTGGTAGGCCTACATAGAATTATAAGAAATGTGATTGAAATGTTGCTCAAAATTATAGAGGACTATCTTTTAGCGAATTTTTCTATAGGGAATACGCTATTACGGTAGTAGCCATGGTAAGACCTAAGCCCGGGACGATGTTACTTTTTCATTTTGAGGTCCCCAGAAGCCAAAAACACCGTTCGTTCATTTTCATATATATATATATATATATATGTGTCCGTGGTACTGATAACTTTTGAAGGGGACCTCCGATTTTGATGAAATTAGGTATTAAGGTGTAAGACTAGGTCTATTTTCATGAGTTCGCGAACCAGCATGATCGGGTTATGGGAACGGGGTTTTATGGGGTTTCAAAGGGGTAAAAATGGGGTTTTTGCATTTTTATAGCATAACTTTTCAAATTCAACAATTTTAACTAAAACCATTTAAAAGAGCTTAAATAAATAAACAATTTGGTATTTTGAATTTTTAATTTGGCTTAACAGTTTACGGAGAAAAGCCAAAAATAGGTTTTCCATGATAACCTTATGGGAAATCAACAAAACCCTGTATCTCGCTTATTTATTGGAATAACTTGATAAAATTTGGTATGTACATTCACTTGGTAGCTTTCAACTGATATTTGCTAAGAACACCCATATGGCAGCAAAGCTACGTAGTCACCCCTATGGGGTTTATGGGGAAAATGAAAAGAACACCACAACTTGATAATATTTGGTATGTACATTCACTTGGTGGGATATAACTGATATTTGCTTACTACACCCATATGGCGGCAAACCTACATACTCACCCCCATGGGGTTTATGGGGAAAATTAAAAAGTGCCGAATATTGATACAGTTTGACATTTCTAATTTAACTATTACATTTCCTAATAAAATAACATTTTCAACAACATCCCAAGGCAGCACACCTACATACCCATTCCAATGGTGTTTATGGGGAAAATACAATATCTCAAGATCGTTTGGAAATTCGCTGAGTACGCAGGTCTGCTGCGACGGGGGGGCCATTCCATGTCAAATCAACCTTTAAAACAGAATTTTCAACCTGACCCTCCCACATTTTAACGAAATTTGGTATGCTGTTAGTCCTAGCAATTGTGAGCATAAAACAATTTTTTGTAATTTTTTATCTCTTGTAGTTTTTTATTTATCGATTTTTCAAAATGGCCGAAAACGGCATTTTTTGACTTGCGGACAAACATTCAAACTGCCATAACTTGAGTTCTATTGCCCATAGAGAAGTCAGAGTGGGCTTAATTTGTAGCTAATCAAAATGGCATTAATTTGATATGCATGATGACCATATTTTAAAAACATAACATTTTCAAAAAGTTTTTCAAAAAATTCAAAATGGTGGATTTAAAAAAACTGTACTTTTAAAAATCTGAAAAAAATATATATTAATCATCAGACTTTTATCTACACATGGTGCAAGTTTGATCATGGGATGGCAATGGGATCATATTTTAATTAATTTATCAAGTATGTAAGCGAGGCGTGATTTAGCTCTATACTGCAGTTGAATAGGAATCTCTCAGTCTATGGGTTATTTATTACGATTGATAAAAGGTACTGATAGAAATAAAAACAGTAACTAATTTTACATGTTTTTATTACATACACATTCTATAATCATATGATAGTAGCTTACCTACATATAATTGCAGAAAGGAAGAATTATAACTGTTTTTTGATAAAAACACATAATACGTGTATACCGGTAAGTCATAAAAAGTCTTAAACATGATTTATAATTATTTTTCATTGCTCAGCCTGGTGCACCCTTACTGTATACTGTAGTGGGTCAAAGTGTAATGGTTTGGAAAATTTTTTTTTCTTATAAAAAAATTAAACTTGACTATCATTTGAAGTAGAATACAAAAAGTCTTGATTTTTTTTTTCTGGGTCAGTGGTATGAAACCATGCAATTTCTGTGTTCCATCAATGTTGCAGCTATTGTCAAATCTGTTTTTTTTTTTTTTTTAATTTTATTTCTTTTTTGATGAGATCATACCGGTATGTAGTGAGGTACCCTATTCAAACTGTATTTCATGGATGTTATCCTTTACAAAATTATAAAATTCTAGCAAATTAAGAATTAGCTCAGATATTCTTTGTACATGCTGTCAATCTCTTCACCGTACCATTTACATCATCTTAAATGGATAAAGATTATTCATACAATGAAGATTCTCTGGGTCCTTTTAAATGGGAAGTGGCAGAAAAATGGCATTCTGCACTAGCCCCAAAATCCTCTCCATGATGGCATAAATTGATAGTTTTTTCTATTTTTATATTGCGCCGCTGAGCTATCATAAAAGCAGTAGGCCTAAGTAAATTTTGGAAGGTTTCTCTAAAAATGTTTTTCTCAAAAATTTAATCAAATACAATTATCAATAGAGCTAGGATTACATGATTTATAAATTATGTTTATAGTTTTTATGACTTATTATTATGATGACGTATTACTGTATGTATTTTATCAAGAAACAGTTATACTTGTTCCTTTCTGCCAATCATGTAGGTAAGCTACCATCATTGATTAATGTGTATTTAATACACTACTGATATTTTTTTTTTTTTATTCCTATCAGTATCTAAACAATAACTATCGTTATAAATAACACATAGACAGCAGATAGACTGAGAGATACCTCTGCACCGGGGGGACCGGGGTACAGTGGGTAATTTTTTGGTTAATATTTTTTTAATCTAAGAGTTATTCATTAACATTTTTACCAAATAGCTATTTGTTTGGCTTAACATTTTGTAGTACTATTCAAATTTTTTCTCACCTCTGGGTTTAATATTTTTATGAGAAAAAAATATTTTTTCCAAACTATTACACTTTGACCCACTGTACCGCAGTATGATTTACCGGTTATACACGTATTATGTGTTTATATATATATATATATATATATATATATATATATATTTTAATAAAAACCGTTATAATTCTTCCTTTCTGCAAAATCATATGTAGGTAAGCTACTATCATATGATTATAGAATGTGTATGTAATAAAAACATGTAAAATTAGTTACTGTTATTTCTATCAGTACCTTTTAACAATCGTAATAAATAACCCCTAGACTGAGAGATTCCTATTCAACTGCAGTAGGGTATAGAGCTAAATCACGTTTCGCTTACATACTTGATAAATTAATTAAAATATGATACCATTGCCATCCCATGATCAAACTTGCACCATGTGTAGATAAAAGTCTGATGATTAATATATATTTT
The DNA here is from genome assembly GCA_030545055.2 of Neoaliturus tenellus. Taxonomy (NCBI): domain Eukaryota; kingdom Metazoa; phylum Arthropoda; class Insecta; order Hemiptera; family Cicadellidae; genus Neoaliturus; species Neoaliturus tenellus. The sequence goes on from CM061531.1 coordinate 220,776,842, forward strand.
TTTCAGATTTTTAAAAGTACAGTTTTTTCAAATCTGCCATTTTGAATTTTTTGAAAAACTTTTTGAAAATTTTATGTTTTTAAAATATGGTCATCATGCATATCAAATTAAAGCCATTATGATTAGCTACAAATTAAGCCCACTCTGACTTCTCTATGGGCAATAGAACTCAAGTTATGGCAATTTGAATGTTTGTCCGCAAGTCAAAAAATGCCGTTTTCGGCCATTTTGAAAAATCGATAAATAAAAAACTACAAGAGATAAAAAATTACAAAAAATTGTTTTATGCTCACAATTGCTAGGACTAACAGATCACCAAATTTCATCAAAATCCCAGAGGGTCGGGTTGTGAGCCTTGTTGATTTGACATGGAATGGCCCGGGGGTATTATAGATAACTTAGTAGGGTATCAGTAAAATATTTTGTAGTTTGGTTAATTTGAGGTTAAGAAATTGGACAGAGGAGAGACGTATATATCGGAATATCAAACAGGGTTCAGAAAAGGTTATTCCACAGTGGACAACATTTTAAATTTAAATTGTATTGTAAATCTGAATTTAGCATTGGAAAAAGGAAGGCTATTTTGTTTTTTTGTGGATTTTAAAGCTGCTTTCGACACTATAGATAGGAAGGCGTTGATTTTTAAATTATTTTGTCTAGGGGTTTCCACTCAAATGATAAATGTAATAAGGGACTTGTATAACGGTACTTCCGATGCTGTATGGACGCGAGAGGGCGTCACGAGTATGTTTGACACCACCATAGGCTTAAGGCAGGGTTGCCCCCTCTCTCCTACCCTGTTCACACTTTTTATTAACGATCTTCCAGAGGTGCTGCACTGGTCAATGTTCTGATGTATGCCGACGATGTTGTTTTAATGTCCCCCACAGCAAGTGGCCTGCAATTAATGATAAGGAATCTAGAATCGTACTGTGAGCTTTGGAATTTAACTGTTTAGATAAATAAAAAATAGTAGTTTTTCGAAAGGGAGGAAAATTTAGGCTTAACGAAAAGTGGTGGTTTAAGGGAAAGAAAACTCATGTCGTAAACGAGTATAAATATTTAGGAATTACTTTCACTTCTACGTTAAATTGGTCAACTCATTTTACGGAAAAAGCAAGAACAGCTAAGTTGGCTTTAAATACACTTTGGAGCTCCTTAATAGATAATAAACATGTGCCATTGGATGCTAAATCTTCCTGTTATTTCTCTATTATAAGATCAATAATTTGTTATGGGGAATAAGTTTGGGGGTATTTAGAAAGTGACAAGGTCGAATCGGTTCAGAGATTATTTTTAAAAAGAGTTTTTCGTCTACCTTTCAACACCCCAAATTATGTATTATGTCTGGAAACTGGTTTAGATAAATTGCATTTTTTACTCGATATTTAAATTTAGAGTACATTGTAAGAATTTTTGAGTTGCCTGCACAAACGTTGCCGAGAATAATAGCAGAGGAAATGGTTATGAAGAGTCGGTTTTGCTAGAGATTGGGATTTATTGGCCGGAAACCTTAACTTGCAACTGGAGAGGAGAGAGGGGGGGGAGGGGGAGGGTGGACGCTCAGGCACTGCACGGAAGGTTGGCAGTACTTTTAGAGGAGGCACGTGCCGGCTGGAGGAGAGAGAGCGAGGGTGGCACGCTGACGTCACTACCACCAACAATACCTCCAGCTGCAGATGTATCTAGGCGATAAGAGCGTGTTCAATGCAGATAAAAACGACCACTATGGGCAATTAAGGGAAGGGCCGAATTATTAAATTTAAATCACAAACCTTGGATCATTGATAAAAATTATAACTGCTTATTGTGTAATTTGCAACAATTTGACACTTTGTGGCCATATGTCCAAATGTTAGGCAATATCCGGCGATATTATTTTGGAAAAATACACTCAGCGATATAGAATATATTGAGTACTTAAACGGGAAGGATTAGCGAGTATTTAGTAAATATATGAGGGATGCGTGGCGTTACCGTTGGGATTTAATAAATGAATTTAACTTTTGAGCAGAATTTTCTTAGTACGTATACATCTCAAAATTTTAATTCCTTTTGAAAATATTATACCAGTACTGCATTATAACTTTGGACAAAACAGCGCAGTTGTCTGCGGGAAAAAAAATTAAAATAATTAAGTCAGCTGACCTTTTTTGCTAAGATTGTGCTTACGATTTTTATACTAATGTATGTAGAGTATTTTATTTAGTGGTAATAGTCTTATATAGGGTTCATCATGTTTTGTTTTATTGTCGTGGGGGGAAAAGGTAAATATATTCTTTAAAATTGTAAAAAAAAATAAAAAATAAATAAAACTAGTGAAAGAAAAACATGACTAAAGCCCATATTTAGTAGCCTATTTTGTTTTGTTTGTTTTTTAAAGTTAATTTTGTGTATCTGGAGAATATTTTGGCTTTTGTCCAGTAGTGCCAATCAAACAGGACGGTCCTAGTGACCATTGTTTGCAGTGCAAATAATTAAAAAAAGAATTGTAATTTTGATTAACAAAAAGTACTGATTTAATTTTGTATAGAGTTAAGTTTTACTCATTGTAATGTACAAATATTGTGTAAATAAAGCACTTTTCTTTCTTTTTTTATTTTCATTCGAAGGAAAGTTTCTAGGTCAGGGTTTAGCTATAACAAATCTACTATTCATAGACCTGTCAAAAAATTTTGAAACAGTTTCTGTAGGAAACAGAAAAATAACATAAGTCGAACGGTGGACTATTGAATGAGAAAATAGTAGATAATGTTAGGTAATTAAGCGCATTGAGCCTTAGAAAACTCACCTGAAAATCATTAAGGATAGGCTACTAAAACAAGTCTATATGAATAGCAGGTTTGTAGGTACACACTTGACTTATCTAGGAAATTTTTATTCAAACCTATTTTGATAAAAAAAAAAAAAAAAAAACAATTTTGTTCTCTTTCTTTACTTTGATTTACTCTACTGTTGTAAGTTGGGTTGTGTTTTAAAAGAAAACTTATAAGCAGTTCAGCTAGGAGAGTTTTTATTAGCCTGTGAAAGATCGGTTAAACTTTTTTTGGGGGGGGGGGGGGGAGGACGCCAAATTGAGTCTTTTTTTAGCATTTACCCGCGCACTACATCGAAGTCTCCGGATCGGAATCGGATCGTAGAGCGCGAACACGTCCCCACTTTTCGCCTGCTCCTACTCATATTCATCTGTTTCTGAATAAATTCAGGTGAATTGGTTTGGTCTTCTCACACATATTACACTAGTTTATTCAACAACACAATTTTCAGTATTTCAATAAGAAAATTAGGTCTATTCATATAGGGAATTAATAAGTTAAATTGACTACTTACCTATAGAAAAGGGTAACTATTTAGTTGAGCGTCGCCAGCCCCAAACTTTTTACTTTCTTGGTTAATCGTTTAAAATGGTGTTTATTTTTATAAATATATTAGTTATTGAGTGCGCAAAAGCATATTTTTAAATTCAAAATACTACAGAAAAAATCATTATCTATCCTAATTTGACCTTAACTTATGTTTTATGTTGAGAAAACTTTTCCTTCCAACTGGTTGTTGCTGTTATCCTTCTGTTGCACCGAAATTTGTGGTTTTGTTTATATAATCACATATCACTATTACATTACCATCATGCTGCGACGCTCCGCGTAGAACAGGTAACCGACCGGCAAGACAGACAGCGCACCGGCACAGGAGACAACGGCCGTCTTATCTGGTATTATCGCGTTATTTTACATACCTTATCTAACATACCAGTTTTACTCAATTCACTGTCCACTTTGGGTTTCATTTCATTATTGCTGCTTTATGCGTATTATAAACATTCGTCGGGGATATTAACAATTTCATTTAGTTAATTTTGTAAGGTTTGTTTTTATTTGATTATATGTGTGTCCAAGTTTCAAAAATTAATAAAATTGCTTTAGTACACTGGAAAAGTATATAATTTATAATGAGTCTACAGTTTAGAACGAGTAACCAAAATGGTAAAAAGTTTGAGACTTGCTACGCTTAGCTAAATAATTACCATGAAAATAAATAAGAAACTAAAACTGTAAATTGTTTATAAACAGCTAACAGTTTTTATGTTAGAATCATTTTTTACTTGATTCAAGATTTTACTACAAAATAGGCCTAATACATTTTTAAGGTGATTGTAATTAATTACGGTTGGTGTGATAAAACATTAGAAATAAAGAGGTATAAAATAAAATATTTTAAGCTCTGAATGACTGTATATCAAGTTTACATTCTTCACTGCTTTTATTTTGGAATAAAGAAATGTTGACACTAAGTCTTGACTAAGTGTAACTTACATGAAGTAAATCTATGGACTTACACTCTGTATACTACTGTGTTCTCGCGGGCAAGAATGAGTAGGGAGGGACGGGGGCACACCCCCCGCCACCCCTCTCCATCCCCACCCTTCAGAATGCTTTGGCAATTCCGTCAGAAATCGCCTCCCGGACCGAATCGTCAAAATGCCGACAGCAAATGCTGATCCGTGCCGTGCCGTCCCGATGCAGTGCGCGCGTCTCCATTACGTTACACGCAAAGCAAATTTACTCACTGGGCCGATTCCGGCTGAGCCGAGCCGATTCCGAAGTAGTGCGCGCCCTGCCTTACCGTGACTACTACTGTAATAGCGTATACCCTATAGGGAAATTCCCTAATATATTTGTAAACATCCTGCACTAGTTTTGAAAGTTTTAAATTCAAAATATTTTTATTTATGAAGTACGGTACATATTAAAATACATTAAGAGTCATCTTCACCTTTTTGCCAGTAGCCCATTGTTGCGCAGTCGGCAATGTTAACCATACTGCTTTTAATGCAAAACATGGTATTTTATTCCCCTGTTCTGACGCCGTTTTTCTTTAAACTTTGTAAGTGTTTAGTTGGATAGTTATATTAGGCCCCTCATACCTCAAAATTTTGAAAATTTAACAAATACTACTTAGGAAAATCAAGTTACTTTGCAACGTCACAAAGAGTAATATTTGTTAAATTTTCAAAATTTTGAGGTATGAGGGGCCCAATATTCAACTAAACACTTTCCAAGTTTAAAGAATATCGGTTGAAAAACGGTGCCCGAAACAGGGGAATAAAATACCATGTTTTGCATTAAAAGCCGTATGGTTAACATTGCCACATTGCCAACTGCGCAACAATGGGCTACTGGCTCAAAGGTGAAGATGACTCTTAACTATCGTATTTAAACTGCAACTAAAACTTTTAAATTTAAAAAACCTATGAAAAAGGAAACCTTTGCTTTTACATAATATATCTACATTTAGAAAAAAGAGAAAACAAAAAATTAAAAATTCAATTTTTAAGTCCTTTTAGCGAATTTCCCATAGGGAATAAGCTATTACCGTAGGTCTCATGGTAAGACCTAAGTCCGGGACCATGTTACTTTTTCGTTTTGAAGTGCCCAGAGACCAAAAATAATAGTCATTAAAATTTATATATATATATATATATATATATATATATATATATATGTATACCTTTTTGAATGCCACCTCCTCACATATATATATATATATATATATATAGAGGTGCATAGACACTTTTTACTCCACGATAGGCATACATAGACACAATTCACTGCAGCAGTGAAAAGTGTCTTCCATATTGAATTTTAAGTGATCTGTGATAGATGGTAAGGATATACGCAATTCGTGCATGAACACTTTCGTCCTCACATATTCAGTACTGCCAACCCACGACAAAATACTCAGGAAAATGACACATTAGGATTTAAAAATGAGTTTAATCAATGTCTTGAAAACTACTTGTGCAAATCTTAAATCTTATAACTCTTTTTGTATGTTTTCAGACCCGAGGAGTTCAATAAACCTATTTCCAAAGTAACGAAAATCAATAGTTTAGCCGCTATGAATGAAAACTCGGAAATAATGAATTTAATCAATATTTTGAAAACTACTGGTGCAAATCTTATATCTTATGACTCTTTTTGTATGTTTTCAGACCCGAGGAGTTCAATAAACCTATTTCCAAAGCAACGAAAATCAATAGTTTAGCCGCTATGAATGAAAACTCGGAAATAATGAATTTAATCGATATTTTGAAAACTACTTGTGCAAATCTTGTATCTTATGACTCTTTTTGTATGTTTTCAGACCCGAGGAGTTCAATAAACCTATTTCCAAAGCAACGAAAATCAATAGTTTAGCCGCTATGAATGAAAACTCGGAAATAATGAATTTAATCGATATTTTGAAAACTACTTTTGCAAATCTTGTATCTTATGACTCTTTTTGTATGTTTTCAGACCCGAGGAGTTCAATAAACCTATTTCCAAAGTAACGAAAATCAATAGTTTAGCCGCTATGAATGAAAACTCGGAAATAATGAATTTAATCAATATTTTGAAAACTACTGGTGCAAATCTTATATCTTATGACTCTTTTTGTATGTTTTCAGACCCGAGGAGTTCAATAAACCTATTTCCAAAGTAACGAAAATCAATAGTTTAGCCGCTATGAATGAAAACTCGGAAATAATGAATTTAATCAATATTTTGAAAACCACTGGTGCAAATCTGGCATCTTATGACTCTTTTTGTATGTTTTCCCTTTAATTATAATAATTTAGCTCTAGGGCGGAAAAGAAACTAAAACTAGGAATTTGCGTAGGGTTTACAGGTGTGGCAATGCGATTGTTTCCATGTTTTGTCGAACAAATCTTGGGTCTATTACGACCGCAAATAGTCACTGCCGCTAAGTTTCGAGTAGTAATGGCGTACTTTACGCTCTTAATACACAAATAGATTTTGAAAAGAAAATAATCCCATTAATCACTCAGGGGTGCCCATCCCCCCCAAAGGCCATGGCGCGAATCCCACCCCCCGAATTATAGCCCACAAGCAACAACGCACATGTTTGCTATTAGCAAGCTCTCCTTCCACCACATTTGTTTCCACATGTGTTTATTACTGAATATAAACACATTTAAATACTACGGCAACATTGACAAATTTTACCGATTAGGCCAATTCATTTTCACTCAACTTTCATTATTTTAAAATAAATTATGTTTACTTAAATGATTTTACCCTGAAGGGACTGTGTCAAAAACCTCATTCAGTTAGGCATGTTACAATTACATTTACGTAATTTAAAATGCAATGATTTTTGGCTTATTGAACTTTTTACGTTGAATTTACAGCTAATTATGATCGGATCACAAAATGTTAGGATTTATTAAATTATGTATGATGTGACCAAGGCATAACTTATATAGAGTTTAAATTTCTTTCTCATTTACTCTCATCACTAAAGTAATAAAAACGAAATTACTATTTTAAAACTTAAATTTAGAGCAAATTTGATTTTTTCTGAGGTTAAGGCTGTTTCTAAACTTATTTTTGGGAAAAAACACTCTTAAATGCAAAGTTTAAGCAAAATCTAACCGCTAGATTTCGAGATGGTGGAACACACATACCTCCAGACATTGCTCGTATTATAGTATAGGATATCAAGTTGAAACTTTGGATAACTTCAACATTTTAGCATTGCCTAGTAACGTCAATAGACTTAATGCTTTTTGTTTGATACCGAAATTCGAAGGTTCGTGTACGCCTCGCCAGAGGGGTTGCGATCGACGTTGTAATAATTCAGCTGAATTTACAGTGCTGCAAAAAAATTTTACCATAACAAAAACATAACCTCCAGGGATAAATGCTTCATCCTTGGTTAAGAAGTGTGGTAACACCATTGACTATGTACACTAGTGTACATAGTCAATGGTAACACTGATTTATATATCATATGTCACTTGTACTTCATGTACGCCGCAGAAGATCGCACCACCGTAAATAGGTTTCAAACATACATAATGCTAATCTAAGTCTATTCATGTTAACTAGGGATCGCCCACTGCTCGAAATTTGACCAAAAACTCAATTCATCTTGAGTCAATTAGATTTAAAAGGTTTTATAATTAATTGAAACATCTGTTCTTCCTGGTTTGCTAGCTTTGTTATTGCAACAGCTGTCTAATGATTTAATCAATTACCTTTCTCCCATAAGATTAACATTGAAACTTTGATAGCCCAAAGAGCGTAGCCCTGGAGGACGATAAAAATTATAATGCGATTCTGCTCATCTACAGGATATTACCTTTCTAACGGTATGAGCAGATTTCTCCTACGACTCACGCAAGCTGAGAAAAAAGGAGGAAAAGAAACATGCTTGCCTATTAATATATAGATGTAAATAGTCAACGATTTTAGTTACTGAAATAAAAGTTGACGTTTCTCTAAGAAGGAGAATTTATGTTTTGGAATTTGCTATATTAATGCGAATTAGTTTTATAAATCACCAAATGAAATACTTTCATTTGAGGCCACATAAAAGACATTTCTGCTTCATTTCTAAACGATTCACTTAAAAAATCTTTCAAATCGCCGGGGATAATATACAAAAAAATAACTTTTTTATGGTGTAAGTTACATGTTTGTATAACATTATTACTTGAAGTTTGTCTATTAATACTCTTTCGTTTTGAAACATAGTTCACTTTAGATTATAATAGAAATATAAAGGTCTAATAGAAACTAACCTAAAAATAAAACTTGTTCATTCTTAGCATTTGTTGTAGCCGTGTTGCAGGCCAAATTACCGTATAGAATTGAGTCAAGCCTGGGAGATGAACCTCGAGGTGACTATCCCCACTCAAAACAAGATATTTCTCTTGGTTCTTCACTGTTAACATTTTACAAAACAAAATGGTCCAAAATGTTAGTTTGGAATTGCCACTGATCGATCACGGTTGCTAACTTACAGGGCGACATGATAATCTAGGGAATTTTAGTCTGCTTCCAGCAGTGTTGCCATTCCATCCACCGTGCAAGATTTGACAGTACAAATTTGTGGTTTAGATAACCAAAACTAATTAAATTAATAGCTCTGTTTTTATGTATTTTACACTTCTTATGTAGTTTTAAATTCAACATTGATTCAACAAATCTTATTCTCTTCTAAACAAATTTCGAGACACAATTTCTTTTCATTCCCCCCCCCCCCAATCCAAAAACTCTCCGCCAATCACAAAAATCCCCCCCCCCAAATTTTGGCTCAATGGCGCAAACTGCGCCATCAATCCCCCCTGTGGGTGGCCCTGTACAATCAAAAAATTAAAATGTATGAATGACAGTTTCAGCTGGCTTCATCTTATAATTTGTTTTATATTTTTCAACATAGATTATTTTGTGATTACGATATTTGCTTTTCGTATTTAATTTAATATTTTGGTCATTTTGAGGTTCATTAAATTACTGAACTTAATTTTTCACTTTGTTCTATTTGATTTTGTATAGTAAAACAATGAAATAAGCGTTTGTGACCATAAAATAAAGCAATGCTTTTCTAAAGCGAAATCCAGTCAAAAATTAAATACACATTTGGATTATACATTATTATTAAGGGTGTATTTTAACTCTTAATCACTCGACATTAATCGAAGACAACTCTATAGTCCGAAATTTAAATCATATGTGAAAAGAGACATGTCATTGCATTCTTTGAGTTCATTAATTCACCGTCTTGCAATTTATACTCCAACAAAGTTTTCAGTTTGAAAATTATTTTATTAAAACTATATAAATATATGCAACCGTATACCTAATTGGAAAGCAAAACTTTTTCCCATAATATAGTTCTACTTACAGTAACTTATATAAATTAAGTAAAAGAATTTGCTAATGTTTCAAGCAAATACTCTTTGAAACTGAAGGTCTTTGGGTGAAGTCCCTTGGACCGATTTGAATTCTAAAGTATTCCTGATATTCTACAGGATATTTACTTTTCAACGGTATTCGCATGGTCTTCCAACGATGCATACAAACGGATAAAAAGATAAGAATCTTGTTTGCCAATTAATTAATGTAATGTAGATAGTTGTGATAGAAACGTGTCACACACAATATTGGAAGGTAATAATAATATTATAGGTAAAACATATTGTAAAAGGATGAACAAATTGAAGTGAAATCGTTATAGTGGTGACTAAGCCCTAACAAGTGGCCGAGATAGTGAATGAGTATTTTTTGTCGGTTCGGAGAAAGGCCACGGACCAAGCCGGCAGCGCCCCTTCCCCCTCTGAACCGACACCTGCGTTCCGACCACATTTTTTGTCTCACTTAAGTCAACAATGTGTTTAGTAAATATATACTTTGAAAATGAAAAGATCATCGGTTTCGATAAAATATTTGCGCAAATTGTAAAATATGTTGCTGACATCATAGATCCTTTTTCAGCTCAAATCTGCAATTTGTGTTTTGAAACTGGCATTTTTCCTGATAAATTAATACCCCCGTTGCAGCAGACCTGCGTACTCAGCGAATTTTCAAAGAATCTTGAAATTTTGTATTTTCCCCATAAACACCATCGGAATGAGTATGTAGGTTTGCTGCCATTGGATGTTGTTAGAAAATGTTAGTTTTGCTAGGAAATGTAATAGTTAGGTAAGGTAAATATAAAATTGTATCAATATTCGGCACTTTTTAATTTTCCCCATAAACCCCATGGGGGTGAGTATGTAGGTTGTCCGCCACATGGGTGTTGTAAGAAAATATCAGTTAAACCCTACCTAGTGAATGTACGTACCAAATTTTATCAAGTTATTCCAATAAAGAAGCGTGATACAGGGTTTTGTTGATTTCCCATAAGATTAACATGAGAAACCTATTTTAGACTTTTCTACGTAACCTGTTAAGCGAAGTTAAAAATTCAAAATACTAAGTTGTTAGTTTTTTAGCTCTTTTAAATGGCTTTAATTCAAATTGTTAATTTTTGAAAATTAACGTCCAAAAATACCAAAAACCCATTTTTGACCCCTTTAAAACCCCATAAAACTCCGTTCCCATAACCCGATCGTGCTAGTTTACGATCTCATGAAAATAGACCTGGTCTCACACCTTTATACCAACTAGCAAATAGCCCGTAAAAAATGACGGGTAATTTTCATGATGATTATTCATGAATTTGATGTTTACGTTTTAAAATGGTCACAGAATTTATTAATACACAGACAACATAGTATTAAAACTAAAATGATTTCGTAGTCCTCTATAATAGGCAAACATGTTTCTTTTCCTCCTTTTTTTCTCAGCTCATGTGCATTGTAGGAGAAATCCGCGCATACCGTTAGAAAGGTATGAAGTAGATGAGCAGAATCCTATTCTAATTTACGTTGGACTCTAGGGCTACGCCCCACAGGCTTTTAAAGTTTCAATGTTAATCTTTTGGATTAAGGAAATTGATTGAATCGTTAGACAGCTGTTGTAAAAACAACTGCTAAAACATAAAGAACAAATGTTTCAGTTATAAATTTTTTTTTAACTTCTTGGGTCCAGATCAACTAAAATGTTCGTCTAATTTTGATCAGGAGGATTTTGATCTCTAGTATATCATTATTAGTTTATAAGTTTAAATAGTTTATAATACTTACTATCATTGGTTTTACATACTTTTTTATTTTTTTATAGTAGGCCTATGAGACTAAAAAAATTATTAAAGGTTTTTACAAATCAGAAACAAATTCCAAATTCTGGCAAATTAAATGGACTATGAGTGAGCGAAATTATACCCATAAGTTAATTGGCCATACAACTGTAATGGAATAAATGGAAATACTGTTACCAATCTAAATAAGTGTGTCTTGAACCTCTGGCAATTTTACCTCCTTATGTTCTTGTTTAATTTTGTTAGATCCACGCAGAGTCTAACGTCCCAATTAGGTTTTGGTATCACCACCATCACTGATCACCATTCTGTGGGCTCTTCCACAGTGTTTATGCATCTAATTGAACCTTGCTCTCAAGTTCTGACTTGAATTTTTCACGCAATTTTATAGAAGTACATTCCTGTGTGTATTAAGTGTTACTGCATTGTCCTCTAAGACAATCGTATAGTAGGTTTTTTACCTTCACAAAAACACTAATCAAAATGTTTATTCTCTGTCTTTTGTTTCCACTATATTTCCATCTCCTTTTCTTATTCTTGGTACCTTTCTTCTTGTAAATTTCAAGACTTATTTCTTCCAGTTCATAGTTCCACATTTTCACTTTTTAGTACTCCATTATATCAGTGGAAACAATAAACCTACTGTTAAACATGTATAATCAAAAGCCTACACGACCTCCAAAGGATAAAAAATAAGAATATAAGGATGTTGTATGACTTAGTTATAACAAAAATCAATGGGTTAAAATATGGTGGGAAGAATTTTACGATCTAATGATTATGTTTATATATTTCAAAACATAAAGCCCATTAGTTGATATTATATGAAACATATGTGTAAACAAATATTAATAATTAACTCGTAAGTTTAAATACATAAATTAAATCATCTATGTTAATTAAACTCTTTTTATAGTATAGCAACCCAAATTTTATTAAAGCATCAGCTGTTAAATATTTATTTTACTGCTTTAAAAACCACTGCAACATTACTTGCCCTTGTTTTGATTTGTATCTGTCAATTATCATTGACATTATTATTATTATTATTATTATTATTAGAATTGAATTGAAAAGTTGTCTGTTTTGTTTACAAAAACACTTTGGTGTCTAATTTCAAGGTAAGATATGGATCACCTGGAGCAGTAAAGAAATCGACAAAATCACGTCTTAGATTGGTATAAATAAGGTCTAATTTTCATTTTGCGGCTTTATAAGGCATTTTCCGAGGGATTCCATATTTTTCCTAACATCTAGGGGTCATAAGAAATTCATTGACACCAAAACGGTCTAGATCCGTTCAGTAGTTCTCTCTCTATACCCTTAAATGCACTCTTTTATTATATGAGAAGATTTCATCAAAATCTGAGGATCCTGTCAAAAGTTATCGGGACCACAGACACATATATATATTTATACCGTGTGTCCCAGGCCAATCGTACACCCCTTTTTAAAATCTACAAAATTTATTGTTCACAAAAACAAATTGTGCCATTATAAACAAACCGGTTGCGCTTTATCCATTGATGATAATTTCAATGTACAAGGTGTACCAGAACTATCCAGACCAAAAGTTATTAATTTTAAATACTAACCCCTACTTTTATGGTATTTTTGGATTCTAGACATAATTTTAAGACTTTACATTTTAATGTGTATTCCCACACTCATAACGGCTTGGGAGATAATGGAGGTAGAAGTTTGATTTTTTCCCATAAGAATAACATGGAGCAAATTGTCATATCCATTAACACTATGAAACTTTTACCTTTAACATAACTGTCGAAACATAACAATGTCTTATAACCTTACTTTAGATAATATTTCATAAAAAATACCGATTTTCTTGTAATTAATTTTAGTTTTCTACACATTTTAAACTAATTTCACCCTATATTGACAAATTCAACGAAAATAAAATAATTTATCACAAAACTAATAATTTATTATGCTAACGTGTTTAAAAGAAGGAGCTAAGGCATTTTTATGCTAGGCCTTTTTAGTTTAACGGGAAATTTACAGAGATGAAGGAAGAGAAATTTAGCCCCATGTTATTCTTATAGGGGAAAAAAAACATACTTCGACCTCCATTATCTCCCAAACCGTTAGGATTAGGGACACACATTAAATGTAAAGTAGTCATAAAATTATGTCTAGAATAAAAAATACCATAAAAAGTGGGGGTTCGTATTTAAAATTAATGACTTCCGGTCTGTATAGGTTACTTGTGGTACACCCTGTACATTGAAATTGTTATAAATAGATAGAGCGCAACCGGCTTACCTATATTGGCACTATTTGTTTTTGTGAAAAATTTATTTTTTAGATTTTAAAAGGGGTGCACGGGTGGTCTGGGACACCCGGTATATAGATATATACATATATATGAAATTGAACGAATGGTGATTGAACGAATGGCTTCTGGAAACCTCAAAACGAAAAAGTATTATGGTCCCGGACCTAGATTTTATCATGACTACTACCATAATAGCGTATTAACTATAGATAAATTCGCTAAAACTAAGTAGGCCTACTGTTGTTCCAATACATAAAACAGCATTCTCTTAAATTAGACAACCTCAGACCTAGTATTATGCCTTTAGTATTCAAATAAATCAGCCAAAAAAACTTTAGTTACTGTCAGTATGAAAGAATTGTTGGCAGTTTCAACAATAGAAAATGCTTCCATAAGAATAAAATGGTAACTTTGACGACGTGTGGGACGGAGCCCTGTGGAATTTCTTAATTTTTTTCTTTCATATTATCCTTCTTACAATGACAAATACAAAAAAAAAAAAAAATAAGTGAAATTGGTTCGCCGTTCACGCGTGATGCCGTGGCCAGAAAAATATGGATTCATTTTCATGTAGAAAGACAAGGAGAAAATGAATCTTTATTAATGTGGTTCATTTGATTTTTTTTACAATCCCCCTTTTTACGAAACATTTTAGTAATAGGCCTAAACTTTTTATCTATGCTGAAGGTAAATATATTTTGTAATGCTCTCTTTTAAGCTGTTGAATATTTGCAGCATAAAGAATTAACATTTCTAAATCACTTTGGTTATAGTATAGGGGTGACAAGTTAGTAAATTAGATTTACACAAACAACTAGTATTACTCCTCCTTGTTGGTATTAGAAAAACCAAGGCAAACTGTATTGTTCAACGAAGTTAAACCCGATATAGAGTGTGGTTGTAAATTGCCTTATCGTCTCCAGTCCGTTGTTGTCTACAACCTGCTGGTTTCAGCACTGGTTTGTGCCATGTTCACGTAGTTTACAAGTCAAAACAAAGCTGGTAAAACATGGCACAAACCAGTGCATGAACAAAAATTGTTGACAACAACAGATATGAACTGGAGACGACAAGGTAACTTAAAATCACACTATATTGTCATACAAGTTCGGGGAAATAACAAAAATGAAATCGCTACAAAGATAGATAGGGAAGTATGCCCCCTGTTGTTTGGCGCCATTTTACCCACGATTCCCGCCTGCTTCCTTCCTGCCAACTTCAATAACCTGCTCACAGACAGAGCCTACGTAAAATAATGTCGGGGGCGATAGAACAGACGTGTCAAGGTCAAGACTTCGAATAAGCCAGTTGATTTTTTTCTCATTTAGCTAAATTTATTTAACTTGACCTTCACCCGCCTGTTCTATTGCCACTAACTTTTTCGTTAGTTTTCGTAGGCCCCTCACAGGCCATCAAATCAAAGTGGTTAAAAAAAAAAAAATTATCTGATATTTTAAAAGTATAATCAGAAATTTGTGAAACTTGTTTTGACCAATCATAATAGCTTTAACTGTTAACCTAGGAAAAGAGGGTTAAGTATAAATGGTTACCAAGGAAACGGCGGGAATCGTGGGTAAAATTTCACTAATCAACAGACTGCATAATATTATCATATGTTTTCTATTTTATATGTAGTTTAACCTTGTTGATGTGCTCTCCTGTAAGTTTTATTTACTCCTTATTGTTGTTTCGCTAGTAAAAATGGCAACATATACGACCTTTGTTAAAAATTCCAATTTTATAGATCGTTTTAGGTAAAAAAAAAGGAAATTACACAATTTTGAGGTGCTCAAATAAACATAAATCTCAAGTTAAAGCGAAATCTACTCGAGATTTTGAGAAAAATTAAACACATCGCTATAGAAAGTATTTAAAAGTATACGATTGGGTTGACATTTTATAAGAATAGTTCAATTGCTCCTATTCAGCTTTTAACCAGTGTTTGTCTGTTTTATTATCAACAGCTGTTTTATTTTGTATCTAGTTTACCCAGCATGCTTTGCAATGCCAACATGTTCCTCTCCTTTTTTTAGGAGAGCTCATTTGCTACGCTCATTCCAGGACTGCGGAGAACATGTGAACAAAAGAAGGCTGTTTCATTCCTTTGATGTTTGAAAATGCCGCTTTTGAGTCAGGCCGGTGACGTAATCAATCTGATGTCCATAAGAATAACATGTACCAGCTGATCAGGCTAGTGACGTTTTGGGTACTAATTTTTTGGTCGTTTTACCCGCTAATGCAACAGCCCTTGTCTATTACATTACATCAGTTTTCCCCAGTCCTGCGCTCATTCGCCGCAAGTATATGATATATCATCTAGTTTTTATCACCAATCTTCCCTGAATACTTTGAATGAAAACAGCTGTTTATTTATCTTCTTATTTCTATAAGGGTTTCTTCTATTACGGCCCCTTTTCTCTCGACCTACTGAACCGATTTTTAGGATTGAGTCGTCATTTTAAAGCTTAAGATATACCGCAGTGACGAATTGTAATTAAAAAGGTCATATTGTTTCGGGCTTCGCCCCCCCCCCTCGCCTTTAATTTATTTCTAGAGGGTGCTTTAAAATGTTGACAAGTTCTTTAATTTGGATTGTAATTTAACAGCTGATTACCTTCAGATGAATTTTAAAAGCCAGATAGTAAACAAAAATAGATCTCTCTCACTTCAAAATCAACATTCACGAAGTCTACTGTGTCACTCATACAGAAACATAAAATGCGCAATTTGCGCACGGGCCACCTTGTAGAATTAATATTCCTACATGTAATCATTATATGTTCCAATACAATAATGTTGCTTCCATAAGAATAACATGGTAACTTTGAAGACATGCGTGGGGCAGTGTCCTATGGAGGAATCTGGATAAATAGCTATTTGTGTAATAAGAGCGTAACAAACGTCATTGCCACTCGATAATTGTTGATGGCCGCACGAAGCGTCAGCTGAGTGCGGCCAAACAATTCGAGAGCGGCAATGACTATTTGCGCTAGTAATACACACAAGATTTTTCCTACCATTATAATTGTTACATATTACATGTTTTATTGTATACAGAATGTGATTTAGACTATTGTTTATTTGTTTTTGTTGGACCACACTGTTAAATATCATACATAGCCTCAAACTAAAAAGTAAGCAATTACTAAATGACAACAATGAACAACAGCTGTGGCATGGTTTGTTTTAACAGCTGACTTAAAATTGCTGTTTGATCTAGCGTGCGGTAAAGAACATTGCCGCTCTAGAGCGGGAAAGAAACGGAAACCGGAAATGAACTCTTTTGCATAGGGGTTACAGGAGTGGCAATGTGGTTATTTTCATGCAGTGGTAAGAAAAAGTATATTACCGATATGATCTCCCTGGTTCTAAGCTACCTCCCCATAACAATTTTCAGCCAAATCGGTTTAGCCGTTCTCGAGTTATAGATAGTGTAACACGACTTTTTTAATATTTTGTAATATAAAAACTATTCTCCATGTTAATCTTACTAACAAAAAAATGAACTTTAAAGGCTCCCCGTACCATGCAGAATAATAATATCTAAAATCTTAAATCTAAAACCTTACTGCAAAGGTACTAACTGAGACAAATATTTTGAAATCTCAAACGTTAAAATTGTTCCAGAAATAAAGGAGGAATTGTGTGGTAACAAAAAAGGGATCCAGGTATTGTTAATAAAGATATTACTATTTCACACAAATGATTGTCTACATTCCATAAAATACATTAGGTTTACATCATTAGGAACATTGTTACGATAAATTTAAAAACAACCGAATTTTAACAGTAGCTTTATACTGGCTTATATTTTATTTTTGGCTTATACATTTATGAAATGACAAAATTTTATTTAAAGAATAAAGGATTTATACATGAAGAATATAAACATAGCTATCTATCCAGATATTCAACACCAATTCCCAAATAATTAGGTCTACATAGAACAGCTTTATGTGAAAAGCTCCTTATGAAATATCAAGGGAAATATGAACTTTATCAAAGCAAATAATAAATTGAAAAAAAATCGAAAGAATTAACAATATTAAAAAAATTACTTGAGGAAGAACCTCTATATTCCCTTGAAGCCTTTTATGATAAAAAAAAGAAAACTAAGAATTTATATGAAAAAACCATACGGAAGTTATGTTAATAAAATTAGCATACGAAAGCCTAAAATATAAGCTATAAGAACGTCTAACGCATGATACATGTTTATGAGGTGAATAAATTTGATTGATTAATTGAAATGTAAATGGTCAGTGAAAGTCAGAGAAATTAGTTACAGATTTTCTGTGGTCAACCTGTAAAATATAGAAAATAACAGTCTATCTCCTAATTGACTATTTCGTTGGAATATGATCTTGTGAAAAGATCTTTAATAACGCTCTCTGTTTTATCCCCGTTATCGCATAGTAGAGCTCAGCCAAATTTGAAAGTAGCAAATACCACCAAAGAATTAAGAATGTTTAGAATAATGGTACAAAAGTGCTTCACAAAAACAAAAATCATGTACACCATACTATATTCTGAAAAGAGTTTCTATTTATATTTCAAAACCAAGTTTTCATCACCTAAAAGTATATTTATGAAGTGTATAAATTCGACTTTAAATTTTTTATCATAAAATCGAAATTTTAACAGATAGGGCCTACATCCTAAGACCATTACTGATATTTCACAGGTTTTACTCAACGCTTTCCATCCCAAGTTTGCCTCTTGCCCCCTCTAACCCTTTCTTATTAACCTTCAAGTAAGAAAAAAATTCTTTATAATCACCATGTCATACATCTAAACTTAATGTCACTATTAAATGCATGGTCAATTACCCTCACCTCCCAACTCAGCCTACAATGTACAAATCCATTAATGTGCGGCTTATTTCGGTCGCCGCCCTCCGCTCCCCCACCCACACGCAATAAAATTGGCGCGCAGTTACAAGGACACCGTTTGGAATGTCGTCTCCGCGCGGCTCGTCACAATGACACCTAGTCAGGGAGAGTAGCTAGTAAGGGATGGGACGTTATTGTAGTTTTTGAGGGTATCGAGCACGGGTGTCTTTATTTGATTGACTACCCACCTGATATCTGCAATTGTATAATTTTACCCACGGTTACCGAAGTTTCTAAGGTATCCAACCATAGTAGGTTAGTTTGCTGAGGATTGATTTCGGTTGTGAATCCCTGAGGGTCCCTAGTGCTAGTGCAAGTAAATTTGTTTATGGCTTATAAACTTATTGTTTATTTTTAAGAAAAAGATTTATAATGGTTATTTGGTAGATGATTTAATAAAAAAATATTTTTAAAGGAAATAGAAAAATCCTATACTATAATACGAGCAATGTCTGAAGGGATGTGTGTTAAACGATGTCGAAATCTAGCGGTTAGATTTTGCTTAAAGTTTGCATTTAATAGTGTTTTGGCCCAAAAATAAGTTTGGAAACAGCCTCAACCCTAGAAAAAATAGAATTTGGTCTAAAATTTAGTTTTAAAATCGTATTTTTTACATTAGTTATATGGGTTGCTATTTTGGTAACTAAATAACAACGAAATGTAAACAAAGAAAGAAATATTAATGTTAAGCAGACTTTTTGAAACAGCTGTTAACTGTGAAGAGGTATAGTTGGTTGCTGGTGGAAATTGAATTGCTTTTTTACCATGACACTATAACAAAAGTGAATTAAAACCAACGAGCAAGGCTCGGTTAACCTGGTACTGTATGTTATGATAAGACTTTTTTATTTTCGCTATTTCGCAATACAACCATGTATTTCAGGCTGTATGTTTTTTTTTTTTAATTCACTTATTAAAATAAGCATTTATTTTATATCTTTGAGAGTCGAGATGAGTATATTGTTGTATTTTACATTGTTTATTTTGCTTCCATACTTTTTAAATAACTTTCCTTTGAAGTCTTTTATTTAACTTGTTTTACTTACAGTTTACGTTTAAGTTATTTCATTCATTTCATTTAAACCGTTGGGGATGAAAATGTAATTGTTAAGTTGCCTAAAATTATGCGTAAAGTAAAAAAATGGAACAAAAAGTGTAAATTAGTATTTAAGATTAGCGATGTCCGTTCTTAATCTGTTATTTCCAGTACACTCTGTACATTGAAGTTAGTGCCAATCGATATAGCGTAACCACTTTACCTATAATGGCACAATTTGTTTTTATAAAAAATGAATTCTGTAAAATGTAAAAGGGGAAATGAAAATTAATAATAATTAATTTAAGCTTATAGAGAGGCATCTGACGAAGTGTTGGTATTTTTTTAAATGGCCCAAGATAATCTTTTGGTGTTTAACAAATTGTAGAGCAATAGGATAGAGATAGTTTAAATTAACGATGTTCCAAAGATTAGGGATAACAGCAACATGCCAAAACCTTTACAAATAAATTAGAAATATTGGGGAAACCACTCCATAAAATTTATAGAGTATAAGAAAGTTTACAGTGAGTGAATACGGCTTTCTTTGAGTCGGAGTGTTAAAATTGTGTGATGCTAAAAAATAAGACAATCTGACGTGAAAATACTATTGCAACTTATGAACAAACAAGATAGTCAAATTGTTGAAAAAGGATCGTTTCTCATGAACACTATTTAACGTGTACTAATCCTGAAACGGGTGCAGATCAACCGTCATGTTTTTTCTCATTGCCAATTTTCTACATTGTGTTAATTTTTGTCTCACCACAAATAAACGAGTTCTTTAACAAATCTTTTTTAGCAATATAGGTTTTAACAATAAGTATTCATTCATGGCGCGTGCCTCAAGATTGTAAAGAATGCTCGGAAGCGGATGGTCTATGAAAACGTTATTGCTGTAATATCATCGATAAAAATTAAATCTTCTGGAAACTCTTAGTAAAGTACTACTGGTAATCTACTGAGGTCTGCAATTTCAATGTTATGGTTACGGACTTTAACCCCTATTAGCCACTGGTTGCTTTTTATTAATTTATGTACAAGTAAATTTACCTTTAATTCCTCCTAAACACACTATTTTCCGCTTAAAAAAATAAACATGTTACCATTGTACACTTTGCAATAATCTATATATTAATAGGCAAGCATGTGTCATTTCCTCCTTTGTTCTCAGCTTGTGTGCATAGTAGGAGAAATCCGCGCATACCGTTATAGAAAGGTATTGTGCTGTAGATGAGTAGAATCACGTTTTAATTCTCATCGGCCCAAGGGGCTATACGCTCTACAGGCTTTCAAAGTTTCAATGTTAATCTTATGGGAGAAGGAAAGTTGTAATAACAAATGCTAGCAAATAAGGAAGAACAGATTTTTCATTTATAAAACATTTTAAAATGAATTGGCTCAAGATCAACTGAATTTTTGGTCTAATTTCGACCAGTGGGAGATCTCCAGGATAAATTCAATATACAAGGTGTCTTGTAGGTAAATATCTAAACTTTAAAATATGGGCTATCAATTAATGATGTCATTTAACAAATGGTCGACGTTAAATATTAACAATATCCCGGTGTTTGGAACGTTCCCCGTAAAAACGTCATTAAATGCCCTTGGCGTAGAAATGAAAAAAATCTGCATTTTAAATGTAATGTTAATGGTAAAAATAAAACATTAAAAAATATATTTACCGAACTCTATCAAAAGCCTTCTTAAGATCGATAAATAAACGTGTAGTCTTGTTGTTGTTATTAAAACTATTGTAAATATTTTCAGTGGCATGAATTAGTGTATCGTCTGTATATTTTCCTTTTCTGAATCCAAATTAAAATTGATGGTAAAAAACCTTATCTTATAACAGTATTCAATAAGTATTCCATAATCTCTATATATAAATAAGAAATTCCGATCAACGCACAGGCCAAACAATAGCACCTAGACATATTCCGATACATATTCCTCTCATAGCGTGGGCAGACAATAAGAAGCGATTTTACAAAATTCCCAATGGTCCCCGCCCCACAGAAGGTCAAAGTTGGCATGGAGTTCATATAGGACGAATAATTTGTTTTGGGTTTTTTTTTTATCGCAGATGAGAACTATTTGAAATGACAGTAGTTGTCTGCAATTTATTTAATCATCAGATGTTCCAATAAAAATTACTAAGTTACTAGGTTATTTCGGTTTACTAACCGAAGTTTACTAAGGTTATTTCGGACCATATATATAAAAACCATAGTTGCTTGACAATGAAATTAACCTAATTTATTGTGGCATTTAAATTTTATAAAATTCACCTTACACATACACACACTAACTGTGCGCGAAGTAATTGTTGAACATGTTGTGAGAACTGGTACTACTTCTCAATCTTATCCCACGATAGTGACGGAAGTATTACCTTAATTCCAGGGAGTACTTCTATGAAATGTCTAAGCTGTTTAGTTGTTTACCTTTGGTGGGTTGTGTGAGCTGGTGGCGGCTTCACAACTATTCCCATTTGTTTTCGAGGTTTATCGGAATGGTGAATTATAATACAAGTTAGGTGATGAACGTAATCCTATTAGGCCAAAAGGATCAGATTTCCTCAATCCGTCTCGCGGGTACTTCGACGTTTTAGAGCCACAAAATGAAACCGTTCCTCCCAATAGTCAGCCGATCCCGGAATATCAACAAAATATATCAAGGCGTAAACGGCGATGCAAAATGTGCACAGGCAAACAAAGGAAAAAGCTGGTGAACTTAAACACTATTTTTTTTTTTATTTCAACCGATTTGAACGTTTTTGTAGCGAAGCACGGGTACTCCGCCAGTTTTTTCTATAAATTTGAAAAAATGAGAGCACACTAATTGGTCTAACAGTACATACTTTTTGAGAGGAGGTTAAAATGTTTTGTTTTGGCGCTACGGGACTGATACTGGTAAGTATATATCCCGGATCTAAATATATAGTTTTTATCAGTGAAATTCATCGCACTAATGGAATATATGGGGTTTTCCATTTATTCAAGTAGGCACCGCTGTCGGCCCATCAGCCTCTGTCAGCGTGTGGCACCCCAGTATGTACCATACTGGATCCATCCAGGGGATATGTGGATCCTTGTTAATTAGAATACCTAACAAACGTTATTATTTTAATTTTTATAACCATTGTGCCGCAGTGGCGGGAATAAATTCTTTGTTTTTATGAATAATATTTTGATAAATGGTAATTGTTTCGATAATTGGTACCGACAGCTCCTGTAGTTCATCATTAGTTGCTATCATATGCAGGGCCGCATTTAGAGAAACGGCGCCCCTAGGCACACAAAACATTTGCGCGTATTAGACAAAGTAAGAGGGTGAGTCGCTACAATACAGAGTTGAATGGTACAAATAAAAGTCAATGGCAGAACGTGAATTCAAACCCACGACATCGCTGCCATTTAAACCCGAAGTCCGGCGCGCTAACCACCACGCCACCCGCATTGTAATTTATATTAATAATTTAACCCTCTATCAGTGGTGAAATTCGCTGCTCACAAACAGGAATGTAGAGAGCTTTTACATAACAAAAAGAAAAATCTTTCGACAGTCCTGGCTTGTGATCCCGTTTTTCAGTGGCGAGCAGCTAAATTAACCTCTCCCGACATCGTCAGGCTAAAGGGGCTTATAAATGGGGAAGATACAGACGGCAAGTTGCTGGCTGCAAGTGCTTGTAGGATTACACTTACCACAAACTTACCATATATATAAAGGTACTTTCCTTTCCTACGGTAAATACTTGCCGGTGGCAAGAAAACTCAAACATGTTTGATTTTACTGGCTTGGCCGCGGCAAGTAGTGGGTCACGAGGGTGGTCACATGATCACTGGCGGTCAGAAATTTCTTATCAAAACATGAACTTGCCGCCACTAGGTAATGGCAAGTGGTAAATCATAGATGATAGTTAAAAAAAAAGCGACAGCTTCTCCTTTTAAAATATCTGACAAGGGGTCTGCTGAGAAGAATCAATATTCAGGGAGCAGCATAAACACCTGTCGGTTTTCGTATGGCTACAGTCTGGAAGTCGAGTGGTGAAGGGTCGTGAAGGGGAGGGACTCAACTCCATTTTAACTGACATAGAACAGTGGTAAAGTGAGCAGTTTGAGTTCTTCCTTGAGAAAATTGTTTATTGGTGATTTTAAGTGGTGAGTTGTTGCTAAGCCAATTTCCCAGAAATTTTGTTGTGTCTCGGAGGTCTAGTTCGTTCCCGTAGTAAAATATGTTATGGGCAAAAAATCAAAATGACTGTCATCTCTTAAAAACAATCCCAAAGGACGTCCAAGGTCAGCCATAATTCTGATCAAAATCGAACGAGTGAGGTAAAGACTTATGATAACCACCCAAACCACGTGATGTATACTTGATGTTAAAGTATTACTTTAAAGGCAATAAAATAACCTACAGGGCGTTATAATTAGAATTTTAAAATAGCCCTTATTTTTTAACTATAGGTCAGAGAAATATACAAAAAAAGCTGATTTTAACTGCTATTTTAAAAGAAATAAAACAACATTTTCAAAAAGTAATTCCAACGCCCAGTAGATTTGTCCTAAAAAAAGTGCATGGACATTAAATTTGTAGTCAATAAAGTTATTTTAAAACCGTAATTTGTGACTGCATAAACGTCTGCTAGCACTGTTAGCGGCCGCGCGCCCATGTTAAACTATTGTTAAACCAAGTCGTGAGGAGATTTCAGGCCGAGGCAGAGCACCCCTAACCAAGTGGGGGCTCCAGTCACTATGCATTTAGCGTTTATTACTGCTTTTTCCATAAAACTTAATTATTTTAAAACCACTGATTTTCCTCAACGTAAAGTCGTAACTTGGTTTTTTATGGCTAATTTTAAAGATCGAAATAATACGGAGGGTTTCCACTGAGAAGAATTTTGAAATGTAAATTCTTTTAACTACAAAATATAAAAAATATTATATTTTGGTGAAATAAAAAAAAACTTGTTTGTTTTTTTTAATTCTGCTCAGTAGAAGCCCTCCGTATTATTTTGCCCTCAAAAATGAGCTATAAACCATCAAGTTCCGACTTTCCGTAGAGGAAAGACAATGTTTTAAAACTAACATTGGTCCTATGAGGAAAGCAGGTAGAAACGTGAAATATTTAGTAACTGGAGCCCCCTCGAATATGCCTAATTCCACAGTTTAAGCAAATTCAACCTGCTGGATTTCGTGAAAACTTTTGCATGTATCCCGAAAGACGTTGCTCTTATGTTATAATGTAATGATTAGAAATTTCATTGAAGAGTTAAGTTTTACCATTTACCATGAAAGTTATTTAAATATAGATAAAAAAGTAGATTACTCTCTTTTAACTACCCGAGGAGTTTATATTAAATATGTTTGCAAAGAAAAGTTGTTATAATTGACGATTTTAATATGCAAATTTGTTGTGTAAATTATGACTAATCAAGAAATTCCTTAAATAGAACAGAGATTTGAAGACTGTTAAAGATTTGGCTGTATATATTTATTTTAAACTTTTAAGTAATTGCCACATAAAACTGTCATTGCTGTTAATGGCCATTGTCATCTGTTGCATCAGCAAGCAAAATTTTGGGATTTATAATTCTAAAAAGTGTGCATTTTACAAATAAAGAAACACTTAATGAATTATACCATTCCTTTTTAGGTCTACATTAGAAACTTCATCCGTCATATATAACCCAAAATACATAACTTATCAGGAAGCAATCGAAAACATTTTAGGCTACCCGGTGGCTAATTGTAGTAGCAGAAGTAGGCTCCTGTTTATAAACAAACAACAGCACACGCTGATTAAAAATTCAAACGAATGAAGCATAGTTAAATTTATTTAAACATGGTTGTCAGAATTCATATATATTTCATGACTCACTAAAAGTTTTTTAATTTAATTGCAAGCCTTTCTAAAAACAAAAAAGTTTTGTTTAATGACTGATTTTTAGTTCATATGGTTGTTCAATTTGTTATTGGTATTAGTCTGTTGATATATTGTTGAGTTTCTATACAGTTATAATTTTGCAACATAGCCTATGTAATTTATTTATTTACTGTTTGCATTTATTACTATTAATTAATTGTTCGTAATTATTAATCATAATTATGATTGTGGTAGTTGTATTCTACAAATTTATTGGAAGATTTATATTATTATCTTTGTATTGATGGGGTAGTTTTGTGATGTTGCATACTAATACTATTTTTCATATTTTATTACCTATATCGTTTTCCATCATGTAGTCCTAATACTAGAGGTTCACTACTTCTTTCCTTAAAAGACATGTTTTAGGTGGGGTACTGATGTTTCAAAATTGTTATTATTGGGCACTACCCACCTTCAGGTTTATGGCGAAGTTTTGTAGAGATGAGTTTTGTAGAGTCTTGGTCAGGCGCTCGGCTCGGTTGAAGAAATTTAAAAACCCTTGATAACGGGAAACGTTTTTTATAGTTTTCCGAAACGTCGGGCTTAATTTGGCGTGTTTTGTAGTCTATTCGTGTTCTGTGTCCGTGTAAATGTCCGTGTGTGTTTGTGTTTTTTTTTTTTAATTTGACAAGGCTGTAGAATTCGCCGCATCTCTACAAAACTTCGCCATAAACCTGAAGGTGGGTAGTGCCCAATAATAACAATTTTGAAATAGAGGTTCACTAGTCAAAAATAACCGAGTATAAATATGTTAAATTTATTTTTATTATTGTAGCCATGTTTTGGAATTGCTACAATCATACAATTACGTGTGAGATATTACAAGTGTAAAAACTGTTGTCTGCTTTGTTTATAAAATAAATTTTGATCAGCATTAGTGTTAAATTTAAATGTAAAGGTACATTCACACTTGGCTAGTTACTAGCTGCGAGTGACAGCTGTATTGAAAAACAATCCAAAAATCCTGCTAGTAATCGCTGGTAAGGTAATTTTACATTCACACTACGCTAGTTGCTAGTAGAAGAAGCAAATGTAAACATGTTTTGTATTGTAAACATATGGTTTATGAAAATTAAATTATGGACAGTAAATTAAGTAGGCCTAAGCCTAATATTTAAAATAAGAAGAATATACTATAAAAACTGTTTAGGGTTAAGACAATATGTGGAAAAATATTTATTATCATAATGCTACTAATCGGATTTATTATTTTTTTTTTTCATGTCCTATGACCACCAAAAACGAGCTTGGTGGGTCGATCGGCTTCTCCCACGACATACAAAAAATATATTTTCATTTTTATTTGGGTACACAGTATTTTTTGTGCTTCAATGTTATAATGCTACAATTTTATCTGAATTCCTCACAATTTAAATCATTTTACGATAGGCCTAAACTTTAATAAGAATTTAGTTATGAGTGTCACGTGCGTCTGACACTGACACTAGGCTGAGCTATCATCGCGCGGCAGGCCTTCCTGCTATTGAGCTTCTTAGATTTAACGTATTTTTCTAGGAGCGTCTGACGCTCTATCGATTTCCTTCGAGGTAGTTAGAAACACTACGACCACGTCTATTCTAGTGTGCACCTTAAACAAGAAAAGTTGAAAATGAAATATCGCAAAATTTTGGTATTTTTGGGAATATGAAAAATTATTTGGGAAGGCATTAATAAATAACTCGTAATCTTTTACTTTATGACTTGAAGCCCCAACTTTTTCAGAACCTATGAGCCTTATAAATAAATACTGCACATATATTATTTGTATGTATATATTTACATTTCTTTTAACTTGTTAGTGGTCATAATTCTTGTAAAGGTTTCTGTAACTTAACAGTTTTTTAATCATACTACATTTGATGAAGAGAACGAAATACAAGTAATTAATTAATAAGTACAAATACACTGTGTACGCACATACATTAGTATAACAAGTTTCTTCTGTCTCTGTGGGGATTTTATGCTATACGGTTTCTGCTACAGGAAGTCATCACACACCGATACCAAACTCAAACAGATTTATCAATTTAAAACATTCCGAAAACTTTATTGGCGTCCATCCATAAATGATTAGTTATTATTAGGTAATATTAGGTAATAGCCTAATAATGTTGCATTCGATCTTCTAAATACAGTTAATCTTCTACTATAACTAAATTTAATAAACTTTAGGTAAAGTCACACTTGATAGTTATTCTTTATAAAACCACTTTGTTTATGGCTGAAAGCACATTTATTTAGTAAAAAGGTCGAAATTGTACTGGCGGTACTCTAAATAAAAAATCCAACGACTGGATCAAAACTGTCACCCGTTTTTATGTATCGAAATGTAATTTCCAGTTTTGTTTTTGGGGCGATTGCTTTTCTTTCTTAGTCTTATATCTGATTTCATGAAATTTTTGTAAAGGCACTCGCATCACCCTCTGAAATGAATCACAATCTTCCACTCTCAGCTCATCAAATAGCGTAGATGAAGCTTCAAGTTCCTATTCGACCAATCCAGGGTCCCACCATCTCCTCTCTCTCCTATACTAATCTCTTTGTCACACAACTCGGAAATTTTACATTTGAAAATAGGACATTTTAAAATATGTTTATTCCTTTTTAGGGTTAAACCAAAACAATAATATAAATAATATGTCAGCTGATTCGTACACATTACAAATATCACTACACGAGCTAGTGGAAGCTAGTTTGCTGTTGGCTAGTTGCTAGTCAATCCAAAAGTTAATTTTGTAAACAAATAACAACTAGCAGCGAGTAACTCGCTAAGTGTGAATGCACCTTAAGGGATGAATCACATGAAGCAGTAAACAAATTGACCAAAAAAGAGGTTTGAAAATGACTTGAAAAAGCGTTGTCTTTTATTTTTGTACACTAATACAAAATTGTTATTCCATTTTCCCATCAACTAGGGACCAATAGAAATCTATAGGCTCCAAAATATGTCCAGTACTTTTTTCTCTAGAAATGCAAATGGAATGCATTTTTTATGTAACATTGTGAAGAAGACATGGACTTTGTTCTGTGTGGCCTGAAAGTAATCCATCCACCATAAACTATTAATTATGATAGATAGTTGTGCTTCCATTTAATTTATATTTTACTATTTTGAAGCAAGAAAATGAATGACTAAACACATAAATCGCACTTTCTAGCATGAGAGCGTAGAGCACATTCACATAAATAGGTAATTGGAAGAGGTTAGTATGTGGTGTGGTTAGAAGGTGGTATGTACAATTTATCCATAGCTTGGAGTCACTAAAAATAAACCATTTTTTCCACCGAGGGCATCTAGGCCTGTCTCGCGACATTACAGGACTGCGTTAAGCCTAGACATACCCTACTTGCAGTTTTATGACCATATGCGGCACCCCAAAAATAATTTAATATTTTGGTACTCAGGATGAGCAGAGGGTAAAAGCAGAACTATCTCCCACCATGATTCAGCAGCAACAAGTCAATTAGAGAAGGCAGATTGATTCCTTTACACAGTCTTCTATGTTCTAATTTTAACTGGGGCACGTGCCGATCGAAGTGAATTTGTTTTTTTTTCTCTAACGCCTTCAATGCTTTTACACAAATTGTTTAACTCTCAAGTTCGACGGGGCTCTAGCAATTGCAGGCGCGCCTTTGCATGGTTAAATTTGGAATTACATGTTTTATATACACACCTTTATAGATACGACAAAATCATAAACTTGTAAACAAATAAGAAATAAAGTATTAGTTTAACTAGGGGTACCTTCAAACATTCGCGTAATTTGATGAGCAAACTCAAATTGTAACAATTAGGCTTACGTACCGGCATGTTTATAACTTACAAAATTATTGTCATCATTATGAGAATTAGCAAGTTTTAATGACCTTAGTATAAACAATTGATCAGACCTGTCAACCTGGCAAAATGCCGATGCGGGAGTTTTCCTAACCTTATCTTGCAAAAATGCGTCAAAATGCATGAGATGCTGAAAAATACATAGTCTTTAGTAAAAAAGTTGTTTTTATGTCATAATTACTAATGTTACTATCAACAATGTGTAAACATAGGAGTATTATCAATCATGTAATTGCAAATCATATTTTACATTAGTTTTGAGAGAAATTAGACGAAACAAAATAAATCTTAAAAGTAAACAAACCGGCTAAAGAAATAATACACGCTGTGCCATACTATCTTTAGCCCTGGATAGGACAGGCTATTGGCGGGTGATGTTCTATTTCAAACTCCCATTTTTAATCGAAAAGCTGATCACATCACTTGACAATTAGCCTGTCCAGGGCCAAGTTGACATCTCCATAAAACAAGCAGAAGCTCTCTAATTGGTTCAGGTAACCGTGTATTGTGTAAAATTTTACATATCAACCAATGGCAGAAGCACTATCATCATATTATTGCATTCCAAAATAACCAATCGAGAAGACTGTATGGATTTTAGTGTCGTGTTTCTACCAAGAGCGCCTCTGTCAGGCTTAGTTTACGTGATTAAGAACGGATAGCTTTAGTTGCATTGAGCAACAATGCGTAAGTTTGCGCGTGCTTGGCATGAGAGCGTGAGTCGACGATTAAATGCGTGAGACTCGCGCATTTTTCGTGAGAGTTGACAGGTCTGAATTGATAGAAATGTTAAACTATCTTTACTTAATGTAGCAGAAAACTTTTCATTTGGTCGGTTTTGGTTTTGAATAATCACCTGTCCGGTAAAAAACAATGATCTAAATCCCTCCATCCCATACTCAAATACAAGGAAGGTTTGTATGTATGCTTGCAAAACGGATCACGAAAATCCCATACTCTAATATGGGGAAGGTTTGTATATACTTGTATGTATGCTTGAAAAACGGATCTCGAAAATGACTCTTAACGATTTTCTTTAAACTTAGGAAAAATAACTTAGTTTCGGCTCTAAAAAAACATCTATACAGGTCTCTCTATCCCAGGAAAAAACTAATTTCATTGTAATATCTAACAGAAATTTAAGAATTTTAACATTGGCCTTATAGTTTGCCATGGTAGCAACGAAAAAACAACCAGATGTAAACAAGACAAGAAAAGTGGCTGCACAGTGAAACATATGGTAATGTATAGATACAGCCACTTGCTACAGTAACAATAGGCCTATATGGGTTCTATAATAATGGACAGTTACTAAGTGACAATATAATAAAAACAACTATCAGTTTTTAACACGTTCGCGTCGTAGTGCGCCCGATCGGGTACACGGGTGCTTCTTTAAATGGCGGCAGTGTACCCGACGGGGTACACGCCGTACATTACGAAAGCGCGTGGTGCGCCCGACCGGGTACACTCGCTCTGTGTTTTCTAATACCATTGTTGACCAACACGGTCGCACTTAATATAGCTGAAATGTGTTTCCGCCCCTTTTAGAAGACCTATAGTAAGTGTGTACCCTATGGGGTACACGTTCGCATACATTTGAGGCGTGAACAAAATTGAACATTTAAAATGTGTTTAATACAAAGTAAAATTACATTAAATAATTTTTCTTACATTTTATAAAGATAATATTTTAGTGGGGTATATTGTAAAACAGTACAATTACGTTAATTACACACAAAACTTTGCAAAACTCCAAATGTTACTGATTTTTGTGGTTGAAGCAGTTCAAGCAAATTGGTGGTTAATCTGGACAGGTTTCACAAAAAGTATTCACTCTTGTTGCTCTTTTTCTTGTCTCCTTTGCTCCAATTTCTTCCGAAAGGGCCTCGTAACATGTGCTCGTAGTGTACCAGGACGGGCGCACGCCGCCTATGCTTGATCACTGATTCTGTACACGCGCGGTGTACCCCATCGGGTACACTCAATAAAACTTTATAAAATATAATTTAAAAAAATATTTTGGACAAAAAAATAATAATAACGTACTTTTTTTATCAAAACAAAGTGAAATTAAAAAAAAAAACCAAGTACGCTTTTTGGTCATGTTTGATGTTTATTGACTCTGCCAAGTACCAAAGTCGGCAATTTCACCAACGTCACGAACGTGTTAAATCTTACTTTCTGCTGGTGTCTGTGATTGTTTAGTTTAATGTATATTAAAAAATAAAAGCAAATAAATTTAGCTGTGCGTTGAGAATCTAATTTAATCGTGATGATACAAAATATTAATTAGCAATGATAAAAACAGCTGATGGTTGCAGATATGATGCTTATGTTCGGCAATTTACGTATAATTTTTCTAATTTGTTGTTTCTTATGTCACTTCATTTTAAGATCTTTAATTAGAGAGTTTTTGCAACATACGGTAAACATTACGGTAAACGCTAAACGCTATTTTTATATTGTGTGAAAAGTGTTTATGTATGCAAATCGTGGAGTAAAAAGTGTCTATGCACCTCTATACAGGGTGTCCAGCTTCAACCTTTACAAACTTTTCCAGGTTATTGCCCACTTCAAAATAAGCAAAAAAGTTCTCGTAAACATATGTCCTAAAATGCTTCGTTAACCCGCTAGCCGCCATTTTGTTTTTTACACTAAATAATTTTTATTTCCTTAACGGATCATTGTATTAAGTTAATATTTGGAATGAGCCTTCACTATAACAATACCCATTTTCAGTAAAAAAATTATTTTTTTCCAATGTGTATTTTCAAAATTTCGGCCATTTTAAAATTTTAAACTCAAATATCTTAAAAACTGTAAATTTTATAAAAATGTTACAAAAGACAGACAAATTGACAAATTAAATTGTCTAAACATTGATACCAAGTTTGTAAGGACCCGACAACAAATAACGGAGTTATTGAGATTTTTCTCTAAAAATAACCTAAATTAGCATTAATCATAGTACAAAATCAGTGTTTTTCTGCAGGAAAACTACAATAACTCCGTTATTTCTTGTTGGATCCTTACAAACTTGGTGTTGCTGTTTAGATAATTTAATTTGTCAACTTTTTGTTACTTGTAACATTTTTATAAAATTTATCGTTTTTGAGATAGTTGAGTTAAAAAATTTAATGGCCGCCATTTTAAAAATACACATTGGAAAAAAATATTTTTTTTAGTGAAAATGGAAATTGTTATAGTGAAGGTTCATGCCAAATATTAACTTAATACAATGATCCATTACGGAAATAAAAATTATTTAGTGTAAAAAACAAAATGAAGGCTAGCGGGTTAACGAAGCATTTTATTATATGTTTACAGGAACTTTTTTGCTTATTTTGACGTGGGAAATAACCTGGAAAAGTTTGTAAAGGTGGAAGCTGGACACCCTGTATATAAATTTATGAATAATTCTCAGTTCACGGTGGTGAAACCGGATAAATAATGTATAACGTTTACCGTTAATCACTTTTCAAAAAGTTTTTTATAGATTCAAACAGTATAAATAGGTAAATCAACTATAAATTAAATATCGTTTAGCGTTTACCGTATTCATTTACCGTATGTGCAAAAACTCTCTATTTGAGTAATTTTATTTTCAGTATTTGGTAGCAATGAAAACTGCATTGTTCATTCTGTGGAGTGAAAAGTGCATCACGTGAGGTAGAAAGTGTCTTTTGTTTATACACGCGTGGAGTCAAAAGTGTTTATCCATCAATCCAGGAGACACTTTTAACCTCGCACTTTTGCCTCCATCCCGTGCCGTTGATTGTGTCTATGCTCGGTAATATGGAGGAAAAAGTGTCTATGCATATATCTATATATATATGTGTGTGTATATATGTGGTATATATATATATATATATGTATATGTATATATGTGTCCCTAGACACGATAACTCTTGTAAAAAAGGTCCGATCAACACCAAATTTGGTAGAGATGTGTAATCCTACGTTTATTGGAATGAGTTCGTAAACCAGACATATCGACCTACCAGAAGGGGTAGTTTTGGGGGGTTTTGTACCCCAAAAATGGGTTTTTTGCATTTTTCATATGTAACTGTTTTAAAGTTAAATTTAGCTCAAAGAAACACACAATTTAGTATTTTGAAGCTTTGCTCTATCTCCATTGGTTACCAAGATATTAAAAAGTTTAAAGACAGACAGTACATTGTATTTTTGGGCTCCAATGTTAATCTTACGGAGAATCAAGTTAATATTCCACTTATTAACCAATATTTTTACACGATACTTGGTATTTAGCTTCATTTGGTTAAGATTCATCCATTTATAGTAAAAAATCTTGGTTTTAGCGAATTTCCCTATAGGGAATACGCTATTACGGTAGTAGCCATGGTAAGACCTAAGCCCGGGACCATGATAATTTTTCGTTTTGAGGTCCCCAGAAGCCAAAAACACCGTTCGTTCATTTTCATATATATGTATATATATATATATCTATCTATGTGTCCGTGGTACTGATAACTTTTGACAGCGACCTCCGATTTTGATGAAATTTGGTATGAAGGTGTAAGACCAGATCTATTTTCATGAGTTCGCAAACCAGCATGATCGGATTATGGGAACGGGGTTTTATGGGGTTTCAAAGGGGTCAAAAATGGGTTTTTGGCATTTTTGGACCTTAATTTTTCAAATTCAACAATTTTAACTAAAACCATTTAAAAGAGCTTAAAAAAACAAACAATTTAGTATTTTGAATTTTTAACTTGGCTTAACAGATTACGGAGGAAAGCTAAAAATAGTTTTCCAATGTTAATCTTATGGGAAATCAACAAAACCCTGTATCTCGCTTATTTATTGGAATAACTTGATAAAATTTGGTATGTACATTCACTAGGTAGGGTTATCTGATATTTGCTTACAACACCCATATGGCGGCAAACCTACATACTCACCCCCATGGGGCTTATGGGGAAAATTTAAGTGTCGAATATTGATACAATTTGATATTTACCTTACGTAACTATTACATTTTCTAACAAAACAAACATTTTCTAACAACATCCAATGGCAGCAAACCTACATACTCATTCCTATGGTGTTTATGGGGAAAATACTAAATCTCAAGATCCTTTGGAAATTCGCTGAGTATGAGTACGCAGGTCTGCTGCGACGGGGGGTATTTGTGCTTATCATGGCAGCAAACCTGTATACTCTTTTCCCATGTTATTCATATGGAAAATAGGCAAACTCATTTATTTATGGACAGATGTGGATGAAACTTAGTGTATGGCTTCATATGGTCGAAATAAATGTTTTTATGCTAAAAACCTACTTTTAGTGTTCCCCATGGCAGCATAACTGCATACTCTTTCCCTATATTTAGCTTAAGGAGAATAGACATTTATTTCCCTATTTATGAGCACGTTATGAAATTTCGTTTACAGGTTTAGCTGGTCAAAATTAATATTACTAATTTGGAAATTCGCTGAGTACGCAGGTCTGCTGCGACGGGGGGTATTTTTAATTATATTAGAAGGTGGAAAATAAGTCCTCCAGGGAAAGATTTTCTACAAGATAATTTTTTATTTTTTTTATTTAGTTATTTTTCTTCATTTTTAATGTCATTAGGTAAATATTTAAAAAATAGTCCTATTTTTTTTATAAAAGAGTATTTATAAAAAAAGTTTGGTTTTTTATAAAATGTTGAATTTATGTTACGTTGAGGTGATGGGTTGTTTATGTCTGGTACTCCATGGGTGGCTTTTAACCCTTCCCGGGCTATTGACGGATATATCCGTTAAAGTTCATTTCTATTCCGGGCTGAAAACGGATATATCCGTTTTATAAATTTTCTTTTCCGGGATAAAGACGGATATATCCGTCCAAAAGTACGAAAAACATATGTTGTATATATTACGATTATAAACATTATATTAACTTTTTGACGGGTAATTTAGTTTTTGCAGTTGGCAAGATTATGTCCCGTGGCTTTTTCACCTGTTTCATGCCAAAAAAACACATGTGTAGCTAGTGATGGCAAAATAAAATCGATTTTTCGGAAAAATCGATTTTTACCATTCGATACATCGATTTTTTGACATCGATTTTTTGTTCACGATTTTTTATCGAAATCGATTTTACTCTTTCGATACATCAATATATTTAAAAATCGATTTTTCAAGAAATTTTGCCATCATAGTGTTGGCAAAATAAAATCGATTTTTCCAAAAAATCGATTTTTACCATTCGATACATCGATTTTTTGACATCGATTTTTTTGTTCACGATTTTTTATCGAAATCGATTTTTCAAGAAATTTTGCCATCACTATGTGTAGCGCGAAACTGTCAGTTTGCTCTGGAACCTTACAGTGAGTGTTTGTTTACGTTTTTGTAATGACGTACTATGAGTTTTATTTCAAAATAATTATTCCAAATGACCAATTTTGCTGAAGATGTTATAAAATACTAAATAAGAAATGCATTTGAAGAGAATTTAATATTTGGCAGTGAAAATAACTATAATATGAAAAATGATTCTGGCGAAGAAATCAATGAACCAGAAGCTTGATGTACATAATTCTTGCATTTTTAGCTTTTGTTTTTTTTTTTACTGTTTTTAAGAGGAACTGTTTTAAATGTTATATTATGAAAGGTAGCAAATAGAACATCAAAATGACATAAACGGATATATCCGTCCTCCGCCCGCAAAAATACTCCAAATTATCAGCAGTTTTCATATTTATAGATTCTTGCTCCGGGCGGTGGACGGATATATACGTTTACTTGAGTTTTCTTGTGGGCCAAAGACGGATATATCCGTCCTCTCAAATTTTATTTTCTTTATAACATGTGCAAAAAAATTG
The DNA here is from genome assembly GCA_030545055.2 of Neoaliturus tenellus. Classification (NCBI taxonomy): domain Eukaryota; kingdom Metazoa; phylum Arthropoda; class Insecta; order Hemiptera; family Cicadellidae; genus Neoaliturus; species Neoaliturus tenellus. The sequence goes on from CM061531.1 coordinate 220,813,163, forward strand.
TTTCAGCACTGAAAACGGGTTTTTTATAACGTATGAATTATTTGGAACAAATTGATGACAAAAAATCACAACATTATGTTTTGAACTTTTGCTTAAAATAATTCCGTCTCAGCCCATGATTTAATGTAGCCCGGGAAGGGTTAAAGCCAGAGATTTCTAAATGAGATCGCCATTTTGTCAGTCAACAATCTTATACTTGCTGGTTAAGTTGTGATATTTGTGATTGTGTTTTTGATATTATTGTAGGCCTACTGGATTTGTTGATAAATTAACCTGTTGTAAGTGGTGTTGACTAAACGCAAACAAGTAGATTTTGTCAATTGTAGAAAAACTTAAAATATTATAAGAACTAGATTGTATGGCTAGTTTAGCGGCTCAGTACAACAATGGTGTACAACACTGTAATTAGCATGAATAAAGGTTCTGTAAATTCTATTTGCTGCTTTTTGTTTAAAAAGTCTTTTTTAAGGTACATATAAGAGGGTGAGTTACAGTATATTTATTCATATTATAGGTCAGAGTAAGGCTAAAATCAAGTCCAAATCAGTTATCCAGATTTTCAATCATCCAGTCACTGATGTGCATCAATTACAATTAATACTCTACTGTGCGTGGAGAATTTCAAATAAAATCAAGTTTCTTTTATCCATGACTTCCAAATACTCTTCCATTTTCCCAAATTAATGATTTTCATTAATAAAGTGTAAACATTTTGTTGTTTTGAATTCAGAGAGTTTGAGGAGGTGGTAATGGTCGTGTGTACAGTTGAGTAGGTATATAACAAGTAGTAAACATTTATTAATACTTGTCATTCTTTTCAGGAATTGACCCAAGCGTTGCACGGATGCATGGCCAAAGCGGTTAATGGAGCATTCAAATGCCAAATATTGGGGGTGGATATGGATGAGATTCTCATCGAAAGAGCAAGAGAAAAGAATTCTAACGACCATATTTCTTTCAAATGTGTCGATGTTTTAGGAGAGGATTTCAAATCAATTTACTGTGATTATTTGGAGCAAATTAACAAGCAATATTTTGATATAGTGTTTTGCTTCTCTGTAACAATGTGGATCCATTTAAATTATGGAGATGAAGGTCTGCAAAGATTTATAAATTTACTCTGTGAGATATCGGACATGCTGATCATAGAACCCCAGCCGTGGAAGTGCTACACTAAAGCTGTACGGAGGATGAAACGCAACAATAGTGAGCCCTTCACTCATTTTGATAATATCAAAAACAGAAAGGAAGTGGAGAATTATATTAACTGTTTTATAATTGAAAAATGTAACTTTTCAAGAGTTATGCAAACTGCCCCTACTAAATGGGGTCGTCAGATTTATTTTTACAAAAGGAATAATGTTTAGGATGTCAACTGATACTGAATGTAATATGTGTAGGCTTCAACTAATCTTTTAAGTGTTATGTTCATAATGTACAGATGTAAATGTAAAGGTTGAGGAATTTTGTTAAATACTATGTGTATGAACTGTAAAATTCAGTCATTTGAGTGTTGAAAATAACTTAGTTAATATTGAGTCTGATGATACGCCTATTTAAAAAAATTTTATACTATATTACAAGCAAGTTTCTGATACGATGTTTTTTCACTTTATCTCAAAATCTAGCAGGTATATTTTGTTTGAAACTGGGATTTTAAAAAGTCTTTGGACAAAAAATAAATTTAGCAACAGTGTCCATATTATTATTTTTTTTTGGATTATTAAAAGTCAAGGAAAAATCATTTTTATTCTAAAAAAGTTAACCCTAGGATTTCCCAGGCTTAATGTGAGTATTTGTTGGGTGCCATCAATTTCTGCCATTTTGCATGTGTTTTTTAAATACTTGTATCACAGCAGACCTGTACAGGTAAAAACTACTGTAACAACTGTACTGTAAAACTAATATCTAAATCTGGTATTATTATAATCAATTTGGAGTAATTTAAGTAAAAATAAGAATGCTGGTATCTGCAAGTTGCATTGATCTAAGTATATTTTAAATGTGTAAAGCCGCCTCCGCACAGGCCGACATATGTGACAAACTTGTTCGGCGAACACCAAAAAAATCATCAAACATTTATAATGAACAATCACCATATGATTTAAATTAGAAATAAATATCAAACAAATGTTCGGGAGAACACTGTTCGGCCAGTGCGGACGCGGCTTAGGTACTGCATGTACCGTAACCTTTAAGGGACAGAGCGAAAATGAGAATATTTTCTTTGATTCAAGTAGTAAACCATAGCTATAGAATAAATATAATGTAATTTGGGGGGTTAAAAAATAAAAAGGTAGTTTTTTCTATTATCTGTTAATTAGTTATGACCAAAATATTAATGTTGCTTTTGTTAGTTAAAACCTTCAAAACACCATTAATAAAATTCAGTCAGCATTGTACAATTGGTTGCACGAGACGTGCGACAGCCCGCCAGAATTTGTGCTACATATGGGTAGGTTGGCTAGATCTCGTAGGACATGCCGTGAATTAATCATTATAATGATATGCAGTAAAATCATTACTAAAGTCTTCATTTGAAATTCAGGCTGTTAAACTGTCGATGTGAGGCACAAATCCTGGCGGGACAAATCAAATACGTCTGGCGCAACCAACTGTAAGTAAAGGTACTGTGTACAGAAATAAAGGATCACTAAGTTAAGCTTTTTACACAAAATATAATTAACAAAATACATAATATACCTTCTTTTACACATGATTCTCAATTTCCACTCCATTGCTCTGAAAAAAACACAAGCAAAATCCAATTTAAATATATTTTCTTCAATCATAATTATCAATTACACTTAAATGTTTTGATTAAAAAGGTTTAAATACCTGATCCTTTGTTGTGGTTGTGCGATTAAAACACATCTTCAGGTCCAACATAAAAGATAAAATAATTTTCCTAACCCTAATCTCTATATATTAATAGGCAAGCATGTTTCATTTCCTCCTTTTTTCTCAGCTTGTGTGCATTGCAGAAGAAATCCGAAATCCGTACATACCGTTAGAAAGGTATTGTGCTGTAGATGAACAGAATCACGTTTTAATTCACACTGGCCCTACAGGCTCTCAAAGTTTCAGTGTTAATCTTATAGGAGAAGATAATTGACTGAATAATTAGACAGCTGTTGTAATAACAAAGGTAGCAAATCAGGAAGAACAGATGTTTTAGTTATAATATATTGTTTAAACTAATTTGGTCAAGACAGTCTAGATGAACTAAAAAAAATGTTGGTTGAATTTCAACCAGGAGGCGATCTCTGGTACATCATAAAAAAAACCCCTGATACAAACGGATACATGGGCATTTAGTCATGACTTACAAAACTACTAACGCCGCACGTGACTGCATTTTAATAATTGTCCAATTTTTATGTTCAAATATCGGTGTGTCCATTTGTGTTCATGTTATTTTTTTATGATTGTTTTTTTTTATTTTTTATTGTGACAATATCAATGGGATTTAGAGGAAACTTATTTTAACTTCGACGTTTGACCTGAAGATGTGTTTTTAAACACAAATCAGCAGTAGTCTTTAACTACAACAGAGGACCATTCGACAGACCAGGTATTTAATTCAGTGAAATAAATGGTTCAGAGGCTGTCCATATTATTTTCAATAGCTCTATAAAATTAATAGTAATAAGCTAATACTAAAATTATTAATTTTATAATAGAATGGGAGGTTTAAAACAAAATAGGCTTACCAAGTAATTACATTTATTAAGTTCCCTCTTCAACATCCATCGGTGAGCTTGAGAAGCCCTCACAATTGGCAGCATGGGTCTGGAAATAAATTATTCATGAGTTGGCTAATTTTTTTTACATTTACAATTGATAAGAAGTCTGAACACCTTTGACTACGTTTTTTTAAAAATTAAACAATGTTGTTGCAGAAATCAGTTGTAATGTTCAAATACATTAAGCAGACCTGCGTACTCAGCGAATTTCCAAAGATATTTTGTTTCATATATCAAAGAACTTAGTGGTTATATAATTACCAATCTTTACAAGGAAATATAATATATTTTATGGTATTATATTTATTGGGAAGAAATAGGAGCTGTTTAACTAAAGTTTACACCGACGTTATATGTTGACAATCAAAGTTCTTGGTAACTAACAAACTATCCTATGTTTCACAAGCACTCAAAATACATACACACAAGATACCATTATGTTCGACATCATTATGATCTGAGAAGAAGATGAGAGTGGCTTACAGTCCCTCGGAAGCACAAGCAGCTGATATAGTAACAAAAGGACTGTCTTCTAATAAACAAACTGCAATGAAATAGCTCATTGGAATGTCTTCATTCACATCTACGTAATAAATTATAATAAGAAAATTAAGGGGGTTTTTTGAAGATATTAGTTTTAGTAATGATCAAATATTAATTTAGCATTATTTTTATAAGCCAGCTGATAGTTTGTTTGTTGATTACTAGACACAATTTTGAGATGTTTTTATGCTTAGTTTTATTTGTAGTACCAGGAGGACCGAGTTTATGCTCAGTAAAATTATTACTTTGGTTCCTCACACAAAGCTCCTTTGCTCCGATCACTCGCCCTCTTCCTTTTTATGACGAGTTCGTTCACTTCGCTCACTCGCCAGTGCGAAGGGTGCTGCACTTGGGTGTAATTTTCCTAAACCACAGGTTAAAGATAAAACACATAGGTTTATCTACAGTTATCAGCTGGTTTTTGTTCAATTTAAAAATCTCCATGCCAAAACCCCCATATTCAACAAAAAAAATCAAAAATCCTCGGAGCGAAAAAAAGTTTCCTTGTACAAACATTGCTTGTTTTAGAGTATAAGACTTGATATTACAAATAAAATAATTTCTGTTAATTGGGATGTTTTCAGATGAATCCTAAGCAATTCTATGTTTATGAGCATTTAAGGAATATATATATTGAAACGTGCAAATATAATACAACGGACAGAACGTTGCTTATGTATTATTTGTAAGTACATAGGGGCCGAGTATTTGCTCAGTAAACTTAACAAATCTTCATATTAATATCAAAGTAGTCAATTAGGCCTAGTCAAAGCGCTAAAATGCCTAGTGTAAAAAGGCTTCTTTCAAAGCAAAACAAGCTCGCTTTGCTCAGTTGCCTTTCAGACTCTTTTAATGTAAGGTATTGGGTGCTCCACTCTTGTATAAATTTGTTAAACCACATCCACATGTTGAATCGGTAACAAGCTATCGTTGATTTTTATCTCCTTAAGACCAATGTTAAAATGTTTAAAATTTCAATTGAAGAATATAAAGTAAATAATGTATGTGATTTTTCCTAGCATAGATATTTGTATTAATATTTTTTTATCACAGTACCAAGTTATTTGCTCCTATTATTAACTAAATGTCAAAAATTTTGATCTATTTTTTACTCCAATTAAATGAGTTTGCATGTATCAAGTAGGACTTCGTCCGCTGGTTCCCGCTTGGGAAGTATTAATACATGCTTTACATGCAATACATGCAATTACATGCAATACATGCTTTCCTACATTCCGTTCATCTCCACACGGTGAAAAAAATATAGCATAAGTAGAATTCAATTTTTAATTCATTTCTTATCTATATAATATACCAATTTATATTATGGATATTAATCTGTTTTAATTTGTATTATTAATTGGCAAGCATAAATTTTTTCCTCCTTTTTTCTCAGTTTGTGTGCATCTAAGGAGAAACATGTGCATATCTTTAGAAAGGTTGTGATCTGTAGATGTGCAGAAACCCATTATAATTTACATTGTCCCTCAGGACTACATCCTACAGGCTTAAAGTTTCAATGTTAGTTTTATGGAAGAACAGTAACTGATTGAATCATTATATTTTGACTGCTTAGGGGAACCATATTCTCCGGGATGAATTTTCTATTCTTTTTGGGATTTTATTCTATTTTCCCGCAGCTAAACTAAAACTTATCAACTACCGTACCAATTTACAGTATTGTGGACCGGCCTCACTTAAAGTGTTAACAACATGTAAACACATAATACAAACCTCAACTGTAGACCTTGCAAATTCCCGTTGACATATAGGACATTCAACTTTTTCTTCCTGTAATCGAAACGACAAAGAAAAAAAAAATTAATAACAGATAAAATAATATTTTAATTCGGAATGACAAAACTCACTTTGCAATAAATATAACATTTGTTTTTATAATAGTTAAATAGAAAAGTATGCTACCTGGCCTGCTGTGCTTTAGAACGTTGAGGAAGTAGGAAAAAAATTGTATTTGCATTTTTTATGAATCTAACAAAAAGGTAACTGCTGATACAAGAAGTTGATAAGATGTATGGAGTATAAACAAAACTAACTGTTAAGTAGAAATACCACTACTCTTGAGTTTAGCTTGCTTTTTCACAACCAACATAGGCTACTAGCCAATTGTCAGCCCTCTTTAATAACACACCAGGGCTCGGCTCTTCTGGTGGCACAGTTTTAAGTTTCACAATAAAGAAACAAAAGAGAAAATGCATTAATAAAATATTTTGGCAATAATAATACTAAATTTCACATGTATAATCTATATCATACCCAAAAACAAACAGTGTTGAGGGGTTGCCAAGTCCTAAAAAGGAATGATAAAAAATTTGTTCCAAGTCAATTCCATTGGTTTTAGAATAGCTACTGAACAACTTGATGTTTTTATTTAGAAACCGTACTTGGCCAGCAAATGTGTGGTATTTTATTTGATTTTTTATTGAATTGTTCGTGAATTCAGAATTTAATTTAAGTCGTTTGAAGTATGTTTTGTAGATTGTGGCAACACCAACAATATTATTGGGCTGACAATTGCCTCTATACTGCCTTGCCTCTTTGATGTTGTAGCTGCTTCTGTGAAGTAACTTTAATTTGTGTTATGTGATTTCTGGCTAAAATTATTCAATTAAAGAATATACATTTCATAAAAGCTATAATTGATACGTTGATATTGAGACATCAAATTAATCTGATGCTATTTTAACGTTAATGCACCCCTTTATAAATGGCAATAAAAACTATGTATGAGTCTATTAGTAGAGGGAGAGGGGGGAGGGCAGAAAATAAATAGCCTCCAGGCGGCATATTCCTAAATCTGGCCCTGCTACTACAGGTCTGCTCTATAACCTTTTTGTGTTCTGTATGTGAAGCGTAAAAACGGAAGTTAAGCTATAAATATTTAATATTGCACATCTGATTAACAGAATAGATGAAGCAATATTGCTACGGATACGATTTTTATCGTATCCGCACAAATATATATATATATATTTTCAAGATTAGGTGATAATATAACATCAGTCAATCACCAAGCAATCAATTAAATTAGAATGATAGCATATTGGGTCTTTTTAATACAGTAGAACCTCGATAATTCGACTCTTGATAGTTCGACACTCCTTATAGTTTGACACAGTTCGTGACACCCTAACATGTCATTAATGACCGATAGTGTCCATGTTGGAGAGTGACAAAGGTGAAAATGTAAACAAAAGTGACGAATGATTTGAATGTTGATTATGTTCAACTTCAATTAAGTTATGATTTCAATCAAATTTAGTGTTCCCTAAATTCAACTCATGATTTTTATCCTCCCTGTGTTAACATTTCCCATATACTCCCTATAGTTCGACATTTCAATACTTTGACACTCTCTAAGTCCACAAAGTGTCGAACTATCGAGGTTCTACTGTAACTCACTGCAGCAACGCCTGTACGATTTATGAAATGCCAACAGTTTCTAGCTCAAACATTTCGCTATCAGAATTTTTCAGGGAGTACAATAAGAAGGCTTACCATGCATTTTCTGAACACTAGGCAGATGAAGCAATAAAGCTTGGTACATCAACACTACCCAAAAATTGCATTTTTTATGAGGTTATCAGTTTTCTGTCATAACGAAGGCTACCTACCGGGATTATTTCCTGTCCAAGAAATGCGAAACCAAACATTCTAAGCGCAATAGGGCGTAACTCTATGAGAAATAACGTGTGTTGATTTTATGAAGAATTGGCAAATATAACATCATTCCTTATTTTATTTTACACATCAATCTTGAAGATCGGATAATTAATCTTATTTATCACCGTATAGTCACTTCTTCATTGGTTTGGATCAATTTTTTATGTGTTCATGTATTTGTTTCTCTTATGCATTCCAGAGTTTACAATATTTACAAAGAAAATTTTCTCTTTAAACGATGTTTTGGAGATAACGTTTTCCTAGTTGGTTTAGTTTTGTGTGTTTTTATTGAATATGTGGATTTTCGGGTTGTAACTTAACCAAAGAAATCTTACACTGTTGTAACAACAAAGTTACAAAAGTGACAACAATAACATCATAAAGATAAAAATATCTATATATATAATTCCGTAAGCGAATCGGTCCCCACGAAATATCTCGAGTTAGAAGAAAGGTAGGGTAACGTATGATGGCTCATTTTAAAGCTTGAGGGCCAAGGACGCAAGGAAAAATACCAGAATCGTCAAAAGTTACCTGGGCTTCGCCCCATTGGACCTTGAAGTTCCAATGTTAATCTAATGGGGAAAAGATTTTTAGATTTACACGTGTAATTAAGCAGATGTTCCAGTGAATAACTTTTATCATAAACTCAGCTGATTATTGAACAGATATTTTGAGTGAAGATAACCGTTTAATTATAACTTTTTTTAAATTTGCAATGCACCATAAAAAAAAGAAAACACCAATAGTGATGGAAAAATTACGGATTCTCAATAGATTTCTTCTTTGTGGTCCTATCCATGACATAATGGTTTTGTGTTCTGAATATACCGCAGTTAAAAGTGACTAGCCGAGGTATGGTTGATATAATAAATTCTCTTTACTCAGTGAATGTGGTATAGTTATTACATTACTGCTTTAGATATTGGCTATTTAATGGTTGGAGTTGAATAGTTTCTTATAGTAATTGTTTATTTTTTACTAAATAATAATTATGTAAACTATTAACATTGGATAACCTCCGTATGAAGATATTTTAGTTATTCATTCTCTGCTTCTCTTTCCTTGCATATGTCGTACGGAAACAATAAATGCCCATTCAGACCTAAATATGGGGAGCTTTTCATGTATGCAGTGTGCGAAAAACGGTAAATATCTCAAACAATGTTCTATTGCATTGAACGAATATACAAAATAGACTACAATCATAACACAAGGAACGTCGTTAGGCTCAAGGGATGGGCAGGGAGCATGGAAGCGTGGGAGAACCGTGGATGCGGCTTCTTGGGGGGCACGAGAAGTGTCAGTAGCACATTGGGCACGGGGGTATGGGGGCCACGGGGGCATGTTGCCACAAGGGGCACTAAAGACGACGTTGGCACAGGCGGTAGTTGGACATGGGGGCACGGGGGATGAATGAGGTACATAGAAAGCACGGGGCCTCAAGGAAGAACTGCGGGGATGTGAGCTTGGGAGTATGGGGGTAAAGAGGCATGGGGGCATAGGGGTATGGCCGGGGCATGGGCCCCTCGGGCCAAGGGGGCATAAAGGGTACAGGAAGCACGGGTCTTGAGAGGGGGGCACGGGGCAGGCTTGGGGGGACATTTGAGGTATGGGGGAGGAACGGCAGGCATCGGGAAACGGGGACTTGGGAGGCACGGGGAGGAATGGCGGGCATCATAGGGGGTACAGAAAGGTTACGAGAGGGGGCATGGGGGAGACTTAAGAGTTAATAGGGAGAATGGGCGAAATAGAGAGCACGGGGGCATCGAGGAAGAACGGCGGGCATATGAGCACAGGAGAATGGGGATCACAGAGGCATAGGGGGTACGGGGGTTTGGGTTGGGACTCGGGTCGCGAGGCATAGGGGCTGCAGGAAGCACGGATCATGAGAGGTGGCACGGGGGGATTGGGGGACATTGGGGTACGGGGAGGAACGGCAGGAATCGAAGAAGGGGGATATGGGAGGCACGGGGAGGAATGGCGGGCATTTTAGGGGGTACAGGAAGCACGGGTCACAAGAAGTTGGCATAAGGAATATTTGGGGGACATAGAGGGCACGGAGACATGGGGGACATGTGAACGTAGGAGAATGGGGTCACAGATGTATAGGGGGAACGGGAGCATGGGAGCTTACTCGGGCCGGGGGCCATAGGGGTACACGAGGCACGGGTCATGAGAGGGGGCACGGGGAGGAACGGCAGGCATCAGGGAACGAGGATATGGGAGGCACAGGGAGGAAAGGCGGGCATGGAGGCACTAGGAAATGGGAGACAAGGGGGTATGGGCAGGTTAGCATAAGGCACACTAGAAACATAGGTGGCACGGGGGGAGGGGGGGGGATTAGCCGGGTATGGGGGAGGAATGTAGGACATAGAGAGCACGGGGGTCGTAGGGAAGAACGGTTGGCATGTGAGCTTAGGAGAATGGGGGGCACAAGTGTTCGGGGGCATGGGGTGTACTCGGGCCACGCGGGTATATGGTGTACAGGAAGCGCGGATCACGAAAGGGTACAGGGGACACGGCGAGTGTGGGGAGAGGGGGCATAGGGGGTCCTAGATGAAATAGTGTATATTATTAATGGGATAAAACCATTTCGTCATGCTCTATTGAACTATTGTATTTACCTGAGTTATGAACTCATTACGTGTACATGTTTAAGGTCAAAACTAATTTTATTGCGTCCGGCATTCTAATACTGCAAAAATGTTATTTTTTCACAAAATAGACTACCTACTGTATTTTAATGCATAGGAGATTATTGGCGAATTACCGATTTGACACCACCAAAAAAGATTCGTCAATTTTAAGTAATATTTATAAGAAAATCCAACCGTAATTCACACTACAGCTTGAGAAGAAATATAGTAACTGTGCAACTAGGTGATGAATTTTAACTTAAATTTTGGACTTAAGGACCAAAGTACTTAATTTTGGAGATAACATCATCATTTGAATTTTTAGGGGCCTTTGCCTCTACAAGCCCCTAGTTTTATTTTTAAATGCAGTTATTCAGATAATTTGAATCAATCTACTGGCTTGGAGGAAAGTCAACACAATTTTAAGTAAAACAATTTTCTGTATAACACAATCTATAAGTCAGGTGATCAAACCAATGAATATGATAGCAGATGTTTTGACTTGCTTTGAAACAAATTAAAATTATGATATCATTGTCTGCTTTATTTACTTTTAAAATTTACTAAATGTAAACAAGTGCTTTAAGAGATCTCATATTTGTTTTATTTTGTGATATTTAAACTTGATCTTTGTACACAAAGGTTTGTACTACCTACAAATACGAAGATTCCTGCAAAGATTCGTGTAATTCCCATCAGTGATAAAGGCTATAGCTTTGCTTAAAAAAAAAAACCAACAATCTTGTTATGCCTAGGAAACCACATTTCTGACATTTTTAGGCTACTTTTGAAAGCATATATTTTACTTCACTGAGGGTTTGTAAACTAAACTTGGTGCTTTTCAGTGTCCTTTGACCCAGTTAAACGGATGGAAGACTAAAAAAGGGATAATTGCGGCCTTTTTGTGCTCTTTTGAGAAGTGAAAATTGGCCGTATTCTGCTTTGTGTCTATATTATTATAGGCACTCATAGTCTGTTTGGTTGGGTGGAACTTGGCGACGTGACACGACCATGCCACTGGATATTAATAGGAAAGCATGATTGTTTGCCACATTTTTTGTCATTCTGTATACATTTTTATAATGATATACTATGATTTTTATTTCAAAATGATTATTCCTTATAGAATGAGTGTTATTACAAAATGGTTAATCTTCAGGGTTGCCAGCAAATGGCCTCAGAAAAATTCAAGCATCTTTCCCGGTCCTCCCTTCAAAAATAGTCAAAATTCAAGGCTCCTGATGCGCTAATCAAATACAGATAGGATTCAATTCAAATCATTTAAATTGTATTAATTATTGAAGACATTTACGCAATGTGCGTATGACAAAAACTAAAATTTAGTAAATGCACCTCTTTTCATTAATCCACGAGCTAAATCGTACTCTTATTTGATCACTAATAATGAAATATTTGTAGTTCGATGGGGAGGGCCACAAACGAAGTGAAGACGCATCGAGTGCAAAATAGCGGTCAATCAATGACACTGTTGCCCAAGCATTCATTTGTGTCCTTGCGCGGCTTTCTGAAGCATGGAACAAGCGATTTGTGCAATGACATAAGACGCGTGGACGGTGGACACAACGTAACCATGACAACGAGCCGTGCGCACTAGACATTGCGCATCCACTGGACGGGGAGTACAACGGAGGAAGAAACACGCACAAACACACACGATGTAAGCGTTGGCGGGGGTGGGGGGAGGGGGTGTGTACAATGGGAAGGAAGAAGGGACGATAGGAAGGGACAACAAACTCTCCCAGCCGACGCCTGTTGTTTTTGGAAATAATCGGCTTCTGTTCTAGGCGTCTGCGTAGTTCAAGATGTTCATGCAATCACAGAGAAGTAATATATATATTATTATCTTTGGTGCAATGAGTAACACAATGACAACATATCAATTCTCTGATAATTTTGCAATTTTCATATGTTAATCCTTTCCTTTCTTCACTTTGCAATGCTAATATGTCAAGTGACATGAAGCCTTTAATAGCAATGTATCTCTGGCTTTATTTGGTTGTAGATTTGGACAGTGGACAGTAACATGTTTGAAATTTTTATATAATTAATTGTGTTGTGTATATTCTTGATATACCCAATGCAATTATGCTTTCATCACTCTGTATTTGAAGGTAGCTACTTTCCGTACAGCTGAGGCCTTCGAAAATCGTCTATTTCCAAACAGATAAAACAGTAGTCATACCGTCTGCTGTTTTTTTCTGTACATAAAAAAAACTTGGACTTTCGGTCCAAGGAAAACAATTCTTTACAGTACATCAACAAACTTTTCCCGTACAGCATTTGGGTACGGGGAGGAACGGCAGGCATCGAAGAAGGGGGATATGGGAGGCACGGGGAGGAATGGCGGGCATTTTAGGGGGTACAGGAAGCACGGGTCACAAGAAGTTGGCATAAGGAATATTTGGGGGACATAGAGGGCACGGAGACATGGGGGACATGTGAACGTAGGAGAATGGGGTCACAGATGTATAGGGGGAACGGGAGCATGGGAGCTTACTCGGGCCGGGGGCCATAGGGGTACACGAGGCACGGGTCATGAGAGGGGGCACGGGGAGGAACGGCAGGCATCAGGGAACGAGGATATGGGAGGCACAGGGAGGAAAGGCGGGCATGGAGGCACTAGGAAATGGGAGACAAGGGGGTATGGGCAGGTTAGCATAAGGCACACTAGAAACATAGGTGGCACGGGGGGGGGGGGGGGGGGGGATTAGCCGGGTATGGGGGAGGAATGTAGGACATAGAGAGCACGGGGGTCGTAGGGAAGAACGGTTGGCATGTGAGCTTAGGAGAATGGGGGGCACAAGTGTTCGGGGGCATGGGGTGTACTCGGGCCACGCGGGTATATGGTGTACAGGAAGCGCGGATCACGAAAGGGTACAGGGGACACGGCGAGTGTGGGGAGAGGGGGCATAGGGGGTCCTAGATGAAATAGTGTATATTATTAATGGGATAAAACCATTTCGTCATGCTCTATTGAACTATTGTATTTACCTGAGTTATGAACTCATTACGTGTACATGTTTAAGGTCAAAACTAATTTTATTGCGTCCGGCATTCTAATACTGCAAAAATGTTATTTTTTCACAAAATAGACTACCTACTGTATTTTAATGCATAGGAGATTATTGGCGAATTACCGATTTGACACCACCAAAAAAGATTCGTCAATTTTAAGTAATATTTATAAGAAAATCCAACCGTAATTCACACTACAGCTTGAGAAGAAATATAGTAACTGTGCAACTAGGTGATGAATTTTAACTTAAATTTTGGAATTAAGGACCAAAGTACTTAATTTTGGAGATAACATCATCATTTGAATTTTTAGGGGCCTTTGCCTCTACAAGCCCCTAGTTTTATTTTTAAATGCAGTTATTCAGATAATTTGAATCAATCTACTGGCTTGGAGGAAAGTCAACACAATTTTAAGTAAAACAATTTTCTGTATAACACAATCTATAAGTCAGGTGATCAAACCAATGAATATGATAGCAGATGTTTTGACTTGCTTTGAAACAAATTAAAATTATGATATCATTGTCTGCTTTATTTACTTTTAAAATTTACTAAATGTAAACAAGTGCTTTAAGAGATCTCATATTTGTTTTATTTTGTGATATTTAAACTTGATCTTTGTACACAAAGGTTTGTACTACCTACAAATACGAAGATTCCTGCAAAGATTCGTGTAATTCCCATCAGTGATAAAGGCTATAGCTTTGCTTAAAAAAAAAACCAACAATCTTGTTATGCCTAGGAAACCACATTTCTGACATTTTTAGGCTACTTTTGAAAGCATATATTTTACTTCACTGAGGGTTTGTAAACTAAACTTGGTGCTTTTCAGTGTCCTTTGACCCAGTTAAACGGATGGAAGACTAAAAAAGGGATAATTGCGGCCTTTTTGTGCTCTTTTGAGAAGTGAAAATTGGCCGTATTCTGCTTTGTGTCTATATTATTATAGGCACTCATAGTCTGTTTGGTTGGGTGGAACTTGGCGACGTGACACTATTTCATTATAATGCGCAAGCACTAGACATTGCGCATCCACTGGACGGGGAGTACAACGGAGGAAGAAACACGCACAAACACACACGATGTAAGCGTTGGCGGGGGTGGGGGGAGGGGGGTGTGTACAATGGGAAGGAAGAAGGGACGATAGGAAGGGACAACAAACTCTCCCAGTCGACGCCTGTTGTTTTTGGAAATAATCGGCTTCTGTTCTAGGCGTCTGCGTAGTTCAAGATGTTCATGCAATCACAGAGAAGTAATATATATATTATTATCTTTGGTGCAATGAGTAACACAATGACAACATATCAATTCTCTGATAATTTTGCAATTTTCATATGTTAATCCTTTCCTTTCTTCACTTTGCAATGCTAATATGTCAAGTGACATGAAGCCTTTAATAGCAATGTATCTCTGGCTTTATTTGGTTGTAGATTTGGACAGTGGACAGTAACATGTTTGAAATTTTTATATAATTAATTGTGTTGTGTATATTCTTGATATACCCAATGCAATTATGCTTTCATCACTCTGTATTTGAAGGTAGCTACTTTCCGTACAGCTGAGGCCTTCGAAAATCGTCTATTTCCAAACAGATAAAACAGTAGTCATACCGTCTGCTGTTTTTTTCTGTACATAAAAAAAACTTGGACTTTCGGTCCAAGGAAAACAATTCTTTACAGTACATCAACAAACTTTTCCCGTACAGCAACATCTAGTTCCCATTTTGCTGTACAGACGGACGGACTGGAATGTTTTTATCAAGAGTAAAAGGATAATTTTGTAAAAAATATATGTTTGTTTTTTTTTGGACGCAAATTTTCTGAGACTTCTTTATTTTTATTTTTTTAACATTTAATCAAGTAAGCTAGTCATTTTCAAATTTTTAAATATATCACGACTTTGTTATTATTACTATTTTAAGAATCCAATTCTCAATCGGACTTCAATACAAATTAAATTTTGAATTATTGCTTTGTTTACTTTGCCTACTGACGAAAAAATTACTAATAATTCTCCTTTAAAACTTCCATATTTTTTTATTAATTGCATCGTGATGAAAAATATTGTTCACAACTCGTCCGGAAAGCCAATTACCAGACTAGTGGTGAAATATACGATTTATTATTATTTTTCAGATGGTTTTGTTTAACTTGTCCACCATAAGTCAATAAATCTTTTAGTGGCCTTTATATTAATTTCCTGATTTCCTGTCCTTTCTGGGGGGAAATCAATGGGGAAGGGGAAGGTGGTCTTGGCTTAGTTGAGATTCAGCTACTTGCCCTTTTTTACGTTTAACCGTGGTTTTAAGTTATACGTGACTGTCTTCCCCAAGATTACCTCGGATAGTGATTTAACATGTCATGTAGCATAAAGATATTTTTTACAACGCCACCACCGGCACCACGCCGCCCTCCGATATTGAGTAAGCATGTGTACGTCGCAATGTCGCATAGAGGTAGCGCAGGGCGAATGACAAGAATTAGTGACCATGAAAAACTGGCATTGGTCACTGCGCGCATGCTAAGTGTGCGGGGAGAGAGTACAAAGGAATTCGGAAACCAAATGGCGATAAGAAGGTTAGAAAAATAATGTGAATACTGCCCCACTCCAAGCCTCTACCCCTTGCGCTGTAGAACTCGCCCACTGACAATGATTTATCAATCGGGGAGCAGGGGGTTTTGCTGTTAAATGAATTCCGATTTTTCTTGTCTTTGTTAAATCATATAAACCGAGATAAAGTTATTTTTTCATATTGACAACTACACAATGGTTTTTATTGCTCAATGTCAGAGGAAATATCCTACGCCCCTACGTATAGGCTAAAATAAAGATTCGCCATCATACACGCATTATAACATTAATTTTCATATAGATTATTTCCGATATATTTACTTACGTAAATGGCCTGAGGTGTCAAATATCAATGTTCACACTGTACGCGTTTTGGGCGATTTACCGCCCATCTTCAGCAGCGTTAAAGTTAAAATATAGCCCACTTTTCATGGCTGTCGAAATTTTTGACACAGGACACATAAATCTTCTATACATAAAGTTACATTTACACACTAACACACACAAACAACGATCAGAACTAGCGGCGCGCCGGGCACACGGATCCATACCGGTCAGTTTACGTAGGAATACTGAATCATCAAAGTGGCGGGTCAAGGTTACGTCACCATATCAGCTGACTGGCGATTGTCTGCTCCAGGTTTCCTATCTAAGCTATTGTACAGCTGATACGTTATTTTATCAGCGTACTCCTCTTTTTTATTCAACAAGCTGTCTTTGCCCCGGGCCTCCACTTCTTGATAAATAAATAATTCTTCTAACACCTGAGCTTTATTTTTCTGATTACAACGTTTCAATACTTTCAATGATTTTTCAAAGTCAATTTTGTGTTTATTGTTATGCTTTAGATGTTGGGCCACTTTAGAGGAAGGGTTATTCTGTTTGAACGCATTACGTTCTCTAAATCTTTCGGCAAACGACCTATTAGTGCAACCTATGTATTTTTTATCACATTTTTCACCACCATTGCACTCTATCAAATACACCCCCTTTGCATTATTTTTGTCAACTGGTTGTCGAGGTTTGTGGAACGTTGGTTTATTAACCTTGTAACCAGGAAAATAACCATGTCTTTTAAAAATATTCCCAACTACCTCAGACTGTCTATTTACAAAGGTGAATGGAATAAATTTCTTATAAGAAATTTATTATTGTAAGAAATTTATTTATTATAAGAAATTTAGTGAATGGAATAAATTTCTTATAAGAAATTGATGATTCAGTAGGCCTACGTAACTGACCGGTATGGATCTGTGTGCCCGGCGCGCCGCTAGTTCTGATCGTTGTTCGTGTGTGTTAGTATGTGAATGTAACTTTATTTATATAAGATTTATGTGTCCTGTGTTTGAAAATTTCGACAACCTTGAAAAGTGAGCTATGTTTTAACTTTGACGCTGCTGAAGATGGGCGGTAAATCGCCCGAAACACGTACAGCGTGAACACTGATATTTGACACCTCAGGCCATTTACGTAAGTAAATATATCTGAAATAATCTATATAATATATAGGTGTCAAGGCTGTTTCTGATTTGATAAATTTACGGTTGATAACAATTTCATTTTAATGCATTCGGCCAATTATTTCTTATAACCTATTAGCTATAAAAGGAGTTATATTGGAAGGGAGAAGAGATAGTAGTTTTCGATACCTAATATTTGGATATTTTGCGAGCACGTGTGGTGGCGCAAGCTCGGGATGCGCAAACTGAAGGGTAGGCGGAATCAAGGTCACGCTCCCTAGTCAGCTGTCTGCTGTCTCGCTGCCTGTTCCCGAGTCAACAGCTGTTTTATTCTTTACGACTAACGATATCTTGTTCCTATGGCAATCTATGCTTGCTCCTTCACATTCTCGGTACCGGTACTGCTCAGTCGCCAAGAGATTGGAAAATAACCACAATACAAAACGCAACACAAAAACTAGTGTTATTTTAACTTTACATTTTGTTTTCAAGGAGGTGCCAGAAAATTCACGCATAATTCATGGGTTTTTTCCCGGAGTGTATAATTCACGCATAATCCACGATCTTCCCGGAATTCCCGGATGCTGGCAACCCTGAATCTTATAGAAGGAGTGAAAGTAATAGAATCCTTTGACATTTGTAATTATAAAAAATGCTAAAAATTCAAGAAGAACAGATGTTTCAGTAATAAAATATTTTTTAAACTAATAGGGTCCAGACCAACTGAAGTTTTGGTCCAATTTCAGCCATGAAGCGAACTCTAGTATGAATAAATTGATGTGAAACACCAAATGGAATTCACTCGTGTGTGAAAGTGAAACTACTCTAATAAATATGTTCGAGGTTTATTAGATTAACATCGTAATTTTTCAAAACTTATGCCACAAAGATTGCGCTTTTGAAATATTACCTAGACATAATAAAAATATTTTATGATATCAATTTTTCCAAATAAACCACAGATTTAGGACAATTGTTTCAACATTCAAGAAATTCTACTTTTTACCTCTGGAACGCTCGGCATAGGGATGGACCGTCTGGAGGGGGCTGGGGACTGGGGCCCCCCACTTCTCTGGCCTGGCCCCCACAGCGATCTGGTGTTGTCGAAACCAAACTCAATATCCGGCTGGCTCTGTGCCCGGTCTTGGTTGGAGGTCTGCTTCCTGTTACGTTTGTTCCTCGGTCTAGCTACGCTCATCCATTCACCTAACTGAAAACAAATATTGCAATGTATTGAAGGCAAAGTACATAATGCCCCCTAGCCCTAACAAAAACTAGGGCATACCACTTATCCAATCCCAGATGAAAAAACCAAAGTTAAACATCGTTTTCTCATATTTCATTTCAACATGCCAATTATAATTTTCCTGCACCAAAATAATCAGTTTATTCGATTGATAGGAGAGTCAGTTTTCAATGATTTAGCGTAGGTTTTAGACATTTGAATAAAAAAAAATTGGTCCCTGAAACTGGCAGTCAGTTAGCTTTTTTGTGTATTAATTAAAAAGGTTATAGAATAATAACACTTGTCAAAAACTTTCAAAATATATGTCATAACCTTATTATTAAACATTTTATGCTAAACAACACAACTTATCACAAATTTATAAAATATGCCTACATAAAATGTGTGTGGAACCGTAGAAACCAAATATTACGGTTGCCAACATCATGTAAAGCCTGCCATGTAACAAGTAATGAAGGTTACTTAGTTAATGTTCTCAACAAATTAAATTTCAAGATTTTAGCGAATTTCCCTATTTAAGAAATACGATAAATATTATGCAAAAATATTCAATCTTGCAATAAGGAAATACAATGACAGTTATATAATTAAATCTTCAAACAAGATCACAGCAACTTGGAAGGTTATAGAGAGCTTGGTTTTCATAAAAAAGAAATATACTGTTTCCAGTAGAAAATAATTCTTTGAAAATACAATCTCTAGCAAATTCATTTAATGATCATTTTTCACTAGCTCATAAAATAGTACAGTCCTCTCCAGATGAAAAAGAAGGTCTCAATTTTTTAAACGCACACATCCAAATTTTAAAACCCCATGAAAGTGTTTTCAAGTTAACTAAAATCAGTCTTCCTGGTGTAAAAATATTGTTTTTCTCTAAATAATACTAAAGCTGTGGGTTGGGATGAGTTGCCATTGTTTGTAATTAAAAAAGCAATAGATATAATTCAATGGCCACTTTGTAATCTAATAAACCAGTCTCTGGAGTAAGGCATTTTCCCAGATACATTGAAACTGTCAAAAATTTTACCATTATTTAAGAAGAAAGATGAAAGTACAGTAAACTCTCCTTCATAGGACTCGGTGACATCGGAACTCCGCTTCATCGGAATTGAAAATCTGGATATAATTAATTTTTTATTTCTTACAAAATAAATCATTTTTCCGTTTTAGCGCCTTCAATTTCCATTCGTTCTATCCGCACAACAGTGAAGTATCACATTTTGCATCAAACGTCATCAGGCGTTTTCCATAATCTGTATCCGTCGATGTGATTTACGAGGCCGTGGAGTATTCGCACAAAAATAGAAAGAGGAAGGGGGCAGGAAGTGAACATCCGTTTTGACTGCTTCCCAAACTGTCATTCCGTCTGTCTCGCGCATCGATGTATACTCGTAGTATACATTGATGGTCTCGCGTCGCGACTGCACCTGTGTTACGTGGAAGTCAATTGACTGCTATATTAGTTAAATATGAATATGGAATATGAGAAAATGAGAATAACGATTTTGGATCTTAACTTCCTGCGTTGTTTTTATTCCTATAGGTTCATTGTTACCATGTTCAAAGTTTGAGTGCCTTATTTTCATAAAATATCTTGTGTTATCTTAAAAACAAGAGTGAATACAATCACGATAGGTCACCGTACGGGCGGAAATGATGACTCATGACGGACTCTGCTTCATCGGAATTTTTTGACATCCGAACCGGCCGTCCGCCACATTAGTTCCGATGAACGAGAGTGTACTGTAATTTAGAAAATTACCATCCGATAGTTTTAAAGACTTTCAAATTTAAACTCTTTATGACCAATACCTATTGGAAATATCATTTTGGGTTAAAAGAAACTTGATCATGTTCATGGAAAGTCAAACGAAACATGTATATAATACTAGAAGTAATGATACTTTTATTCCAGTAAGTCATCGACTAGTTTTATATGAAACCTCTCCACAATATATAGGTCCAAAATTTTTTAATAAACTACCGAAAGAACTTAAAGATATATCATCACCCATACAATTTAGAAAGCATACAAAAAAAAATGACTATTAACAAATAACTTTTATTGTCTTGATGAATATTTTAACTGTTAATGTGGAATTGGGTCAGTTAGTTATTGATTATTATTTTGCTTTTTTTAATGGATAAATAACAAGATTATATGTATATATTTTTTAATATGCTTAGTAATAAGAATATTTTGACAACTGTATTGTCATTGTTATGATGTTCTGACATGATGACATTCTGATAAAAAATAAATAAATATGGTAGTACAGTCAAGACCTAAGCCCGTGACCATGATACATTTTTGTTTTGAGCTCCCTTGAAGCCAAAAACACCGTTCGTTGAATATATACATATATATATTTATATGTATGTATCCATTAACACCACAACTCAAGAAATTTAGTACAGAGGAGTAAGGCAGCATTATTCAGGTTAGGTTTGAAAACCACTGATAGGTTAGGTTTGATCGCACTGGGGAATTGGGGTTTTATGGGGTTGAAAAATGGGTTTTTGGCACTTTTTACTTGTGGTTTAAAAAAATTGACAAATTTGAGTAACACCATATAAAGGTTAAACTTAAAAAACAGTTTTATATTTTGAATCAATAATGCAGCTTCACTTGTCACTCCAAGGAGAAAATTCAAATAAAATTTTGTATGTTATTCTCATGAGCATAGGGCTCCCAACCTCCATAGTGCTCCTACCCACTCGCCTTCAAAGTTACTATGTTATTCTTATGGAAGTAGTAACACTTAAGTAATGATCACCTGATTACATTTTGGATTAATAATTTATAAACAGCTGTCCTTATTTAAAGTATTGAGGGAAGATTGGTCAATCAATCAATCAATCAATCAAATCAACTTTATTAACTTTTGTACATGGTACAATAATAGCGTCATTGGCTTAACTAATAATAGTATCCTACAAGTACATGAATGGTTTTACATTGACACAAAAATTAAAATACAGTAACTAAAAAAATAATAAAACAATAAATAGCCTTGGTCTATAATTCTGAGGGAATAAACAATTTTTTACATGCGCATCAGTTGTGATCAGTTTGGAAAAACTCCTCAAAGGAGTAAAATGGAAAATTTAATAAATAGCCTCTCAACTGTTTTTTAAAAGAATTCATATTTGTTTCGTCTATAAACTTTTTAGGTAAATGATAAAGGAATTTAGTGCCTAAATATGTTGTTTTTTTCTTAAAAAATTCTAAATTATGTGGATGAACGTGACGATTTTGTCGTGTGTTGTATGTGTGGAGGCTACTTTGTGCAACTGAATAGGGAAACTGTTTAACATAGTAGACAGTTTCAAGAATGATTAAGTTATACACAGTTAGAATACCCAATTCAGTAAATAAATGTTTCACAGATTCAGTATTTTTTAATTTTAAAATTATTCTAATAGATCTTTTTTGCAGTAAAAGTAATCTATCTAAATTCTTTTTGGTAGTAGCTCCGTAAATACAAATTCCATAAGATAAATAAGAATGGATAAGAGAAAAATATATTGTTTTTAAGGTTTCTATACTGCTAAAGTGAGACATCTGCTTCAAAGCAAAAATACTGGAAGAGATTTTGTTACAAATATGGGAAATATGACTATCCCAACTTAAATTTTCATCTATAATCAAGCCTAGGAATTTTGTATTCTGTACCTGCTCAAGAGAATCTTCATCAACAAAAACATTTGGCAACATTTTATTCCTTGTATTTTTGGTGGAAAAAGAGATAAAATTTGATTTGTTTGAATTTAGAAGTAGGTTTTTACTGTCAAAGAAACTTTTTATCATCGATAGGCCAATAAATGATGAAATTTCAATATTTTCCTGTGATTGCCCTGAAAAAAGAATATTTGAATCGTCAGCATACATGCATATACTGCTTTCTCCCTCAAGACAGGAACTGAGCACCCCAGGAAGACCTTTTATATAACAGAGGAAAAGCAGGGGACCCAAAATTGATCCCTGGGGGACGCCGTATTTTAGTATACGTAGTTTCGAACAAGTTTTGTTTATATATTTAATTTTGGGATTTGATTTTAAATTGTCTGTAACGTGTTCTATTTCAATATACTGTTGTCTATTGGTTAAGTAAGATTTAAACCAGGTGATTTCTTTACCCTTTACACCTAGATCTTTTAAAGATTTTAATAATTCGTCATGCGAAACACTATCAAATGCTCGTGAAAGGTCAAGGAAGATACCAACAATTTTCTGTCTTTTATCAATAGTATTAATAATTGATTCAATAAACTCTACACCTGCAGTTATTGTAGATCTACCAGTTCTGAATCCATGCTGCTGTTTTTCCAATAGACTGTTTACCTCCAGATAGTTAAAAAATTGGTTATATACCACACGCTCAAATATTTTTGAAAAAACTGGTAGTAGTGAAATGGGTCGATAACATGAAGGGTCAGAACGATCACCCTTTTTAAAGATTGGAATTACTTTGGCGATTTTCAATTTATCAGGGAAAATTCCAGAAATTAGAGAAGAGTTCACAATGTGCGTAAGAGGTTCTAAAATGAAAGGAAGTGATTGTTTAATTATGCTGATAGAAATATCGTCATAACCACATGAAGATTTATTTTTCAGTGAAGTAATGATTTCTTTCATTTTGAATTTAGAAATTTGCTCAAATCGAAAAACCGAATTAGTTTGTAACGGTGAATGCTCTACTTTGGATGAGTTTTTTGGGATGTTAGGTAAAATTAACTGATCTACAGCTGTCACAAAAAAGTTATTTAAGATATTACTGACATCTTCCGGGTTTTTTATGTATTCACCATCTTTATTGATGGTGATATTTTTTACTAATTTAGGTTGTTTTTTCACCTCAGAATTAATTAAATTCCAAGTAGTTTTGGACTTATTAGAAGAAGTCTGAATTTTTTTATCAAAGAACTTTTTTTTACTTTCTAGAATGCAGTTTTTAAGTTCATTTTTCATTCTTTTTCTTTTTAATTTTAACTCGTCACTTTTAAGTTCTCTGCAAGATTTCTCAATATTTAGAAGCTCTTCTTTCATTACATATATGTCATTATTAATCCAGAAGCTACTATTATTTTTGTTACAGAAAACATATTTTTTTGGAAAGTGTACATTTAAAAAATGCAAAAAAATTGATACAAATACATCATATCTCTCTTCTACTCTAGAGCTATACAGTTCAAGCCAAGACTCATTACTTAAATCATCTAAAAATAAATTAACATTTGTGTCATAGAACTTTCTACAATACCTTTTAAATTTTACTTCACAATCATTACCAACATTAACTATTTCTAATGTCTGTCCATCGTGGTCAGAAATCATGGTTATTAAACCCGTAACTTTTAACTCCTTCCTACTTATATTGGTTATAAAGTTATCTATTGCAGACTGTGATGTATCGGTAACCCTGGTAGGAAAATTTATCAGATATTTTAAGTTAAACATTTTTAAAATGCTCCTAAATTTAAAATACGAAGAATCTTTTTCAAGCACATTAATATTTATGTCACCTGTAAAAATTACATTTTCATACTTTTGGGTTAGAATGTTGCACAAAGCTTCAAACTTGAGAAAAAAAGACTCTAATAAAATTCTTTTAGGTGATCTATAAAGGCAAACTAGTATGAAAGAAAATTCCCTAACAATAATTTTAGATACACAGCACTCAAACAGCTTTTCTGTTAATAAACTGTTAATAGCTGGAATAGAGATTCTTTTACTTTTTATATTATTACGAACCATAATTAAAACACCACCACCAGTGTGCGTGGATCTACAAAAATATGAACTTTTTTTGAAGTTTTGTATGTTAACCAAATCAATTTCATTGTCTTTTAATTTATGCTCAGATATTGCTACGATATCAGGACTGATATCATTAATATTAATTTTTAACAAGTCTAATCGAGAGGGCAAATGTTGAATATTTTGGTGGTAAATTACTACACTATTTTGATTGGCATAGGTTGGTAACCGATTATTTCTATTGTAATTTAATTTTTCTGATTGTGTATCTGAGGTGATGTTTTGATTTAGGTTACTTCTTTTTACTATTAAGTGTTGTTTAGTGATTGTGTTTGAAGCAAGTTTTTTGTGCCTGTTTGTACAATAGTTTCATTATAACCTAAATTTATACTTAAATTAGAATGCAGTGGAGACCACCCCTTAAAAGGGCTACATACACTACTAAAAGAAAAATTCACTTCCCTTTGATCACATATAGCACTCTCACATAAATTGACTTTAATTCCCCCCTCATCACTGATCACAGAAGCTGCAGGTGAGTGGGGCACGGGCGATGACGAGCTGCCATCTCTGGTAGGGGTGCGAAGCTCAACCAATGACTCAACCGGGTGATCTTGATTTACTGTTGTGTTTGTTATTGTACTGGTTGATGAATCTTCAACTTTGGTAGGTGAACTGTTGTCAGCATGTGAAGAGTCGTAAGAAGCCATGTCATCATTGCAGCGAATTAAATTCTGTAATTTCTCGATGAAGACTTCATGTGTCATGTAATTTCGAAGCCTTCTTCTTGAAGTGTCGTTGGAGGTAACAATTATTACTGAAGCGCCAGTTTCTTGTTTGAAATGAATAATATTTGAGACAAACTTAGTAAGACGAACACAATCACGGATACAGCCCATAGGGGAGCAAATTAAGGTCTGAAGGTTTCGTGTTTTAAAATCTTGTATCATTAGATTGAAAGCTGAGTCATAAGCTGCAATGTATCCTGGAAAATTATTTGAGTTTAAAAAATATTTTGGTTTTGTAACCAGACTATATATAATAGGTCCATCTTTACATTTTTGAACTGTTAGGTTTCTCCCAACATAATCAGCTACGGTAGGCTTCCCAAATGTCTCTTTAAAAACTACGGCTACTCCTTCACTCATGTTCTTATGGCTTGTAAAGTCTGCCGAGATACAATGTGCAAATGCAACTTTTGAGTGGGTGGAATATTTATCAATGACGGATTTCATATTTGCTTCTAATATCTTTATAGTGGGGGGGCCAGTAGGTGAAATTTGCACTTCAGATTCGATGTCAAGAAGTAAGTTGGCTATTCTTCTACAAAGGACGCGTTTGCCAAACTTGTTGAGATGTTGACCATGTTGGGTAAATAAGTTTCTCTTGAAGTCACTGACACTAATCAAATTCAGATCTTTTAACTGTTTTAGCTCATAGTTAGTTTTATAGATCTCTTTGTTAACTATACTATCCCATGCCAAGTCATGTCTGTGGAGTTGGGTTAAAAAGACTATGTTAGTGTGTTTATTCGCTTTCACAAATTCATTAAATTTGTGTGATATAGTCTTTGACTGATTTTGTTTCATTAGAGTCATATCGCATAAATTATTTGCACCGGCTATTATGATTACAGTATCATCAGCAGTGAAATCACAAATTGATTGGTTACTGTTTTGTAGAACGTGGTCGATTGTTGCACCAGAGCTTGCACTGACAAAGGTCTCTATGGTTGTTGGAAGTAATGGCCCCAGAAGGTTGCCAAGATTTTTTCCATGGCTGTCTGCGTAGATGTGTACCTTTTTACGCTTAAACTCTGGGGTTATTAATATGTGGTCAGATGAAACTTTATTTTTCTGAGGAGACTTTACCTTTGATGGTGATTTTTTTCTTGTGTTTGGAGATTTTGATTCAGGTTGTATTTCTTGTACAGGAGAATTTGTAAATTCATTGGAGAGTAAAGCTGAGAATCTGTTTAATAATTGTAAGTCTGGTTGTCTTTGATTTGTCTCAAACTGTTTAACAGTTTTCTTTGGCAATTTAAACAGCTCAGAGCTTGAGCCAACTTTTTGGAGCATTTCAGTCGTAGTTATTTTTGAATTGGATGGAGAAGTGTCTTTAGACATTGTTGCAGTTCCTTGCATTAAAGATATAACCAGGTCTCTGTCTGCTATTGAGCGGTTTGACAGAATGTAAACCAGGGAGGCACGTTTCCTTACACAGTCTACTGTTGTAAAAGGTGGTAGGTCAGAATCTAGTCTAAGCTGATTGTTTATTAAGCCTAGCACTATGTACTCCACAGCAAGAATTAAGTAAATACCACAGTCATGGCTATTTGGCTGCTGAGGACCTTTAAGATCAATAATGTCAGGTGTTGGTGTAATTGAAAGATACGTAGCCATCCTATTTGCAACTTTCTCTGCTGAATCAATATTCATGTTATTTAAGGAGTCATAGTAAAAGAACTTTTGCCTGGATTTACAAAATATCAAGAGGCTCCAATGAGTTCCTCCCTCCTCTGTCAAGCTGGTTGAGTTGTTAATTGGTAAAATAACAAAGTCTTTAGCTTGTAGGTGAAGTGGGTCAAGAACTGCATTAACTTCAGAGGGAGATTTAAACGCATGACACATAAGTGGGTCCATAAGATGCACTTTGTGTGTTGGATTCAATATAACAGCTGATAGAATATCAAAATACATCCGGATATGATCATCAGCCAACCAACTTGGCCCTGCTATTTGTAGGAGTTCTTTAAACTTTTTGTTTTCAGCTAATAGCATATTTATCTTGTCCTTATTCATAATTTCAAGGTTATTGTTAATTTGTGGAGTGTGTTGATTTACATTGCCTGCTTTAAGAGTTTCATTTGTTTTAATTGTGGCATTTCTTTTGGTACTCTTCGTTATTGGAATTCCTTTGCTGTGAGAATTTACAGCTACTTTCAAATTAGCTGGGGAATCCAGGGGCTTTTTAGTAAAAGAGCGAGTTTTAATGTAAGGGCTTTTGTTTAACACCATTCTGTAATTTATTTGACTTGATTATTATACAATAAAATAATTTTATTTCTCAAATAGTGTCATTTAAAAACTGTACAAATATTCAGGTAACAACATAGTACTGATATAAGTTATGTTGGTAAACATTGGTAATCTTTTATTTGTTTACAATTCAGTTCACTAAGTGCCAGAACTCAAGGCACTGGTTTTTGTGACTTTGTCCTTGTTTACTGATAAGAGGCAGTGGAGCAGAGCAACAATCTTATTCCTCAGTAGTGAGAATGTCAGAATCAAAACAAATCCAAAGTCCAACTCCAGAGTCTCGGTGTCTGGTCTCCTTATCTACTGACCCATCTTATCTTAGATAAGGAAACAAACCTGCATTACTCTGCATATTTTAACTTAAAAATGCAATTGTACAATTATGACTCACTACTTTCAGTGCAGAATTACTCACTATCACAGAAAAAAGTAAACGACACTCAATTGTACCAAATTTTTTATAAATACTTTGAAAAATACCACTAAAAATTAGCAAAAATGAAGAGCACCACTTTTAAAGCTTCTTGTCTCACAGGGGCATCCCCCACTCCACTTTTTGGTGATAAAGAACTTAAGGATTTTACAAACTTGAGGCGAACGAGCCGAACGTGACGGCGCTTAAGCGTAGCGAATGAGCTCATCTGAAGGGCTAAATATTCCTCGGGTTAGCTAATTTAAGAACCATTGCGAAGCACGGGTAAGCCAGCTAGTAGAATATAAATGTATAGTACGAGGGAGAGAGGTAATAAGAGATAATCATAAATCAGCCTAACATATTCAGCTGATCGGTTGACTTTCTTCATTTGTCATATTAATGTAATTATGACAATATATCGGACCCTTCCGGGCTATTGACGGATATATCCGTCAAACGTCATTTATATCCGTCTTAACTGTTTTCTTATCCGTCCAAAAGTACATAAAACATATATGTTGTATATATTACGATTATAAACATTATATTGCCTTTTTTATGAGTAATTTATTTTTTACAGTTGGCAAGATTATTTCCCATGACTTTTTCAGCTGTTTCACGCCTACACAACACAAGTGTAGAGCGGAACTATAAGTTTGCACTGGGACCTTACAGTGAGTGTTTGTTTACATTTTTATAATGATATACTATGAGTTTTATTTCAAAATGATTATTCCTAATGATCCAAATTTTGCTGCAGATGTTATAAAAATGCTAAGTAAGAAGTGCATCTGAAGGGGATTTCATATTTGGGAGTGACAATGACTATGATGAAAAATGATTCTGGCGAAGAAAGCGATGTATCAGATCCACAATCTATTGTAATTCTTGCATTTTTAGCTATTTTTACTATTTTTAAGAGGAACTGTTTTTGATGTTATATTATGATAGGTAGTAAATTAAAACAACAAAATTACATAGACGGATGTATCCGTCCTCCGCCCGCAAAATACTCAAAACTATCAGAAGTTATCATATTTCTGGATTGTTGTTCTGGGCGGTGGAGGGATCACATTCACCCAAATAATAACATTCACCCAAGTTTTCTTGCGGGCCAAAGACGGATATATCCATCTTTTCAAATTTTGTTTTCTTTATAACATGTGCAAAAAAATTATTTCAGCAGTGAAAACATTTTTTTTATAACGTATGAATTATTTGGAACAAATTCATAACAAAAACTTACATTATCTTTTGAACTTTTGCTTGAAATAATTACGTCTTAGCAGATGATTTAATGTAGCCCGGGAAGGGTCAAGTTTATATTTTGTGATTAGTAAATAGATAGTTATTTTTCATGGTAGCCTTAGCTATAGGTTGTTTTTAAAAACTTGATCCTTCTCGATAATATTGGGGTGGGGGAGTGATTTTATCTGTAAACCAAAAATTGAAACTTGTGACAAACATGTTTGAGTAGGTACCAGATTTCCTTAAATAACGTTTTTAATAACTTACTAGCTGTTTCTTGTCACGGCTTTGCCCGTGATTGGGGTTATTTATAGGTAATTAAGTTTATTCGCTACGCTCACTCGCCGTCAGGTTAAGCTCATTCACTACGCTCACGCGCTGTCACGATCACCTTCTGTATAAAAAATCGCTGGAATACCTGAAATAACAGTTTATGGACAATATATTCTAGACACATCCATAATTTCAAAAAAATATTTAGAAATCTCTGACTTTAAAAGCCACCCATACAATGCCAGACATAAAAAATTCATCACTTCAACGCGACATAAATTAACATTTTATGAAAAAAAAAACCGACTTACATAGGACTAAAATTTTTAAAATATTTACCTAATGACATTAAAAATGAAGAAAAAATGCCTAAATTTAAAAGGAAACTAAAAACCTATCTTATAGAAAAAGCTCTCTATTCTCTGGAGGAATTCTTTTCCACCCCCCAATAAAGAGTAGACTACAAAATTATATTTTTCATTTATGTTTTGTGTATTCTATGTTCAAAATGTAGATATATATGTAAAATCTAATGCTTTCTTTTCTTAGGTTTAAGTTAAAGTTTAGTTGTACTGTAGTACAAATGACGCCATTTAATGTACATTAATATGTACTTAATAAATAAAGATATTTTGACTTGACTTGAATTAGAATTTGTTTCTTAGCAACCAATAAAAATATGAGATAAATTAGAGATTTTTTTACAAACTATTGTATGCCCTCTGGGTCAAGTAGACCCAGATCTACGCTTTGGACAGATTTGCACCAAACTTCACACAAACCATCCTTGAATAACGTTTAATAATGCCTGAAAGTTTCATTACAATCTGTCGAGCGGTTTCGTAGACATACATGTAGACTCCATAGGCAACATATATATATACATACATACTTGCTCTTTTAAAGATATAGATAACTAGCTCTTTCCCGTCACGGCTTCGTCCTTAATTGAATTTATTTTATACGTTCGCTACGCTCACTCGCCTTCAGGTTTAACTCGATCGCTACACTCACTCGCTGTCACGCTTACCTTATATATAAAAAATCGCTAGAATACCTAAAATTAGAATTTTTCATTGAGTGTGTTTCTTAGCAACCAATAAAAATAAATAAAATAGAGATTTTCAGATTTTTATACAAACTATTGTAAGCCCTTTGGACAGATTTGCACCAAACTTCACACAAACCATCCTTGAATAATGCTTAATAATGACTGAAAGTTTCATTAAAATCTGTAGAGTGGTAGGTACATACATACTTCTTTTTTTATATACATAGATGTCTTTCAGTGACTCATAGTCAGATTTTAAATTTTTAAGCCAATCCTATGCCTTGTTAAAAAGTAACAGTTCTAAAGTAAACTAATTATAAAGCAACTGTTACCAATAATATTGCAAAACTGATACACAATATGTTGTAAAACAAAAATCTCCGTCGCAGCAGACTCAGCGAATTTCCATCTTGATTTGATTTTTTTTTTTCTACTTCGCCCATATAAACCATGGTACGAGGATGTAGGTTTGATGCCATGGGAGTATTGTAAGTAAATGTAGAAAAATCCCTTCCCAGTGCACGTATATACTAAATTGCATCAAATTCTGGTATATTTAATTTTCCTCATTAACCCCAAGTGGGGGTGAGTAGGTAGGTTTGCCGCCATATGGGTGTTTTAAGTAAATATAAGTTGATCCCTACATAGTGAATGTACATACCAAATTTGATTAAGTTATGTCAATAAATAAGCAACTTATTGGGTTTTGCTGATTTTGCCATTAGAATAACATAACCAGTTACACTAAGTCAGCATGTCATTAATTTGTCATTGGCAATGGGTAATTTTCCCGAGAAACTGAAATATGCCGTAATATATCCATTGTTTAAAAGTGGTTTAAGAACTGAGCCTACAAACTATCGCCCAGTGGCCTTGCTCCCTACTTTATCCAAGGTATTTGAAGAGGTTGTTTTGACACAGTGTAAACATTACTTTGAAAAATATTTAAGTTCTGGTCAATTTGGTTTTAGAAAACAGAGATCAACGGGGGATGCAGTTTTCAATTTCATTAATAAAGCATTGGAAGCGATGGATGGATCGCAGAGGACAGCAGGTGTCTTCTGTGATCTATCCAAAGCATTTGATTGTGTCATTCATGATGTAATGATTTTGAAGCTTCAATACTATGGTCTCGACAAAAACTCTATTTCTTGGTTTGAGTCATACTTAAAAAATAGGCATCAGAAGGTCAAAGTTACTCTTCCCAATGGCTTAAATTGTTTCTCTAATTGGCTTAAAATTAAGGCTGGGGTCCCTCAAGGATCAAAATTGGGACCTTTTCTTTTCTTGATATATATTAATGATCTTCCATTTAGTTTAATAGGTGATTTCACATTATTTGCTGATGACACCTCAGCACTCATACAATCAAGCAATATTATGGATTTGTCTTCAAAAATTAAATCAACTATTTCAAGTCTTACAGATTGGTTCAGCTGCAATGGTCTCAGTCTAAATGTTTCTAAAACCAACTTTTTAAGTTTTAAAACTAATTCTCACTTCACCAATGACATTTCACAGCTAACCTTGGATTCAGGAGAGGTAGTAGAGGCTGCTTCTGGGGTAAAGTTTTTGGGAGTAAATATTCAAGATGATTTTAAATGGAACTCACATACTTCTTATCTACATAATAAACTGAGTAAAGTATTGTTTGCTCTAAATGTGATTAAACACAGTGTTGATTTCAACACATGTAAAATTGTTTATCATCGGTATTTTCAGTCCCTTCTTCTTTATGGCATTATTTTTTGGGGAAATTCCACTCAAAGCTATAAAATATTTGTTCAACAAAAACGAGCCATTCGAATTTTAGCTAATGTAACCAATAGACATTCTTGCAAACCACTTTTTAAACAGTTTGAAGTTTTAACTCTTCCTGCTCTTTATATATTAGAGGTCTTGGTGTTCATAAAAAAGAATGAATCCTTATTTTTACATAATAATTACAAACATAATTATAACACCCGGCATAAAAACAGATTCCAACTTCCTGTACATCACCTCACAATGTTAGAAAGAGGTCCATTTTACAGTGGAATAAAAATGTTTAATAGTCTGCCAACTGTGATAACTTCACTGCCAAATGTTAAAGCATTCAGAAATAAACTTAAAAAAATGTTATTGCAAACTTGCCCTTACAATGTAGAAGATTTTATTTCTAGCCTTTGAGTCTGCTGTTATCAAAATGTTATGTACTGTAAGGAAATTTGTACTTTTGTGAAATTAACATAGTGTGTGTGTTTTCTGCATTATTGACGTGTTATATATTTACTTATGCTATGCATGAACTGTAAATGATGTAACAAATAAATAAATAAGTAAATAAATAAGTTAAAAGTCTAAAATACTAGATTGTTTTTTTTCAAGTTCTTTCAAAAGGTTTCAGTTAAAATTAATGATTTTTAAAATTTACAAACAAAAATGCCAAAAACCCATTTTTGACCCTTTAAAAACCCTTTAGAACCCCGTTTCCATAATCCGATCATGCTGGTTCGCGAACTCATGAAAATAGACCTAGTCTTACACCTCCATATCAAATCTCATCAAAATCGGAGGTTCCTCTCAAAAGTTATCAGGACCACGAACACACACACTTATATATGATCCCGGACCTAGGTTTCACCTTGACTACCACCGTAATAACGTATTCCCTATACGCTAAAACAAAAAAAATCGCTAAAATTCGCGGACAACAAAAAACCAACATAAAGACAAAAGGCTTCAACCATTGGAATACTAGCAAGAATAAACAGAACTTCCACCACTATTTCTGGCCCCTCCCAGGAAGGAACAAATAGGCTATAAAAAAAAAAAAAAAAACAGGTCATATGTACTTGTTCAATGTTCACACACAGCTAATTTATTTACATTTAAAAAACAATATGGTACCAGTAATCAAGATAAATAATATAATTTAGTGAAATATTTTTCTTGTGAGGATTATTATTTAGATTTATAAACAACTCATTTACTGGACCTATACATCACCCATTTATACACCACATATTTTTTTACTAAACAATAATAGCCATTGGAAATGGGCTGAGTAATGTGGTCCGCTGAGACAGGGGTATTTCATATTCAATTTTCTTGTAATTTACCATACCTTTGGTTCCTCAGGTTTGAGAATAGGCTGTACTTCTTCACAGTCAGAATCTCTGCTAGCTCTCCGCTGAAGAGTGCGGCTATTCGGTGATGGATTATTGTCTAAAATCTTGTTGGTTTCTCTCTTTTTAGACCCATGTGCACTGTACACCTAAAATTATTTTTAAAATAGTTCTGCGATTATAATGCAAATGTTTAAATAATGAACACATTGGCTTAAATGCAGAAAATTGAGTAAAATAGGAGATACTATGAAAGAAACACCACATAATCTATTAAAGTCTTGGATCCAAATCCCGGGCTACCTACTTTGAATGTAAATTGAAAATGCTTGGCCTACTTGTACTTCATAATGTTTCAAAAAAATTCTGAAGTACAAGTAGTCCTTCAAAATTATTTCTGACAAATGACAGTTTTGGGTATGAAGACTTAAATTAATAAATCAACATATTTCAATAATTTAGACTTTAAAATAGTATTTTAACTTCCATACCTGGAAGATACCAGATTGTGTAATAAAAATATACCCATGAACAATTTTAAAAACTAAGATCTGCTTTCTAATAAATTTTTCCTTCAAAAATGCTTAAGATAACCTATACAGTACATAAACATACTGCATAGGAAAACAAAAAATAATTCTTTGTCAAAAATTTTTTATTAAAACTATGAAATACAAACTGAGTTCCGTGTTTTACTAAATAAATGAAAGTAGAAAAAATTTTTATTTAAAAAAATAATATTAGGGGTAGCTCATTCTTCCACTCACTCGCCTGCAAGTAGCCTACAGTAATATTCCTGAACTTGTCATGAGTGCTGCTGCACTTTGTTTTAAATAAGTTAAATTGCATTATAGGAGTATGAAGTTTCTCCCTGTCCATTTAAGGAATTTGCATGTATAATTTCTAAACCTCTAACATATCTCAACATTTCTCCTCAGAGCACAACTTTTCCAGATATCCTAAATTCAATTATTGTTAAAAACAGGTCCAAAAAAAATGTACATTCTATATTGAAAACTTAAAACCTATTTCATTGTTGTCAACATTTTTAAAGGGTTTTGATAAAGTTATCTATAAGAGACTCTGTGAATATCTGGAATCAAATATTTACAAATTAATTTGGCTTTAGTCAAGGAAAGAAATCTCATACTGACTTCACCGCTGATGAAAGCTTTGAGCTCGTGGACGAGGTGTCAAATGCCTTGAACGGATCAAAGTCTGTGGTTGGCATTTTTTTTATCCATCCAAGGCGTTTGAGTAAATTTGGGTCTTTTGAGAGAAAAACTTAAGAGTCCACGAACTTTTCAAAGGCAAGATTGACCTTTATACAGGGTGAGCAAAAAAACCGGGACATTTTCAAAATAAAATAACTCGAAAACCAAACATAGTTAAATGCTGCAAACCATGCTAAAATATTTAGATTATATTGCCATTTCTACTTATGGTAGATGCTGTCCCTCAAGTGTCGTCCTTCCCATAGCATGGAGTGGGGAATCGCAGCGATCTCATTTCTTATGGACTGCTTCAGTTCAGCAATGTTATGGGGCTTCGAAACAAAGACTTCACTCTTTAGGTAGACCCACGGCCAACAGTCACAAGAGGTCAGGTCCAGGGATTGCGCATACCATGCAACGTTGCCAAACCAGGAAATCAAATGTCCCAAAAGATTCATTACACTTAAAAAATGTCTCCATGACAAAGGCATGATGATGCGCTAACCCAGTGGTTCCCAACAGGTGGTCCGCGGACCCCTGGGGGTCCGCGAGACATGCCAGAGGGGTCCCCAAAGATATAGTTAGAAATTGTGATAAAAATATATATATTTGTAAAGTAACAGATTTCAGATTTTCAGTTTTCTGAGCGGTTTAGCGAATGCTAACTTTTGCATTTGGCTTTATTCAGCAACAAACGCTAGCACACTCTAGCGTCGTCAACGGAACTCGATGGCCGAATAGTTTTGTTTTATGCCTGCCTTTAGAATGCGCGCAGCCTGCTTGCAGCCGACAAGTGACATCCAACTCATATTTCAGACAGTCCAGTAAGCCATTTTAGATGTTTTGCTATAGTTGCGTCACAGACTGTGTTGCTTATATAGGCATGATAAATCTTTACAGTGAAAAATCGGTGTATGCAAGAAATCAGTACAGATTGTGGTGACAATATTTTACATGCAAATACAGACTGAAAAAAACATAGTAACATACTGGCCTTAATTTATCTGTAGTGAAATGACTTACATGATAGCCTATCAGAATCCTATGCTTCTATTCACTGTATAGACATTATATGGAGTTTTTAGGATCTTTTTCACTTTTTTGTCATTACTAGTCCAATTTTAATAGAATAATAGAACTTTTGGAGACATGAATTCTTGGAAAACTTCTCAATCACACTGCTCTCAACCACTTCTGATCACACTGTTGATTATAAGTATTTTAATTACATGCAGCGGCTTTATAAAACAGTGTTTAAAGCTTTCTTTTTTGTGGAAATTTACAGTACGCACACAGTAATTAAAACATGGATCGGTGGTTGAAAAGTGGATCCTTAAAACGAGATAGGCCTACGGATGAAGAATATGATGCATTTGATTTTGATACTGAATTTCAAATCATTTGATACTGTGGACGCACTCTTTATTTCCACAAAGAAATCGTAAATTTTATAATTACGATCGTTATAAATATTATAATTACAGTAATAGTTAGTACTGTAACTGTTACTTATACTTATTTCCCCACATGTTTTGAACAGTAATAAAGAAAAAATTGGACGCAAATTTTAAGATCCTCCTATTTTCTCAAAATGGCAACCTTCATTCCCACAATTAAAAATAAAAACTCTAATTTTGGCTCTTTTCAGGTACTTGGTATTGTGATATGGCAAAGTACCAACAATGTATTAGTATTAGGCCTACATTTAGCGTAGCAGCGGCTACACTCATTATAATTAAGAGAGGGGGGGAGAGAACATCATTTTTAGGTTTAAGAATTAGTGGGGGTCCTTGTCATTACAATGACTAGATGAGGGGTCCTAGGAAAATTTTTTTTGGGAACTCCTGTATAGATCTTCTTTGTGCCACACACTTAAACTATATAGGATATTCGTGTTTTTGTTGTGGTCTAATGTTGTCAGTTTTAGTGAAAAATTAAAATTACAACATTTTTTATAGGTTAGGTTATCGGTTTTAAGTTAGTATACTATTTTTAAAGGGTCTATACGTTACCTTAATTTATACAACTTATAATACGTTTTTTCACGATTTTACGTTTCCTATAGCTTACATTAATGTTTTTCTCAACCGTTTGTTTGCGGAAAGATAATAATTAATCTGCCGTTTTATAATCATTCTATCTGTTTCACTTGATAAACAAAAAATAATTTATCAAATTAATCGATCACTAGGCAAAAATATGTGCAAGAAAATAACGGTAAAAGTGTATAGTTACAAACAGTTACGTTATGATTCCAATAAAAACAGTAACTGTTACCTTCTGGAAACAGTTTACTAAGGTAATAGGTTGCAACAGCTGGTCACCCACCCGCCAATAAGCCTGACCACGACTATAGAAGTGTTTTTCCTGTGCTTAATTGCCTGTGCGAGCTCAGCTTCGCCTCGCTTGTCATTACGACTGCGCACAGAAAAAAATGTCAATCTCGGTCTTTGTGATGTTAACTACTATTTCTATTTAGTTAATGTACAGTATTGACAATGTTTGCATTATCAGTAAATTTAAAAAAATTTAAAATCTAAAAAGTGCAATTTAAAGTAATATTTTATTAAATTTCCACTTGATACACCTATGTAATTATATTATAGAGTAATTTTAATGCATATTAAAGAAAATTTAATATTTGATTAGGCTCATGACAATTGACATGGTACGGTACCCAAATTTTAAAGCCAACACTAAATATATGGTATATTTACCTTAGTGACTTCCTTAAAGGTATAAGGATCGTTTTCATCATCACCATTTTCACCATTTTTAAATTCTTTGTTGTCAAATTCTTGTATGTTTTCAACAAGGGCTCTAGATTCTAATTTTCTTGTTTCTGTGTTGTACTTGTCTTTCCAAGCATCATGGTGAGCTAGCATCCTCCTCAATGCTTCGATGCCAAGCTCTCCTCTCATTTGAAAGTAAGGACATTTTTCCCGCTTGAAGGCCCGATCTGGCATCGAGAGCGGAGGGGCATTATCGCTGACACAAAATGGCAGATTGAACTTCTTTGGCACAGGAAATATTGATTCGTCATCATCGTCCACCAAACTGATGCAGGGTTCTGAACTGTTATCTGAGTCCGATTTTGATGCCGCAGACTGTCTTCTTGGCAACTTTAACTTATTACTTTTAGTAGCCACTGAAGCTAAAGATGGGAACTCAGTTGATGAAGTGTCGATTATTATTGGCTTTTTCAATGGTTTGGTGGTAGTACAACTGGTCTGTAACAAAAACAAAGATAATGTTTAAATTGCTGGATGGGATAAAAGTCACCCCACTTGCTTAAGTGCTCAACGAAAAAAAATTTTTTTTTTGTGTATATGTACCCAGTGGCATTTTTTTTATCGGGAATGGTCCAAACCCCGGCTTTGTTACTATCTAACATCGACCAGTTCTTAGAAATCATCATTAATTAATAGGCCAATGACAAATGGCAATTGAGTCCAGAATCAAACCTTTAAAAAGCTACTATCTTTCCTCAGGATCAAATTGGCAACCTTTGAATTCAAAGGTTAGTTGGGTTAGGTTAGCTTAACAACTCAGCTACCCAGCCAGTTGGAATTTAAATTCTTAATTGAATAAGATTATTTAAAAATAAATTCTTAGAAGTAATTTATTAATCATGCTGCCAAAGTTTAAAAACACCTATGATTAAAAACTTATGTACCAGATTAACTGAGCCTTGCTTGTTAGTTTTAATTCACTTTTGTTTTAGTGTCATGGTACACTAACTATTAACTTTCCACCAATAACCAACTATAGCTCTTCACAAATAACAGCTGTTTCAAAAAGACTGTTAACATTAATGTTCCTTTATTTTTGTATACCTTTCGTTGTTATTTCGTTACCAAAATAGCAACCCACAAGACCATTGTTAAAAATTATGATTTTGAAACTTATATTTGAACCAAGTTTGATTTTTTTTCTGGGATTGAGTCTGTTTCTAAACTTATTTTTGGGCCAAACACTCTTAAATACAATGTTTAAGCAAAATCTACGCACTAGATTTCAAGATCGTGGAACACACATTCCTTCACACATTGCTCGTATTATAGTATAGGATTTTGTGTGAGCATCAGAAAAAAAAGACCCAAAACGTTGTGTGCCCTTCAAAATTGCATAGGCTATTATTGAACCATTGACATGACTGTACAGTGCAAAAATAAGCTTCTCATAGATTCCTTCCCACAGTTTATAAAATCATTAAAATCTGTTTGAGATCAGTGAATTTTTTCTTTGGAATAACTTATTTTGTTCAACGCAATATTGGGCTTTTTTGGGAAAAGCACTGTCCCAGACATTTTATAGAAGTAAAACGATACGACACAAATAAATCCCCTTGAAATGTAATTATGAGCTCCATAGAAAAATTAGGTATACATAATATTAATTACATGACACTAGAACCCAAGTAGTCCAAACTTCATTAATAATACAATTCCATTTTGTGGATAAGCTGAACTGTATGTTCAGATTATGAATATAAATGTATAATGAACTGGATCTGGATTGACTGGGACGGTGGCGTCGTCCTGTAATCCAACTACTTGGAGGTCACGAATTGTGGATAGTTATAAGCAATGGCTTGTGGATGTGATACAGTATTCCCTCGTGGGGATTGACGTCCGCACTGGTGAATACTAGTTCATCCATAAAGACCATCCTCATAATTAGACCAATTCGTATATATGAGGTCGAAATTGTGGTTCGGATCCCACGTTAAACTGTAGGTCCCTAGATGCCATTGGCTGTTGGGCTATTAATTAACAGTCCTGTCTAAGGAGAATGTCGGCCTTAGTCAGTTACAAGACTACAAGATTGCGCCACAATCATCCTACACTCATCTT
Organism: Neoaliturus tenellus; assembly: GCA_030545055.2. Lineage (NCBI taxonomy): Eukaryota > Metazoa > Arthropoda > Insecta > Hemiptera > Cicadellidae > Neoaliturus > Neoaliturus tenellus. The sequence goes on from CM061531.1 coordinate 220,853,048, forward strand.
TCATTCATATTCAGGTTAAAGTATCCACTATGTGAGGTCCCTCTCTCAAAAATATCCTGTTAAAGTTAATGTAAATGAATAGTACTGAACAATGTTACGTGTTTGTGATTAGAAAAGATGGCTTCATTGACCCAGGGTGTCAGATGATGAGAAAAAAGGGTTGTAGGCCTACTCTGTATTACCGAAGGTTAGAAATATTTTACTAATTTTAATCAGTATTGTTTACATACAGCGAGCTTGGCTGCCTCATTATTGAGAAAAACATGACAGTGAATTCCGAGAACAAGAATAATCTATTTGACATATGGTAGAGGCTAGTGGTTATTTATTCCAGTTATACATCCATGGTTAAGGCCCACTACTATGTAACTTAGAATCTAAATCGATTGATGTACAAGACAAAAGACAAATGGAAAATATTATTCTAAAGTGACTAAATTAGTTTAAGTTATTTTGTAAAATTTTCCTTTTATTTATCGTGTGAATGATATGTTTAAATAAAGTGGATTGACAGATATTTTTAGGTTCTTTGTTTTATTGATCTGTAAAAAATCATGTTTTCTAACTTATTTCACATTATAAATACAACTGTTCGGTTAATCCGAACATTTGGTAATCCGAAACAAACCCGGCCCTAAGCGGGTTTCTAGCGTATTATCGGGGTTCTAGAGTATTTCAACCATTTTAGCCTTAAATAGTTCTGCTATGGAATTCAAAGGAAAGTACTGTAAGAGTTATCCAACAGGCCATTTCGTCCAGTGCAATTTCGTCCAACGCCCATTTTCCCTAAAAAAAAGTACAGTTTCGGCAAGCTCATTTTTACAGTTGATTAAACACAATAGTTAGTGCCGTTTTGTCCAGCAGAAAACTTGACAAGGCATAAGGAATGCAACACAGGTAGCATCGAAGGTTCATCACCCCTTTGGTAGCGCGCCCGCGCCTTGCTCTGGAATTCCTGTAAAATCTCACCCCTCTCCCAACCCTTCGTTTACATGTGGACACAGCAAATTTAAGTCACTCGTCTGTTTGATCTCAAGGAGGACACATCAGTGCTAACATGGAGTTTTCTACCATCAAAAGAGGCCAACCTGCCAACCTTGCCAATTATACAACGGCTATAGATACACCAAAAAAAATGAGAAGTGCGGAGATATAGTGTGGCGGTGTGTAAGTCGTGAATGAAAATTACATTATTAAATATGTAACCTCACCCAGAGACCTCATTACATTCGATATGGTTGGCTGATCTGAGCAGTTAAATTTCGACTCGACAGACTCTATTCACCATTGGGAATTCCTGACAGTCCACCCCTGGTTTTGAATTATGGACAAATAGTTTTACTTATTTTAACCACCTAATTCTAGAAGTCTTTTGGGAAGGCGAATACCTAAGTATGCAGGGGTTCCGTTACATTCTGATTCGACAGCCCTTGTTTTAATCACAAAAAATAGATCTACGTATGTGAACTAGCAAATAATTGTGTGAAATATACAAACTATAATACTGGTAAGCCTTTTTTGAAAATTAAAATAATGAACACGTTTTACTTGTAACTAATTATTTTATAACTATAAGTGTTCGACATATCCTTGAATTATAATTTCCTCTTAGACAACCGTGAATGGAGAAAGCCCTCAAGCCAGCGTGGCAAGGTTTCAATATTTTTGTAGACCTGTCAAGTAACAATAGTATAGAGTTATTGGATGAAATCGCAATAGTTGTCAGGTAGAGAGTTATCCCTCACTATATGTTCGAATGAAATCGCACTTGGACGAAACAGCACCTGGACGAAACGTTTTGACACGATCCAACATATCAAAACTAACAGCATACCTCTTTTTGAAAATCTTCTTTCGACTGTTTTATGCTGCGCAACAAGCTTTTCTTTTCCTCTAAGTCCATTTGTTGCAGCTCTGTCTGATATTTGATACCCCCTGAATCTACAATGAGCAAAAGGAAACAAAACAATTTTAAAATGAGCTATGAATATTTACGAGGGTCATCCACAAAGTACTGCCGTTTGAGTGTGGCTCGATAAGTAGAGGTGGTAGCGCTGCCATTCTTACATCGGCATGCTCAGCCGTTCAGTACGCTTCTAGCTGTGCAAGAGAGAGCATCGTACGATCGCGCGTTCTTTTGTGACAACGTAAAAACTTGAGCGCCGCGATAGAAAGTCCCGCCAAGCACGTAGAGCGTGTTTGTCCACGAGAACGCCCGCCCTTACACAGTCATGGACAAACACAACACCAGATAACAGAAAACCACGACGTTCCATTTTGTGTACAAAAAACGAACCCATTGACGGACAACCCCCTTTGCTCACAATGTTTAAGACATACACCACACTCCACTCACAATGAATTTCTGCAGCTCTTTAACTTTTTAACCACAGAAATCTTATTACACCATGCACTTCATACTTGGCGGGACTTTCTATCGCAGCGCTCGAGTTTTTACGTTATAACAAAAAATTCGCGATCGTATGATGCTCTCTCTTGCACAGCTAGAAGGGTACTGAACGGCTGCGCACGCAGATGTCAGAATGCGCTACCCCGCTACTTATCGAGCCACTCTCAAACGGTGGTTACTTTGTGGACGACCCTCGTAATTAACTTCATGTATAACTTTTATTGAGTAAAACACCTCAATTTCATCAATGCTATAATAAAATAGCATTCATTAAATACAAATTTTTAATCAGTTTAAAAATCAGACAATCAAGGCTCAGGCTCAACTTATAAATATCAACTATAAACCCTAGATGATTAGAAAAAAAATAATAATAACTTTGTAGTTCATGTAATTTACAAGAAACCGAAACAGAGTGTTTCATTTTATTGCTATATGCCCTATATTATGAAATATTGGGGAATATTAGGGAGCATACTTGTGTTAGAAATCTTTTAGGCTAACTCGGGAGGAATATACTGAGTATTTGAAAGTTTAAGATATGTATATACTTGGGAATTAATAAAGTGGAAAGAGGGGGAAATGGGTTAAGGAATATCATTATAAATATTTTATTAGTAGGTAATAAGAATTAAATTATTTATTTATTTTGTCAATAATTGGTATTTGCAATTTTCAGCTAACTTATATTGTTGTATTATTTTTATATGCCTATTCAGTTTTTTGTTAGTTTAAATGTTACACAGAATTTCATTGTGCCTAGAAAATTCATAAAAAAACATCTTAATTCTAATTTTAATTGATAATTAGGAATAAGATTAATGTTTATTTACAAAAGAAGCAAAACATACAATACATATACAAAATACTTCACAGACAATACCAAACCGTATAAGTAGGGACATCCCATGTAAAAAAATTTTATTTCAGTTTCCTAGAAAACCACTAGAAAATAAAGCGCTGATGCTAGGATTACTTCTCCTTATTGTCACGGTAAGCGCACTTTCAACCTCTTAAATGTCAAAATGAGCATATTTGCTTAAAAAAATCTAAACAATAACAACTTAACTCAAAACAATAACGTATACAAAATTATATTCTATAAGCTTCACCACATAAATTGAAGGATGAAATTGTACTACTATTCAGTTAAAACTCTAGGAAAATCAGCTGTTCCGAGAAATTAACATGTAACGTGAGCTCAATTTTTTTGGAAAACTAGCCTATTTCCCCCTTTGCCCATCCCAGCTGTTTTTGGCCATTATTCAAATTGTGTTATGATACTTATAGTCATCTCTTTTCATTCAACCAATCATCATAATCCTTAAAGAAATTTACATCTTGTATTGGTGATGCTATCTGTGTTTCAAGGGCCTCGTTCTCACTTCCCTATAAAGATGTCCCTACTTATTCTGTTCTATATACATTGACAATACCTACTTAAAAACTACAATTTACAAAAGTATACAAGCAACCTAACCAAAGCAACCAGAAAATATGTTGTTGATAACTATAATACGGTATACATTTTTATGCATTGGACATATAACTTATCTTATACTCTAAAACAAGCAATGTTTGTACGGGCAAACAAATTTTTCTCTCCAAGGATTTTTTATTTTTTGGTTCATTATGGAGGTTTTGGCCACCAGGAATTGATTGGAGCTGGTCCCATGTCTGGGAAAAATCCGGTTTTCATCCTACAGCCCTTCAAAGTTTCCATATTATCCTTAAGGAGATTTTTCAATTGAACAAAAATCAGCTGATAACTGTAGTTATAAACCAACGTGTTACCATCGACTATGTACACTAACGTGAATAGACCTCTCATCCAATGCATTTAGTTTGAGGCAAAAATTTGAAAGTTCGGTGGACGCCACACCAGAGTCGCTGCCATCGATGTTGTTATTATTCAGCTGAATTTACAGTGCTGCCAAAACATTTTACCAAAACATAAACATAACTTTAAGTTATAAAATGTTTCATCCTTGGTTTAGAAGAGTGGTAATACTGATTTATCTATCATATGTTACCCGTACTTCGATGGACGCCGCATGAGATCGCACCACCGTCAATATGCTTCACACACGCCTATGCTATGAGAAGTCTACTCACGTAGTGTACAAAGTCAATGGTGTTACATCTTTAACCTGTAGTTTAGGAAACTTATACCAAAGTGCAGCACCCTTCAGCCTGGCGAGTAAGCAAAGTGAACGAGCTCGTCTTAAAAAGGAAGAGACCGAGTGAACGGAGCAAACGAGCTTAGTGTGAGAAACAACAATAATAATTTAACTAAGCATAAGCTCGGTTCCCCTGGTACCAAAAGTATTATTTAAACAGAATACACCTCACCAATCACAATACAAACATCTTACTCTAAAATGTATATTGTTAGTAATACAATTGTTTGTCTATAATAAACACTAAGAGCAAAAGTGGCTGTTTTTGGTGCGCAATCAAGTTTTTAAAATTGATTAAGCACCGAAAAGATACTTTTGCTCCGAATAATAAACAAAGTTTTTTTTATCATAATGCGGAATTACACTTTTACATTAAAATATTAACTACTATAAAGTCGTATTTTCGAGGTTATATTTACAAAGTAAGTAACAGTGTTTACAAACAGACAGTGTTTACATATCTGTTATTTATAAACAATGCTTTTTATAATGTTTGAATTTCACTATTCTGCATAAAAACTCAGCAAACAGCTGACTTTTCAGTCCTAAGACAAAAAATATTCCAGCTGTTTTTTTCAGTCCTAGGACAAAAAAGAAATGTTTTTTGGTACTATTGAGAGAATAAAATACCCCCGTCACAGCAGACCTGCGCACTCAGCGAATTTCCATTGAAATTTGAGATTTTGTTTTTCCCCCATAAACACCATAGGAATGAGTATGTAGGTTTGCTGCCATGGGATATTGTAAGTAAATGTTAGTTATTAGGAAGTATAATAATTAGGTAAAGTAAATATCAAATTGTATTAATATTTGGCATTTTTTAAATTTTCCCCATAATTGTCACCAGCGCATCGTGCGGCAAGAGGCGGCCCTTCATTGGCCGAGAGCGGGTGTACCCTCAGAGGTCTACCCCCCGTAGAAGATAAGACACCCCTACCCCAGTACTCCGGGGCCCGAAACCTCCATTTGCCCAGCACCGATACACAAAATGTGCCGGACGTGCTGGGGGTCGCCCGTGGCAATGCAGAGTCCGATCTCTGCATCCATGCCGCACTTCCTGACTAAGGTCCGAAGCGGCTGGCTTCTGACGACACACTGGAGGAGACCATCGGCAGTGCGAGGCACACATCAGTCCCTGCAACACAACAGGGACACTCCCACCACCCCCCAGCGTGCGCCGATCGAATGAAGGTGGAAAGACACCCTTGATTCGGGGTCGAAAACAAGAAGGTGAGCAAGGTTAGCTCAGGAAAGAATAAAGACAGTGAGCTAAGACCTGAAAGATGAGAAGAAAGGCCCTAGCTCGGGAAGAACTGTGAGGAGGGTCTCACAGCTTAGCTCAGGTACCCCGGGGTCGCCAAGAAACACCCGTACAGTGGAAAGCCCACTGCCCCTGAGGGAAAAAAGTTACATTAAACCACTTACGAATTAAATCATTGTTAATTAATTCTTCTTCAATTTCCTCTTCTGTTAAAGCAGAAGCATTTAATTTAGACATGTTTTCTTGTAACCCAATTTAATAATTCTTCGATGTACACAATTTTCCTTCCCTTGGAGAATATCTTGAACCACGTAGCCTCTCTGTACTTCTCTGGATTCCTCCACAGAGGTTACGAATCTATAAAGAAAAATTAAATTAGCCTAAATTAAGATTGGGATTATATATTAATTGAAAAAAGGGGTTACAGAAGTACAAGAAAAGTTTGGTTAAGTTATCTTTAAGCCTAAAACACATAATTTTGATGCAGAAAGCCCCCAAAAGAAAAAACAGGACAAGGACAAGACGTTTCCAATTATTATGAATTTAACAAACCTACATTTTCTATTAAACTTCTCTCCTGGGCATAGAGTGGTTCTTCATGTTAATGGAGATTAATTTATGTTAATGTTAGTTTGTTAAATAACAATAAATTTTGTTAAGCTAAATGTTGTATTTGACAGTAATTTTTTGATCCTATTCAATTGTTATATCTATACATATGTTCATTCGACACAATGGCGGATCCAGGACCGAATTACGGGGGGGGGGGGGGCGGTTTCCATGAGAGGGCAATAGCAACTCAAAACATCGTGGTGATGGTTTCGGGGGTGAGGGATGGGAGGGGGGGGTGCAATGACCTTGAACATGTAAACAGGTGAGGAAGCAAACATCATGGTCTGCAGCCAACTGTCAACTTATTTTGAGAATTCTCTGTTCTTATTCCCACAAACATTTACGTAAATTTATATCTTAGACTCTTAATCTTAAGTAAAAGCAAAAGATTATGTCTAATACGTGTTTTTATTACATTTTGTAAGATAACATAAATTTTATTGCAACGCAGTCTAGGTTTTAATTGTAAAAACTGATTAAAGGATGTATTTGGAAATGAAAAGTATGAATTATCCAGTTATATTTATAAAATCATATACTATAATATGAGCAATGTCTGAAGGGATGTGTGTTCCACGATCTCGAAATCTAGGGGTAGATTTTGCTTAAACTTTGCATTTGAGTGTTTTGGCCTAAAAATAAGTTTAGAAAAGGCCTCACTCCCAGGAAAAATCAAATTTTGTCTAAATTTAAGTTTTAAAATCGTTTAATTATTAACACTAGAGATCGCCTCCTGATCGAAATTCGATCAAAATTTCAGTTGATCTGGACCAAGAAGCTTAAAAACATTTTAGAACTAAAACATCTGTTCTTCCTAATTTTCTAGCAGTTGTTTTTACGGCAGCTGTCTAATGATTCATTCATTTCTCTTTTCTCCATAAGATTAACATAGGAACTTTGAAAGCCTGTGGGGCGCAGACCTGGCGTCCGATGTGAATTAGAATGCGATTATGCTCATCTACAGGACTATACCTTTCTAACGGTATGCGCAGAATTATCCTACGATGCACACGAGCTGAGAAAAAAGGAGGAAATGAAACATGCTTGTGTATTAATATATAGATTGGTCTTATGGGTTGCTATTATGGTAACGAAATAATAACGAAAGGTATACAAAATAAAGGAACATTAATGCTAAGCAGACTTTTTGAAACAGCTGTTAACTGTGAAGAGGTATAGTTGGTTGTTGGGGGGAATTTAATAGCTCCATTACCGTGACACTATATCAAAACTGAATTAAAATCAACGAGCAGGGCTCGGTAACCTGGTACTTTATTTATAAAAAGAGTTAACAAACATTTACGATGTAAACTGTATTTGCGAAAAGGTAAACTGCTCTTTCACAACTAAAGGACTTTTCACACCGGCGTCTGTGGCGTCCGCGGACGCCGCAGACGTCGCAGACGCGCCCCTTTCACACCGCCCAGCGACGTTCCAAAACGTCCACTTGCTCGCGCATGACTATGAGGACAGGTGATCAGTCTCTTATTACTGTATATCAATTAAATAGCTTTTTTTGTTCTCGTTCTTAATACAAAGTGTTCAGACGAATAAAATTGCATGTTCTTGTATTATTACATTGTTTTACCATGTTTTTCTTTTATGTGTTATTAGTACACACTGTTTTAGTTTAACCGACACTGATATGAAATGCAATATATGTACACATATAAATGCATACAATGCACTTTTTAAGTATTTGACATGCCCATTTTATAGGTTACTGTACCAAGTATTATATTAGCTAATTTCCTTATAGGGAATACGCGATTAACTTATACAGCAGTGGTAAAAAATACCAAAATTCCATCGGAAATTCGCCAAGTAGGCAGGTCTGCTGCGACGGGGGTAGGCCTATATCTTTAGATTTATAAGAATAAAATTGCATGACATAAGATGATTTTTATTTTAAATAATATTTGTTTTTAGCAAGAAAATTAATAACGATTGTTATTCTTGTTTTTAATTGAGTCTTTAGAAAAACGAATTAAAAATAATGACATTAACTATGATTAATATTGAACTATAATAACTTCCATAAAATAACATTATAAATCTATAAAGGCACAGAACACCAGCAACAGCGACTAACGAAAGTAAACACACTGCTGATGACGCGGGGTGCTGGTGAGGGATAGAAGCACGTGGTTCAGAAGTGTTCATTGCGCATGCGCTAGGCCGCAGAAGTTTGTGGAAAATCGCTCTCCGACCGATTCTCACAAAAACCGCGGACGTCGCGGACGCCACAGACGCCGCGGACATCGCAGAAGCGCGGGGTACACGGTCTCATTTGATAGCACGGGAAGCGATTTATTTCTTCCAAAACTTCTGCGGCTTCCGCGGAAGTCGCAGACGCCGGTGTGAAAAGGCCTTAAATACAAAAGATCTTGCTTGCTTAGGCCTACTTTCTGTTTCTTCTTATAGATGACATAAAAGATTAGGCCTACTAAAGAGTTACCGATCTTCCAATCATATTTACTAATCAATGTGCTGTCACTGTCTCATTTATTTGTAAAGATGGAACTAGGCCTATAGTTGAACTAGTTCCACGAAACAGCTACATTGTAAGCCTATATACAAAATAAATGCTACAACCTATATGGTGCACTGCATAGGTTAGCCTATTTATAGATTCTTTTTTGCATTGTTTGAGATAGTTAAGAGATGCTAAACCAGAATTTCGACCTCTGCGAACGTCCGTATCACCGTCAAAAAGCTTATAAAAACCGCCGTAATTTTGCATTTTTTGTACGTAAGGCTAATTTTGTCCCTGAAGAAACAGTTTTTCATGAAAATCACCCATTATTATTTTAAAAGTACATCGAGTTTTTTTACAATTTAAGACAAAAATATAACCACGCGAATGGCTGAAGCAACCGAGGTTAGCTTCGGGCTCGCCAACATTGCGCCGCGCTAATCGACATTCTCGACGGTTCGGCTTCGCATGGTATACATGCAGCCTTTGAATGATTGCAACGCACACGCAGATTGTACAAAACCTCCATACTTTGATTTATATAGTGTTATAAATTAATAAAACAACCTTAAAAATGCATTAAAAAGTTGTTTATTTTTTAATATTGAAATGCAATGTCTATATTGTAAAAGTTTTATGGAAAGGTATAACATTGGACTGGTAAAACTGCTTGAAAAGTTTCCGTACGGGGGGGCGATCGCTCCTTCCGCCCCTCCCTGGATCCGCCAATGATTCGACAGTAGTGTAGGCACTACATGAAACTGTACCCGGAGCTGCAATCAGCCAGAGCGTTTAGCGCCGCAATGTTGTGCCCCGTTCCCCCTTTCCAGTACAGATTTTTAAGCGAGTACCGACTGTCGTTTCCTTAAGCCAACTACACTCCCGCTGCTTTTGTCTTGAGATTTCAGTTCTTTTGATGATCCTTCTTAATGTAACTTATAGGCGGATGATAGCGATGGAAGGCAAGATATCACTCAAACGTTGTAATAAGTCAACCAATGACAATCAAACAGCGACAGAGCAGCCACAATGGCAACGAAATCGGGTCTAATTATTCAATTCCATGGTAAAATAGAACACCTCATGGTCATGAAAAGCGTTGCAAATAGCAATTACCATCATTATCGATGTTAGAAAAGCGCCGGAGTACCGTACTGACTAATTGACAGGCTACTGTAACAACATCCTTTTTTTCCTCTTAATGCTCTCCTTGCTCTTGGTAGCAGCCTAGGCTACTAAGTTAAGTCGACTAATTTAGGCCTACAATGTAAAATAAAAACACAATTTATTTTATTTTTCTCATGCATGGTTCAAAGTGTGGACTTGCAGTGCTTGTTTGACCAAGAATTTTATATTTATTTACACACTGTATTAGCATTGGTGATGGCAAAATGAAATAGATTTTTTGGGAAAATCGATTTTCACTAAGGGTTTGATACATCGATTTTTAGAAATCGATTTTTTCAAGACGATTGTTTTTAGATCAAATATTTTCCTAAAAACATAGATTTTAAAATCGGTTGGGTAAAAGACAAAGCGTTGCGTTTTTTACTTATATCTAAAACAGTATATTTTAATATCCTAACCTTAGTATAGATAAAAAATTTCAGAATATTTTGCATTATAACCAATTTTCACAGTCAAATAACTTAGTACAGTATTAGTATTGGTTGTATCGTTGGTGCAAGGCCATCTCTAGTAACAGACAAGTTACTAGAAATGGCAGTGATTGTTGCTATGAGTATTGCTACACACGCATTTCGCATCGGCCAAAATATCATGTAAACGATATGTACTCTATCCGTTATACAAATCAGTTAAAAATACGGTTTATTTTGTTAGAATTTGCTATTATTAAAATGTAATTGAAACATAAAGGCTTGTTTTTACTAAAGGTTATGGACTGTTACACGGTTCTGTTTAAAATCGGCAACCAAAGATATTAAAATAGTTTTTGTTATATAAAATAAAATATATTAATAGCCCTTGAATGAAGTTAAAACATGCATAAATTTCCGACTCCATTGACCTTATATGAATTTGTGTTTAGCTTTCCAATAAATATAGATTCTATAGGCCTAGTTAAAATAAACCAAAACTGTGTTAAATACATTCAAGTCTTATATATTATATTATTAAAGATATTATACGCAACATAGGTCTTAAAGCTTTTGAAGCAATTTAAATAATTTGGTTTTAGTCTACGATCTAATATACCTTCTTAATAAACAGATAATGATTTATTTTCGCAATTCTATTGTATTTTATTTTAAACCAAATAATATAGTGTATTTTTTACATGTGCGTAGGATATATAGTCATTGATTTTATCTACAAAATCGATGATATAATCAAAGGTGTGACTATTGACTATAAATAGTACGGTACAGTATTAATTTTAATGTTTTGTGGTTATTATTATTTATTTTTTGTACAACTAACTAACTTATATATTAAATTTCATAGCGTCGATAAAAAAATTAATTTTCTTAAAACACCGATTTTTTGTTTCACGATTTTTTATCGGAATCGATTTTACTCCTTCGATTCATCAATATATCGAGAAATCGTTTTTTAAAGAAATTTTGCCATCACTAAGTAGCATGTAAGAAAATCCTGACATAGCCTATTGTATTGCACTCATGCTGAATGGCCAAGTAAAATCTTTGAGTGGTACGTTGTATCCCCCTTCCCCCCATGTACACTGTGAGAGATCGAGCGACTATAACTTAAATTTGTTTCAACCATGCCTAGGTCTCTGCTTTAAGAAGTATATTAATGTTAGTGTTGTGTAGCATAGGCCTAAGTTAGTTGACTAATAGTAGGATGTAAAAAACACGAAGAGGCAGTCTAATTTTATTGCACTGTAAAAACCGTCTTTAAGAAGATTATAACTGGCTATACATGCTTGTCTTAAGGTGCAACCTATTGAAACACGAAAGTATTAACTTATAACCAGGAAAATTTAAGTAAGTTTAACTTAGGCCTACAGTAAACAACCACAAAATAACTCACTTTAAGAACGAAAGAAGGCCAATTTCACGTTACTGTTACCTGTTTTGATTTGTACACACTCTCAAAGATTTCATCCAAAATTTTTGACCTAGAAATAATATAAGAAATTCAACTACTTAAAGCTTAAAGTTCTGTTCAGCGGTTGACACTGTTGACGTTGACACAACCCAACGTTTGATAAATAAATAATAAATATTTCGTTTCGGATAGCGTTGGCATCACGTTCACAGCAAGCCTGCAAGTCATTCGGTTGGTATCCAACCGTATCCAACCGAAACTATCGAGTATCGAAGTATCATTCATATCGAATATCAATTTGAACACAAACCCAATTTCAATGCCAGATACAAAATGGAGCATTATTTGAAAAATATCACTTATTGCTTAAGTATATTAGATTTACTTGGACATATAGAAGTATATTAGAATGCAAGAACATACTCTATGCATTATAAAATTAATTGCTTGTCACCAAGAAATCTAGAATATTCTAGATACTGTGCTTGTCACCACCTATGTTTCTAGAACAAACCAAGGTAGGTGACATCAACAGCTGATTGAAGCATTTAAAAGTGTCTCCTGCACCTTTGACGTCATGTTGTTTATCTTGACACATGAGTGGTTTGCTTTTAATATTTTAAGTGCTGCACCTTTGACGTCATCAATTTTGTTATTGTTTTTGTTGATGTCACCTACCTCCTTCTCATTCTAGATTTCTTGGTCACCACTTTCTTTGAAGTTAGTTGTTAATGTTAACTTGGTGTTGGGATGGTGGTTTTAGTTCAATAGTATATATATATATTTTTTTTTCATTTTATTGTGATGAGTGTATGTGTGTTTAGAGAAATTTTCTAAATCAGGATCAGAAATAATTTGGAATCTGGACGAATCAAATTTGAATTCCCTCAACAGGTTCATCTGTTCAAAATTATAACCTATTGAAAGAAATAGAAGTCACTGGACTATTTTTAGGAGCCCGTAGGACAATTTCAAAATTTTTGTATGATTTTTGGACTCGGTTTAAATTTAAAAAGAAGAATATAAACAAAATTCCAGAAAGTGTCGTGAAATACTCTGTTTTAGTTTTAAAGAACCAATTATACAAAGTTGAAAAAGTGTCAGTTTAAATCAAAATTAGTTTTAGTATTTCATTTTGTTAAAAGTAAGCAACCTTTGTCAAGAAGCAGCTTCAATCAGAAGAAGATACGGTTTATAGAAGAAGATACGGGATCTAAGAAGATCAGGAAGAAGGGGTTTATTTGTTTATATTTTTGTATAAATAAGATATCTATTTATACGTACTTGAGATCGCCTCCTGATCGAAATTCGATCAAAATTTCAGTTGATCTAGACCCAAGAAGTTTAATACCATTATATAACTGAAACATCTGTTCTTCCTGTTTATGAAGCAGTTGTTTTTACAACAGCTGATGTCTATGAGTCAATCAAATATTCTTCCTCCATAACATAAGGTTGACATTAAAACTTTGAAAGCCTGTTAGGCGTTGCCCTAGAGTCCGATAATGGGATTCTGCTCATCTTCAGGACTATACCTGAATTATACTTCAACGAATCAATGAAGAATATAGCACGACAATAACAGAAAATGAAGTAACACAGGCAATTCGGAAAATAAAAATAGATACGGCTCCAGGCCCAGATCATGTTATCATGAGAAGCATTAAAAATGAAAAAGTACCAAAAATCTTAATGCACATTTTCAATAGGATACATAAACACAACTTTGTCCCAGAAGTCTTTAAAAAAGCAAGAACAATTCTACTGAATAAAGGAGGTAACGTAAATGAAGTTTCAAACTGGCGTCCCATATCTATTTGCTCAATACTGAGACTGGTATTTGAGAAGATTATAGAGTCTAGATTAAAAGAATACATTCAATTTAATGAATTTCAAACTGGATTTACCTCAATGCCAGGAACGCATATTAACGCAAACATATTAAATTCTATTTTGAGTTCGTGCCGTAAAAAGAAAGACAACTGTTGCATTATGTTCCTAGACATCGAAAAAGCTTATGATAACGTCGGACATCAACATATTTTCTCAGTCCTAAAATCTTTACCGATCCCATCAATATTAGTTGATAATATTATTGCCCTTCAGACCGGAAATTCCACTCAAATTGAAACAGTTAACGGTAGAACTAAACCCATAAAAATAAAACGGAGAGTTCTCCAAGGAGCTCCATTGTCTCCGACACTTTACAATCTTAGTGTTGATCATATCATAGAAACTATGTCTGAGGTAACAACTACTGAAAAATACGGTTATAAAATTGACGATATACTTCCGGCAATTAGCATACTCGGATTTGCTGACGATACCGTTCTAATTGGCAAGGACAGCAAATCAAAATTGACACTATATAACAAAATAAAATATTTGTTTGACGAGATTGGATTGAATTTAAATTTAAGAAAGACTAAAATAATAAATATTGAAAAAGGAGAAATCACCGATAAGTATTTTGAATTGGAAGGAGAGAAAGTATTTTCTTTAAAGAAAGGAGAAAGAATCAAATATTTAGGAATAAATTTTGAAAATAAAATTGTAATTGACACTCAAAATATAATAAAATCTTTATCAACAAAAATTCAGTGTCTAACATCATCCCCATTTCTACATCCTCATCAAAAGATGTTTATCTATATATATAATTCTGTAAGCGATATTTCTTGAGCAAAATTGTGAGCGTCATACAGATCGCAGAAAGATGGGAGGGGTCTCAAATTAAAGGTCTCGGTCCCATGCACGAGGGAAAACTATCGGCGTGTTCATAATGTTAACAGGAAATGAGAAATCACGTAAAACGTCCTCCATAAGAATAGCATGGGGATTTAAAAAACGTCTGCTTTGTATACATTAAAACATGTGTTATGGTTTAATTTCAAAATGAGACACAGATGATAACATTGAGTGAAGATAACAAAATAATTCACACCAAGAGAAGCAATCTATATATATAATTCCGTAAGCGAATCGGTCCCCACGAAATATCTCGGGTTAGAAGAAAGATAGGGTAACATATGAGGCTCATTTTAAAGCTTGAGCAAGGATGCAAGGAAAAATACCAGATATTTATCAAAAGTTTCCTGGGCTTCGCCCAATTGGACCTTGAAGTTCCAATGTTAATCTAAAGGGAAGAAGATTTTTAGACCTACACGTGTAATTAAGCAGATGTCCCAGTCTTTTAGTATAAATTCAGCTGGTAAAGATATTTTGAATATGGTTATAACTTTTTAAAATTGGCAATGTACTATAAAAAAGGAGAACACTAATAGTCATGAACGGATTATGGATCCACAGGAGATTTTCATCTTCGTAACCCAATCTATATCATTAAGAAAACAGGAGTAGAATTTTGTATGCTGAATATACCAAAATTAAAATTGGCTTAGACGTGGCATGGTTGATATAATTGTTAATTATTGTCTTTACTCAGTGAAAGCGAAAACTAACAATATATCAATCAGTGTTCTAATTCATTGACGAATAGACTACAATCAAAGTACGAGGCACGTCGGTGGCATAGAGGGTAAAGGAGCATGGGGGCACGGGAAAGACATGGGGAAAATAGGGAAAACAGCGGGGGCACAGGAGGGGACGGAGGTACGGGGAGGGACGGCGGGAATGGCAGCACGGGACCATGGGGAGCACAAGTGTTGGGGACAAAGAAGAATGCATGGAGATCACGGGGATGAACGGTGGGCATGTGGGCACGGGAGTATCGTGGGTAGGCATGAGGGCACAAGAGCATGGAGGATGCTGGGTGCATAGGGGGCATACGGGGGGCATAGGGGGCATTTTCGGAAGGCATGGGGATGCACTGGGGCACGTGCCGGTGGGGGATGCGGGGGCATAAGGGGCACTAGGGGCGTCGGTTTAAAAAAGGGTTGATGGGCATGGGGGCACGGAAACATAGGGGACCTGGGGGCACGTGGCGGCGTGGGGGTGGGAAGGCACAATGGGCACTAGGAGCGTCACTTCGGTGGCACTAGGCACGGGGGGCTGATCGGCATTAGGGCACGGGAGAGGCTTGGGGTCATAGAGGGCATGGGGGCCACGGAGAAGAACGGTGGGCATGTGGGCTCGGGAGTATCATAGGTTTGGGGCCATGGGTTGTTGGGGGAATTGGGAGATACAGGGTGCACGGGGAGGAATGGTGGGCATGGGTGTACAGGGGTATGGGGACATGGAAGTGGTTGCACAAGTGGTACTAGAGACGTCGGTGGCTCAGAAGTTGGTTGGGAATGGGGTCATTGGGGAGGAATGAGGAATATAGAGGGCACGGGAAACAACTGCAACTATAGAACTGCGGGCATATAAGCACGGGAGAATGGGGGGCACAGGAGCATAACTAGGCAAGGGGGTACGAGGGCATGGGTACTCAAGCCCCGGGGGAGTAGGAGTTCAGGAAACACTGGTCAGGAGAGATGAACGGGGGCAAGGGGAGGCATTGTGTCACGGCGAGTTTGGGGGATGGGGGTACAGGGGTGAAGGAGTGTATATAGTATTAATGGTCTTTTGTTGTTCTTTATTTCCTTGAGTTACAAACTCATCATAAACATGTTTAAGGTTAAAACTATTTTTACGGCGTCCGGTAGTATACCTAATAATAATTTTTCCCACAAAATAGACTACAATATTTTAAGACATGGGAAATAACTGGTAAATTACTGATTTAATGTCACCAAAAGGTTTCGTCAAGTATATTGAATATTTTATTCAAAAACCCAAACGTGTAAATTCACACTACAGCTTGACAAAAATACAATAACACTGCAAGGAGGGGATAAATTGGAACTTATCTTGGAGACAATATCACCATTATAATTTTTGGTGGCCTTTGCCCCTACAAGCCACTAGTTTTAAATAAATATATATGGCCCTCTCTTATTTATCCGTTACAAACTGCCCCTTTAAATAAATTGAATATTGCATTCCTAAGCGACATTGATAAATTAATCAGATCGTCTGTCAAGGAAATATTGGATTTACCATCGGACATTCCTAATGCAATGTTATATACTCCAAAGAATTGTAAAGGTCTAGGATTAATAAAAACCCTTTGGGAGGCACCAATCCTACATATTAACATTTGCAATGTTTTGGAGAAATACAACAATAAATATGTGAACCAATTCAGAAATTTTGTTGAAGAAAAATCTATATGTTACAAAAGATTAAAATTAGAGGACATCAGCAGTAACGATCAATTAAAATCTACTATAAGTATTTAAGACGAGAACTTCAACAAGCAAATAAGAAGTGGTGTTCCTTACCATATAAAGGGCGAGGAGTAAATCTTTTTGAGGAGTGCCCTTCAGCAAACTTAAAGTTCCACAATATGGAAGGATTAACAGTAACAGAATACAAAGAATGTCTTAAAATGATTGGTGACGTTGCGCCTACAAGATCAATCCCGGGCAGGTCCAAGGATGGCACCCAGTGTCGACATTGTTCGACCACTGAGAATAATGTTTTTGAATCATTGCCTCATATCCTTGGATTCTGCCCATATGGGGAACTTCTTCGGAACAAACACCATCACACCATCAGGACAATGATTGCTGATTCTTTACGCACATACTACAAAGTATACGAAGAGGTATCCTGCATATCAAGTAATGGGTCAAACAGAAGATGTGACATAATAGCAATTGACGAAGAAAATAAGACAGGATATATAATCGACCCGTCAATACGATTTGAAATAAGTAAAGATCAGCCTTCCGAAGTAGACAATGAAAAAAGAAAAATTTACGAGCCAACGATCCCATACCTTATTGAAAAATATAAAATTAATAAATTTGAAGTAATTGGAATATTCATTGGATCCAGGGGCACTATTCCAACATTAACACAGGCGTTCTGGAAGAAATTTGGTTTAAAAAAAGAAAATCTAAACAAAATTCTAATATCAACCATCAAGCACTCTGTCGCAATTTTGAGAAATCATTTATATTCAAAATACTAAAATTTAACTTCAAAATTTCACATCATCAAAATTTAATAGTTTGTTTTGTATGTTATCCTTTGTATGTTTGCAACTTCCTCAATGGAGGAAAAAGGTGTTAATTTATTTAATAAATTATCTTTATATATAATTTTTAACGAGAAATTCGCTAAAACAATGTTAAAGTGGTTCAAATAATGAGATTGTTAACTGTTCTTTATGACAGCATTACTAGAAAGCAATAAAATTTTATGAACTCTGTAGTTTGAACCTTTGTTCTATTAATGTACAAAGTTTGAGATATAAAGTCAACGAACTTGAGAAGCTATGTTTATCTAATAATATAGATATTACTTGTGTATGTGAGCATTGGTTCTCAAAGGACGAAATTGTGTTTTTTCACAAAATTGGCAATCTCGAGCTTGTGGCCTATTTTTGTAGGGAAACACCTAGTGGTGGTGTTGCCGTTTATTTTAACAATAGATTGAGCCTGACCACTATACCACTTGACCTTTCGCAGTTTTGTGAGGAGAAGGAGTGCGAATTTGCTGGTTTAATCCTATCCGAACTATCCCTCATTGTGATAACCATGTACAGATCACCGAGTGGCAGAATGAATAGGTTTTTTGAACTCCTGGAACTGTGTCTAGGATATGTCTCGACCCTGGGAATGTTTATAGTAATTGGAACTGATCATAATGTAAATTCTATTACCTCTCCAAGTGAAGCTAAAGACTTTCATAACTTTCTGAGAGGTTTTAATCTATATAGCACTGTTTCGGAACCTAGGGGTCCAGCCTCTCTTGGTTCTTTCATTACAAACTTGCCTGAAAGTAATTTTAAGGTTACTGTAAGTAAGGATAGGGTGGCAGACCACAAACATGTATTTTTATCGCTTGATTGTGCTTATGTAAGTAAGCCTAGATTCTCAGAGGTGAAAATTTTTTTTAGCTTTAGGTCTTTTAGCGATGAGGCTCTTTGTTCATTTGCTGACATATTACAGTCACAGGTACATCACTGGCTCAAACCCGTAAACTATGTGAAAACAGATGAACATTTCAATGAACTTTTCTTAGATTTTAAAGATGCATTTGACTCTGTATTTCCGCTTAAGGTTAAGCATGTACATATAAGTAGTAATAAGCCTAAAGTAAATTTTTCCCAGAGTTCCAAGCCAATTAGGTCAAATTGGTATACTCCTGAACTGGCTCAACAGAAGAGATGGATAACCATCATAGATGATGTTTCTAAAGGTAGGCCAAACTTTATTCCTATGTTGCGCAGTCTCCGTAGGGAGTATACCTATCGGCTGGGTGTAAAGAATGCCAATCTGGCTGCTAATGCCTCTTATATTTCAGAGTCACCCAATCCATGTAAGGCAGCGTGGACTCTTATTAATCACAATAGGCCTCAAAATAGCCATGGTAATGAACTATTGGTTAGTGCAGATGACTACTACTTAATTTAGATGATAGTTTAGATGATGGTTTAGTTTAGACGAATAACTACTTTGTTAAATCTGTTGATGAGATTATTGAACAGATTCCCCTTGTGCCAGCTTTGGCCACTTGATCTTGTAAATGTTCCAGATGTTGAAACAGAGTTTTATTGGAATATTGTAAGTGACAAAGATATTATAAATATTGTACATAGATTTAAGACTTCAAACAGCAAAGATATTTATGACATGACCACAAATCTCATGAAGCGGGTGATTCATGTAATTGCTCCTATTCTTGCCAGACTGATTAATTCTTGTCTTGTCGTGGGTGTGTTTCCTGATGTTCTTAAAATATCCAGGACCGTGCCAATTTATAAGAAGGGGCCCCGACAGGATATTTCGAGCTACAGGCCGGTATCCTTGATTCCAGTGTTTGCAAAAAGATTTGAAGCTGTAATGTTCATGCAGTTGTACAATTACTTTGAGACGCACAACCTCCTAGTACCAACTCAGTTCGGTTTCAGGAGGGAGAAATCCACAGTCCTTGCAGTTGAAACTTTGGTTGAGGAAATCCTAAACTCTTTTGAGAATATGAAATCCACTCTTATAGTTCTCTGCGATCTTTCGCGTGCTTTTGATTGCATTCCGCACGATATTCTGTTGGTCAAGTTGAGACAGTATAAGGTCTAGGAGAGGGTGCTCTCAGAGTGATTAACTCTTATCTCACTGATAGGCAACAGATTGTCAGCTTAAATGGTAAGAACTCAAGTAAGAGTATCAGATTTCGCGTGCCACAGGGCTCAATAATGGGCCCTCTGCTATTCCTTGTGGCTATAAATGATCTGCACTATAGTGTTGATGGAAACATAGTGCTATTTGCAGACGACACAACTTTGTTTACATCACACACTGACATATAGCTCTTGCCAAGTCAATAGCTCAAGAAACGTTAGATATTACTCAGAGGTGGTTCATCAAGAACAGGCTAGCTTTAAATGAGTCTAAAACTAAGGAAATAACATGTAGTCTGTCAACTCAAACAGTGAAAAGTCAATCTGTAAAATTATTATTAGACAGTAAGTTATCCTGGGATGACCACATTGATTTTTTATGTACTAGATTGAGCAGAGTGATTTATTTGTTGAGACGCTTAACGTCAGACCTTTCTCAAGATGTTCTTAAACAGGCCTATTTTGCCTTCTTTCACTCGATTTTGGCTTATGGCACCAGGCTGTGGGGTCATTCACATAATGCTCAAAAAGTTCTCATTCTGCAAAAAAAAGCTGTAAGGTTGATTTCCGGAGTTGGTTTTCTCTGGAACATTGTAAACCCCTGTTTGTGCAACACTGTATCTTAACAGTAGTCAATGAGTACATTTTACAGTGTATCAACATGATTAAAAGCAGACACTCCTCATATCTTAGAAACAATGATGTACATAGTTACGATACCAGACATAACATGAACATATTCATTCCCAGAAATAGACTCTCAAAAACCATTCACTGCTTTCCTGTTACAGGTATAAAATTCTTCAATGTGCTTCCTCCTCCAATCCGTAACCTGCCTCAACCCAAATTTTCCATAGTTATGAAGAAATGGCTCCAAAAAAATCCTTTTACAATCTCACAGAATACTTTCAGGCAGACAAAACAATTGCAATTGAGGAGTTTGGTGGAAAAACGACCTCAGTCTAAAAAACGTGTTTCGAGATAATCGACTTTAAATATTAAACTTATGTTTTATAGGCTCTTACCAAATTGCATTACTCTTTGGATTCTTATACTACGCAAGATACATTCTTTTAGATTAAGAATATAATCTTTGTTTGCTTATATGTCCTTTCCATCAAAAGTTATTGAACAAAATATGAAGCAGAGTCAGAGGTCGTTTTTCCATCAATCCACTTTTTCTATATTAAAAACTTAGATTTTATGCATTTAAACTCATCAAAATGGATATAAATAAAGTGAAATAAAATATTTATTTTAACTACATTTATTTGAAATAAAATAAAATAGGTCTAGCAGAGATTTCATTCATTAAAATTTAAAATAAACTTGTAGGGATTCAATGGTCTATCAAAGACTTTACTTAAAGATTTTAAAC
The DNA here is from genome assembly GCA_030545055.2 of Neoaliturus tenellus. Lineage (NCBI taxonomy): Eukaryota > Metazoa > Arthropoda > Insecta > Hemiptera > Cicadellidae > Neoaliturus > Neoaliturus tenellus. The sequence goes on from CM061531.1 coordinate 220,874,529, forward strand.
ATTTAAATAACAGATAACTCGTTTAAACATCAATTTTCACACAAAGAAAACCAATACAACGTTTAGCAATAACCCATAATGTTTGTCTGCACAAGACTGTTTTCTCCAGATGAAGCCAGGCTGCCTCGTGACAGTTGACAGCATTCAGAAAAAAATTCATAACTCAGTGAAAACACAAGATATTGACATGAAACAAACACTGCTGCAAAGAGGATGAAATAACGGATCATTTTAAGCGTTTTACCGAAAAACGGCCTCAGTCACCTTAGGTCGTTTTTCCACCAAGCTCCTCAATTAATTAAGTTCAAACACCACTAACAACACCATAATTTCCCACACACAAGGTATGTTGCTCAAGCATGATTCACTTTCTCCTTTTTGACAAGTTTGATTTTGTTTGCTTGCTTGTGCATGGAAATTATTTCTTTTTTCACATTGTTTTTCATTGCATGGATTATTTGCATTCTAAACATGCATGGCTTGTGTTTGTATTTATTTTAGTATTAGTAACTAATTATTGTATGACGAGCCTATTGTACAAAATGTATCTAATGGCAAATAAAGTCTTATTGAGTCTTACTCTCTCATTGGAAGTTAAGATTAAAATGAAGTTTGCTAAATTATTGTTGATAATGTGAAAGAATGAATTTACACCAGGTATTATAGGTTCCTGAAGAAAATGTAATACACCCGCACAGTGGCGGATCTAAGGGGGGGCTAAGGGGGCCATAGCCCCTCGCCCCTCCCCCTTGGGGGCCAAGTTGGGGCGCCGCGCCGGTCCGGGTCGGGCGTAGGCCGGGTGGGGCGCCGTCAAATCAGCGCAAGTTTTTCCGATATTTTTCAATGTAAACTATTTAGTGTCTGCTATGCATACTGTGAAATAAAAACATCACCCCTGAACATATTTGTTTTTTAATGATATTTTAATGTCCTTTTCTGGTAATTCAACTAAACGACACTGTCATTATAGCGTCTCAATTGGTACCCCTCTGTCGGTGTGGCACCAATTCTGCGGCTTCCAAAGTTCCTCCTTGTGTGTATGCCGAATCTTCGTATAGCGACGAGGCTGAGAGGGGGAATGACGTATTCCATCCTTAAGTTTAATGGCCGTTTTAATCGCATTGAGCGCGACGCGCGGCGGGCACTTGCGTCCGCCGCGCGTCGCGTCGGTCGTTCGAATCGCTAAATAAAGATCCCTTGCTCGTTTCACATATACCCGACATCTACCCGACATGCCGTTAACCCGATTTCTATCCGGCACATGCACGGGTGCACTGTTCACATTACGCCGACACCGGCACTCCAGTAAGGAGTAGCAATGGTTCGTGAATAAGCAAAATTGCAATGTTACACTTTTGACATTTTCCTAGAGCAAGTTTTTTGTTAACATGCTTGATGGAAATAAACATTCTTGATTCTTGTGGTCGGTTAACCACTATCCGGCTGCCGTAGTCGAGGGATTATGCCGGGCGCCCCCTCTGCAAAGGCCGGCTGCCGGTGACGGGTAAACGGCGCCGGCTGGAGTAGTGGGTAAGCGGTCCATGTGACTGTTCACATACAACCGGCACCTGTCGTCTATCGTCGTTTGTTTACTTTTGGTTTGGAAGTGAGCAAAGTTGTAATTATGACGGAAGTAGACCTTGACATACTAATTAGCTTAGTACAAGAGCATCGAGTCTTATGGGACAAGACATTAGAAGACTATTAAGATCGAATCCAAACGAGAAATGCCTGGATTGAGATTAAAAAATATATATAAATAATATAAAAAGATATAAAAAAAGAATATAAAAAGCCCCAACTTCGTTTCTTCTTGCGTTTAAAGGGTGTAAACAGTACATTCGATTCTTCCTCCTTCTTCGTTTCAACCGTCTATACAAAAGTTACTTTGCAACTACGGCTCGCTGCGTGGAAGTAATCCGAAGCCAAGCCTTTTCGGCTAAAATGAATTAAAAAAAAACATTGCAATTAATTGCTTGTTCACGATTCATTGCTACTACCTGCTGGAGTGCCGGTGTCGGCTTAATGTGAACAGTGCACCCTTGCACCTTGCAGGCGCCGGCTAGAAATCGGGTCGCTGGGTAAAGGCTTGTCGGGTATGTGAAACGAGTCGGTTTTTGCAGTGAGCAGACAACGGAACCGATGTCGATACGATGACATCGATGTCGATGACGATGACGATACTCTGACTCTGACATTCGGTTCGTTACTCTACAACGACTACCGTGTACCGAACGACTTGCTGGCTTGCTGTGAAGCCAACACTATCCCAATCCAATAATTTTGGAGTTGGACATGATTTTGGTGGTTTGGGGTTTGGCTAGGTGAGGTTGAGGTTATAAGTTAAGGTTGTCGTAATGATAATAACTATCTAAGAATTAGTAACCTTTGAGAAAATGTTGTATGTTTCGTTGAGTCTTACGCTAAAATTTTAAACCTCAAAGATGAGGTTAACTGTATAATATTTTGAGAAGATTCATTGGAATGTTGTAGTAAGTACAATTAATTACAGTTACTTCCTATGCCCTAGGCTAGTCTGTTAATTTTAGGACTGATAATTAAAGTACAGTAGAAGCTCTCTTAACTGACTTCTACTTGACCAGACTATGGTTGGATAATGGAAAAGGTCGGTTAATGTGAATAGTACCAAATCCTATGTGTTGAAATCACTTAATTAAATAAATACGGTAGGCTTTTTTTACAAGCGGATTTCAATCACGAAAATTGGTTTTCAAATTTACTCAAGTCTAGACTAAAACTAACATATGTCACATAAAAAAATATACAAAGATAACGGTTGCATGAAAATAAAGAAAGAATTTCTGAAGTAGGCCTAGGCCTAACTTAACAGTGAATCTTTTATATTGTGGCCCTGAACGAGCTATATAGTCTAAGGGTAAGCTTTCAATTCCTGGGGGAGACCATTGTACAATTGCGGGCCAAAATATGGAAAGCCCCTTCTCCCAACCTCCTGCCTCACCCGGGGAAAGTGAAGCTATCCGTCAGAACGGGTGCTTCGACATGAAATTTCGCACCGGAAATGAAGTCTCTCGCAGAGGTACTGAGGCTCACCCAGCATGAGCACTTGTGGACCATGCAGCAGGTCAGCTTTCTGCATATCATATCCATGGAGTAACTTATATCAGCTGCTTCTTGAAAGGGGGACAAGTGATCTTAATTCTGAAGTTATAAATATCTGATGGCAGAATTTTGAACTGTTATAAATTCTTAGGGAGAAACTTGGTTTTTTTTTTTGTTTTTTTGAGTTTAAGTTTATATCTTCTGCTGGAATGTCGAAATTAATTTGAACTAAGTATTACCTTCTGACATTCCTTGTCGCTGTTGGTTATGTTGCGACGTGTTTCGTCACCACAGTGGCATCTTCGCACTAGCGTTTCGTCATAATTTAAAATCAAACATTTACACACAAAAACTTATTCACAATAACGTTATCCGACTCCACCATTATTATCGATGTTGAAATTTCGATATTGCGATAATATTGCTATTCTATAATTGGTGATACAATTAAGCCGCGTTTACACCGGAGTTGGGGACCGGAGTTGCAGACTTTTATCGGCAATCTACATCGCAGACGCTAGTTGCAGACAGAAGTTTGCAACTTGTGCTTGCAACTGTACACAGTTTGCTTCTGCAACCGCAACCTGCAACCGAGCTATCAGTCAGTGTGTATAATGCCGACTGGTGGGAAAGGAAGTGACGTAGCGACGTAGCCGATGGGCGGGAGGGGTGGCGGGGTTAGTTGCAGACTCAAGTTGCAGATCAAATAGGCGCTGCAACTCGGGTTGCCGACCGGGGTTGGCAACCGCCTTTGATCTTTACCGACTCCGGTCGGAAAACCAAAATTCGGTCTCCGACTCAAAAATTCGGTTTGCAACTCCGGTTGGCAACGCGAGTTGCAGTTGTTTTAGTGCGTCTGCAATCGAGATTGCCGATAAAAGTCTGCAACTCCGGTCTCCAACTCCGGTGTAAACGCGGCTTTACATGATTACGATTTTATCACCTGATTTAGTTTTGTTCTAATATAGGCCTAATTAAACATACCTTTTAACAATGAAACAAATATACCATTTACCATTTACCATTGATGTCTTCTCCGCCGTCCTTGTAGACAGGGGAATCGTCAAATCTTGAGGATGTTGAGTGTTTGCGTGTGTGTGTGTGTGTGTGTGTGTGTGTGTGTGTGTGTGTGTGTGTGTGTGTGTGTGTGAAAGTGTAGGGTTGAGCATTACCAGACTATTTATTTTTTAGGCTATAGTTGTGTTCCTCAATAAACTCTGATAGTTTATAATAGGGTCGTTCAGTCAGATATTGTTTAAGTTGTTTTTTAAAAGCTTTGATTTCATTTATTTCCTTGAGGTTTTTAGGCAAAAGATTGAACATTTTGATTCCCATGTTGTTTGGGGTTTTACTGGTTTTATTTAGCCTATGATAACCTAAATCAAGGTTGGTTTTATTTCTGATATTGTAATTATGACATTGAGTTTTGAGTTGAGGGGGATTTGCTTTAATTGAAGTTATTATTTCTAAAAGATAAAGGGAAATTACGGTTAGGATTTGGTTTTGAATAAAGAAAGGTTTGCAGTGGGCTTGTGGTTCAGCTTGTTCAATTATTCTGATTGCTTTCTTCTGTAAGACTACTATTTTCTGTATGAGGATTTCATTTGCAGAACCCCATGCTATGATTCCATATCTGATGTGTGATGAAAATATGGCATGATATGCTGTTTTGGTAATTTCTTTGTTGGTCAGACCTCTGATTCTTCTTAAAGCATATAGTACCTGTGAAAGTTTCTTACTTAGTTGATGGAGATGGTTATGCCATGTTAGGTGATTGTCTAAAATTATTCCAAGAAACTTTGTGTTGGCTTGTATGTTTTCATCTGCAGTTAAAATTTCATTATTGTGGTTGGTGGGTTTGAAGTTCATTACTATTGTTTTTTGTTTGTTTATTTTCAAGTTGATATTATTGCAAGTGGTGGTAGAGATTTGCATAGTTTCGTCAATTTTAGATTTTTGAAGTTCTAAATTTTTGTTATCTGTTGGTGTGATGATCGTTGTGTCGTCTGCGAACATTATGCAGGTGCTGTCTTCTGTTAGGTTGGTAGGAAAAGAGTTTATATAAGTTAAGAAAAGCAGCGGCCCTAGTATAGAGCCCTGAGGAATTCCTTGGTATGTCATCTGTAGTTTAGACCTGTATTTGATTTCATAAAAATTCTGAGTGTATTCAATTTCAACTTGCTGTTTCCGATTTGTTAGGTAGTTTTTGATCCAATCCAGTGCTTTATGAGTTATGTTGAGTTGTTGAAGCTTATTTAGAAGTATTTTCCTGTCCAGGCTATCGAATGCTTTTTCTATGTCTAAAAAGATGGCAGTTGCTTGAGATTTATTTTCCCACATATCAGTTATTTTGTCACATAGGGTTGCTAATGCTGTGTTGGTAGATTTTCCATTTCGAAATCCATGCTGTGATTCAGAAATTTTTTTATTATTTTCCAGATAATTTATCAGTTGGTTATGTATGCTTTTCTCTATATATTTAGACAGGGTTGGCAAAATAGATATCGGTCTGTAGTTTGAAATATTTGACTTTTCTCCCTTCTTGAACTTAGGATACACTAGGGCTATTTTTGCTAGGTCTGGTACTGTTGCTTGTTTAATTGAAGCATTTATTACATTTAAAAGGGGCTTAATTATTTGGTTTTTGCAGTGCTTAACCATTTTATTCGTTATCTCATCAATCCCTGAGGAATTTTTTGGGGGGAAGTTGGTCATCATGTGCTCAAGCTCTTTTATTGTTATGGTATTAAATTTTGAAAGAGAGTCTTGATTGGGTGGAGTCAAGTCTGGTGTTAGGTTGTCAAAATCGGTATTGGGGTTCTTTGCAGGTTTTGGTTTGCCTAGAGTGATCAAGTGGGTATTTAGTAGATTGCTTATCTTGGTAGGGTCACTAATGAGCTGGCCTTCGGCTATTAGTTCGATTTCTTCACTTTGTCTTTTGTTAGGATTTCTTTCTCTATTTATGGTGGCCCAGAGTTCTTTGTTTTTATTCGGGGCTTTTTTTATTTTCTCAACAATTGAGTTGCTTTTCTGAGATTTTATTTCCAAGTCATAGTGTCTTTTTAGCCTTTTATATAATTCTTTGTCTTCATCCTTATTAGTTAATAAATATTTTTGCTCTGCCTGGCTTAAAGTCGATCGCAGTTTTGTAAGCTTGTCATTCCAGAATATTTTCTTGTTGTTTTTGTTGTTGAAAGCTCTATAAGTCTTAGGCATAATTTCTTCAATTTTTCCTTGGATAGTTTTCACAAGGAAGTTGTATTTTTCGTTCACATCAGGAGTTGTGTATATGTATGACCAGTCTTGATTTTCAAGTGATTCTTTTAGTTCATCTAGTTTAGCTGTTGTTATTTTTCTAGTTGGTCTTTTTATGGGGGGGTTGGTTTTGACTTTCATGGATTTTATTGTACACTTTAGGGCCTGATGGTCAGAAATTGAGTTCCAGGTAGATAAGACTTTGAGTTGACTTTGAGTACCTATTACCTATTGGAAACAAGTAACTGAAAATAACAAAAACAAGTAAAAATTGTAGCTGATGTAACCTGTAACATTATCAAAGAACAACATAATACCAAGTTTATTGGGTAGGCCCTAGGTGTATCTTAATTGTGAGAAGAAGCAGACTTCGTTAGACCTAAAATAAAATTGCTTCTCGCAAATGCTGCCAAATACGAATAAGAAAGTTATTTTTTTGCTATCTTATTGAGGGAATATGTGTTTAAATGTTTCCAAACACCATTGATTTTGTTGTTATTTCATCGCTGTCAATAAGAGTGACGGAGGTTTACGGTTAGATTAGATTATTTGATACATTTCTTATCTCAATATCATTGTTGATTAGATTGTTCTCATCGCACAATTTGAATCGCAAATTGAAATTTCCAGATCGATATTAACGTTGGAGTCGGATAACGATGTTTCGCTGACAACGTGAACAGGAAGGCACGGCGTCAAGACTAAACTTGGTATTTGATTGTTCCGTTTGTTTTGGTGTTTCATCAATCATCAGGGACACATAAATTATCATAAATATCACATAAAATCACATAAATATCAGCTGTGAATTGAAAACATTGAATTCAACAAATTTATCTCTATATTTAAAATTATTTTAAAATATTGTAAGTACTTTAATTTAAATCAAATTTTATGATATTTTTCAAGTTTAGCATGTCAAAATTACCTATCAGTATGAATTAACAGTAATTTCAACATAGTTGTTGTGAAAAGTTATAATTATATTTCATTAACCTCAAAGTTAGTTTATAAGTGTTTACTAAAGCTATTTATGCAAGATTTTCTTTACTAATATCTATAAATAAATTTTAAAATCATGGTCAATGAAGGAAAGCAGTTAATAACACATAACAGCCAAGAATATTTCAAGGCATTGACACTACGAAATGGTAACATTTGTTGGCATTGTACAACCCTCAACTGTAAAGCATGTATCAAGTCTGATAAAGATATGACCAACATCATAGTCCTGAACGAAAACCACACCGAATTTTGTTATGATCTCTCCAAGAAAAACAATCAACTCGAGAGTTCTAAAGACGAGCCTGTGCTCATAATGAATCAAAGTTTGACTCCATCTGTAGATGGTAGTTTAAGTTGCTCTGAGATAAATTTAACCACGAGATCTATATCGTGTCAAACAGATAACACAGAACTATTCACCATCAAAAGTTTGCTCGATAGAATTGAAGAACTATCAAATAAGAAGACAAGTTTGATGGGTAAGCTTGAAGAGTTATGGCTTGATTTGGAGGTTGTTGAATTAAAACTTCAAGCAAAGGAAAAAGAACTAAAAGAATCCCGTTCAGTGAACTTTTATGAAGGGCCAGTACATAATCAAGATCTATCTGAAAGTTGTATAAGCCTAGCTGATTCCCAAAGTGAACAAGACAAACAAAGTGTTGACAAATACAATAAGAACAAAATTAATGATGATGGTTTAGAAATTGATTATTTAATTCCAGTTTGTAATAGATTCACTCTGCTGAATAAACTAAATCCAGATATTAATAAAGATAGGTCTAATCCTAAATATGTTCCAAAGAAAAATAATAATATAAAGAAAACGAAGGAAACAACAACTAATTTGATTGGTAGTAGATCAGAGAAGTTAGGAACTAATGCAAGACAAAAGGTAAAGTATGAAAGTCCAATTCTTAAAGTGATGAGTGATAGCCATGGAAGAGATTTAGGACAGATTCTAAACAAAAGTCTTAATTATACTAATGTTAAAAACACTGTGAAACCTAGCGCAAGCCTGGAAGAAATAGTTAAAGATATTGAAAAGGAAACCGTAGACTTGGATAAAAATGACACTGTAGTAATTATTGGTGGCACAAATAATATCGAAAACAAAGAGTCATTTGAGAATATTTTAAAAGACATGGAAAAGACTCTAATGAAAACATGTGACGTTAATTTGGTAATATGTGGGATTCCAAAAAGATTTGACAAACCCTACCTTAATCATGACATAATGAATAAAAACAAGGAAATAGAAAAACTAACAAAACAATTTCCGCATAGCATGTACATTTCCCTGAATTCCTTAAACAGGAAATTATATACAAAACATGGCCTACATTTAAATAAATTTGGAAAAAAGGTATTGGCTAATTTAATATTAAAAGAAGTATATAAACACGATTGTAAAGTAAGCAATGGAATAGGTACTGATGTATCCGATTCAAAACATATTCATTTTTTAGATTAAATAAAAGAGACGCAGGTGTAAAATCACAATTTTCAATTTCCCACTTAAATAACATGCCATCGGATTCTTATAAATTAGAAAACAAAAAAATAAATTCTAATCTAAAAATCCAAAAATATAACAAATCCATTTTAACAAACTCAATTAGGCCTATAAAACTTATTCACCAGAATATAAGAGGATTACTCTCTAAAATAGATCAGTTAGAAATTCTGTTAGATCTTGAAACACCAGATGTACTCTGTATAACAGAGCATTTTCTTAAAGATTACGAATTTGAAAAATTAAAAATACAAGGATATAAAAATGCATCCAATTTTAGTCGAACTCATCTATCCAAAGGAGGTTCATGTATTTTTATCAAAGATGATCTGAAATTCTCTGCACTAGACGTTAAAGAATTTTGCACTGAAGGATCATGTGAAATTTCAGCTATAAAAATAGACATGGGAAAAATTCAATTGCTTATCGTAGTAGTATACAGACACCCGCCAGGTGATATTGATATTTTTATCGACTCAATAAATGATCTCTTAAATCGTTTTGAAACAAATGAAAGAAAAATAATTCTAACGGGTGATTTTAATATAGATCATTTGGAGGACAAATTAAAATCAAAGAAGTTTAACTATCTAATACAATCATTCGGTTTAAGACACACGATCAATTCTTATACTCGAGAATTTAAAAATTCAAAATCGATAATTGACAATATCTTTACAAACATAGATGAGGAGAAAATATGTTCCTATGTTCTTATTACGGCTATGTCTGATCATCATGCACAGGCAGCTACAATATCGCTTGGAAATTATGTAGGAAATGTCCCAAAAAAATTTAAAGTTATAAGGGACTTTGCTGAAACAAATATTCTGAAATTCAAAGCCGAACTTCTAAAAGAGTCTTGGGAAGAAATAATTTGTGAACCAGATATAAATAAAAAATATAACATGTTTCATGAAAAAATTACATTTCTTTTTAACAACGCTTTCCCTTATAAGAAAATTATCTTAAACAAAGTTAAAAAGAAGATGAAATTAAGTGAAGAAGTTAGTGATCTTAGAAAGAAAGTCTTTGAACTTTACCTAAAAACAAAGGACCTCGATTCCAAAAATCCACTTAGAAATGAATATTTAGTTTTGAAAAAAACCTATAGAAACGCAATCAAAAGTGAAAAAAACCATACATTGTTAAAAAGTTTAGAAACATCGAATAATAGAAGTAAAACAGTGTGGGACATTATAAATGTGAATATAAATGGGAAAAGACAGAATAGTATGGAACATGATTACAGCCTTATAAAAGAAAATGGAAGTTTAGAAGAAGATCCTGTCAAAATTGCAAACATGTTCAATAATCATTTTTCTAACATTTCCAAAATTATTGAAAAAACCATCAAGAAGACGCCAATTGAGGAGGATAATAAAAAAAACCAAGGATATTTCAACACCAAATCAATGTATCTTGAACCGATTAGTCAAATGGAAACCAAAGAAATTATTAGATCTCTACCATCCAAATACACATCAGGATACGATGAAATATCACCAATATTACTCAAAAATTGTGCCGAAGAATTTTCTTTCATACTCACACACCTCATAAATTCGTCATTTAATGAAGGCGTATTTCCAAAATTGTTAAAAATTTCAATAGTAAAACCTATTTTTAAGAAAGGTTCAAAATCAGACATAAATAATTATAGGCCTATTTCTATCCTCTCTACTTTCTCTAAAATTTTTGAAAAAGCCATGTATGAAAGATTAAAATCATTTATAGATAAATACAGCATCTTGAACCCCAATCAATACGGATTTCGCCCTGGTCTATCAACTACCCATGCCATAATAAACCATATAAATTATATAGTGGACTCGCTAGACAAACGTCAAGAGACAATCGGCTTATATTTTGACCTGTCAAAAGCCTTCGATATGGTCGACCATGACCTTCTGCTTCAAAAATTAAATAATATAGGAGTAAGAGGCAAAATTTATGATTGGTTTGATACCTATTTGAAGAATAGAATACAGAAAGTAAGAATTGAAAATTTAAATGCAAATCAAATATTAAGTAACATATTATCGCAAGAAGCTATACCAAAATCAGGAGTTCCACAAGGATCAAATCTTGGACCTCTTTTGTTTTTAATATATGTGAATGATATAAATATTTCTATTTCAACTTCTAAATTGATGCTATTTGCTGATGACACATCTATTATCACATTTAATCCTTCCCAAGAAAAGATTAAAATTGATACTCAAATTGAAATAAATAATTTAATAAATTGGTTTGAACGCAACAAGATGAAATTAAATGTAGAAAAAACAAAGCTAGTTAAATTTACAATGTCAAACCATAACAAAACAAAAAATAACAATTTTTCTATGGAAATTCAAAATAAATCCATAGAATCAAATAAAAGTTTTAAATTTTTAGGATTTCACGTCGATGAAAATTTAAATTATTCAAAACATATTCATGAAGTGTCAAGGAAGGTATGCCAAGGTATTTTTATTATCAGAAGACTTTCAAAATTTCTTAATTTAAAAATGAAATTATACTTATACTATGCATTTATATTCCCACATCTAAAATATGCAATACCTGTTTGGGGAAATAAAAATAAAAGAACGAAACAATTATTTATATTACAAAAACGAAGCATTCGGCAAATATTTAGACTAAAGAAACGAAGATCATGCAAACCTATTTTTGAAGAATGGAAAATTTTAACATTACCATGCATCTATATATACGAATCTTTAAATTATTTTAAATATTTCATGAAAAAAATTGAAGAAACAGACATAATTAAAGAAAACCATTATAATTTAAGAACCACTGAAAATTTTCCCATTCAACCACACAGAACAAGTTTTTATCAAAATCAATATATGTTTTCTGCAACCAAACTATTTAATAAATTACCAGATAACATAAAAAATGAAAAATGCCCATTCAAGTTCAAAAAGAAATTAAAGAAATTACTTCAAGAAAAATGTTATTATAGTGTCGAAAATTATCTTCAAGACAAATTCTAAAAATACTTTACTTATGATTCAAAATTTTTGTAGCATTTATCTGTGAAAAACCTATGCAATTTATACAATTGTCAATGGTCAATAAATAAATAAATAAATAAATAAATAAATCTTTATAATTTCCTTTTTGTGCATGGTTTTAATGCGATCTCATTTAATACATTGTCAGCTTTTAGAAAATATAATCGTAATATATACAACATGTTTTTCGTACTTTTGAATGGATCTATCCATCTTTATCCCGGAAAATAAAACAGTTTAAGATGGATATATTCGTTTCATTCTGGACCAGAAATGACGTTCGATGGATAGGCCTATATCCGTCAATAGCCCGGGAAGGGTTAACATTTTATTATATAGATTATGTTGACAGGTTAACAGGTTAAAATACTGCAAGCTTAAACTGTCTACACGGTAAATCATAAACCATAGGTCTAAACCTTCAAACATAAAATTAAATATAGGTAGAATCCTAATGACGTTATAAATACTCCCCGTCGCAGCAGACCTGCGTACTCAGCGAATTTCCAAATTAGTAATATTAATTTTGACCACATAAAACTGTAAACCAAATAAAATCACATGCTCATAAATAGGGAAATAAATGGCTATTCTCCTTATGATAAATATAGGGAGAGTATGCAGGTATGCTGCCATGGGGAACACTAAAAGTAGGTTTTTATCATAAAAAAAATTATTTCGACCGTATTCGACCGTATGAAGCCATGTACTAAGTTTTATAAATATCTGTCCATTGCTAAAGGAGTTTTCCTATTCTCCATATAATCAACATGGGAAAAGAGTATGCAGGTTTGCTGCCATGATAAGTGCAAAAACCAAGATTTTTTATCATAAATGGATGAATCTCAACCAAATGAAGCTGAATACCAAGTTTCATCAAAAAATATTGGTTAATAAGTGAAATATTAACACATCCCTATTCTCCATAAGATTAACATTGGAGCCCCAAAATACAATGTACTGTCTTTAGACTTTGTAATATCTCGGTAACCAATGGAGATAGAGCAAAGCTTCAAAATACTAAATTGTGTGTTTTTATGAGCTAAATCCAATGGTCAAAATAAAAATTTAAAATTTTTAAAATTTACATATGAAAAATGCAAAAAACCAAATTTTGGGGTACAAAACCCCCCAAAACTACCCCTTCCGGTAGGTCGATATGTCTGGTTTATGAACTCATCCGAATAAACGTAGGATTACACATCTCTACCAAATTTGGTGCCGATCGGACCGTTTTTACGAGAGTTATCGTGCCTATGGACACATACATATATATATATATATATATATATATATATATATATATATATATATATATATAAATATATACATATATATACATATATATATATATAAAATTTTTAATGACTATTATTTTTTGTCTCTGGGCACCTAAAAACGAAAAAGTAACATGGTCCCGGGCTTAGGTCTTACCATGAGACCTACGGTAATAGCTTATTCCCTATGAGAAATTCGCTAAAAATGAAAAACATAAAGTATTTTATATGTACTAATTTAATAAACCCAAAACATGATGATTAGATGTTATCAATTTTACATCGGCAAATATTTTGTGCACAGGTGCGGCCGGTGCGAGGGAAGGGGAAGGTTTGTAGGGGCGGCATTGTTGCACACGGCCCTGACAACTGATAAGCGCAAGCGGTCGCTCGGATCAGATTCATTGCACAGCGGTGTTAGGGGGCGACAGTGACAGTCTCAGAGTGCTTTACTAAACAAACGAAATTTAAAAATTACTAAAAAAAGTAGATATCAACAATTAATTGTTTTGTTAAACACAATTTTGTCACTTGTGTTTCGTTAGATTTAAGAAATATTTATTTTGGCATAGAGAAATTTTTTCCATTGTTTGCCACCCTAGGCGGTTGCCTAGTTCGCCTATTGGGTGCCCCGGCCCTGATATCAACCTGTTCATTTGTTATTCGCATTTTCAATGTGTCCACAAAATTTTCAATATTTATTCAAAACACTATTATTTTCATCCTATGTTGATGAAATTTGAACATGATCTTTTAATATGTATAAATTTTAAAACTGGTTCATACTAGTTGTGAAGTTGACATTGGGTATAGCAAACGAAGTTGTCATAACACTGTGGTAAGGCTTTTGGCTGTCCACTATGACAATTTCCCTTCCCTCATAATTCCATTCATGGTCAAGACAGCGGGGGGTGAATGAATGCAATGGGCATGGAAACCCCTAGCTGGAACATGAGTGGGCAGTCGGTTGGTTGGCCATTTGGAAGGCAGAGCAGACCGTTGCCCAGGAGCACGGAAATTGGCCCTCTGAGTGGTCAAGCAGCTGTCTGATGTTCCCTCTCTCACCCTTTCTCTTCCTCCAAAAACCCAGCCATCCTGGGGCTTGGGCAAAATGCCCATTAGAGGCAGACGTCCACAACAGTTGGGCTGGGGACTCCTTATCCACCAATAACAACAACAACAACATGTACAAATAAATTTTCTATGTAATTTTAAAACACATATACAGTACACTCTCGTTCATCGGAACTAATGTGGCGGACGGCCGGTTCGGATGTCAAAAAATTCCGATGAAGCGAAGTCCGTCGTGAGTCATCATTTCCGCCCGTACGGTGAACTATCGTGATTGTATTCACTCTTGTTTTTAAGATAACACAAGAGGTTTTATGAAAATAAGTCACTCAAACTTTGAACATGGTAACAATGAACAGATAGGAATAAAAACAACGCAGGAAATAAAGATCCAAAATCTTTATTCCCATATTCCATATTCATATTCCACTCATCAACTCAGCAGTCAACTGACTTCCACGTAACACAGGTGCAGTCACGACGCGAGACAGACTGAATGACAGTTTGGGAAGCGGTCGAACCGGATGTTCACTTCCTACCCCTTCGTCTTTCTATTTTTGTGCGAATACTCCACGGCCTCGTAAATCACATCAATGGGTACAGATTATGGAAAACGCCTGATGACGTTTGATGCAAAATGTGATACTTCACTGTTGTGCGGATAGAACGAATGGAAATTGAAGGCGCTAAAACGGAAAAATTTAAAAAAGAAAAAAAATTAATAATATCCAAATTTTCAGTCCCGATGAAGCGGAGTTCCGATGTCGCCGAGTCCGATGAAGGAGAGTGTACTGTAGTGTTTATATTTTAAATTCACTGTAGTTTTTTAATGTAAAAGAATGCATTTAGACAAATAAATTTTCTATGTAATTTAAAAACACATATAGTGTTTATATTTTAAATTCACTGTAGTTTTTTTTTAATGTAAAAGAATGCATTTTGACATGCTTTTACTTGATTTGGTGTAACTCCCACATTTATGACCCGTTTTAATGAAATTTGCACAGTTGTTATATTACCACATGTGTGTATCAAAATTGCCCTTCTCTGTTTGATCTAGTGAGCTATGCCTGAATGCCATTTGGCTAGTGAGCTATGGCTGTATCACATTTGCCTTCCATTTGAACTAATTGAAGGACAAATGTGTTATTTTTTTTCTTGAACAGGTTATTACTGTGAACTAGTTGACCTTAATATAATGTTAAAGCCCTTATAATACTATACAAGAACATTTTAGCGAATTTCCCTATAGGGAATACGCTATTACGGTAGTAGCCATGGTAAGACCTAAGCCCGGGACCACTTTACTTTTTCATTTTGAGGTGCCCAGAAGCCAAAAATTCGTTCATTTTCATATATATATATATATATATATATATATATATATATATATATATATATATATATATATATATATGTGTGTGTGTGTGTGTGTGTGTGTGTGTGTGTGTCCGTGGTACTGATAACTTTTGAAGGGGACCTCTGATTGTGATGAAATTTGGTATGAAGTTGTAAGACAAGGTCTACTTTCATGAGTTCACAAACCAGCATTGTCGGGTTATGGGAACGGGGTTTTAGTAATTTTTACAGACTCTAAAGTAGCAATTGAAGTTATAGAAAAAACCTTAATTGGTGAAAATAAAGAACCACTTCTTTGGGAAATTTTATAAAAATTGATGCAGGTTAAAAGCCTTACTATCCAATGGATCCCCGGCCATATCGGTGTGTCTGGAAATGAAATTGCAGACGAATTGTCTAAATTTACAGCGAAAAAAAGCATAATAGATATTGACCATCACCATTTACTGAATATGGACATAATTCGGACTTTCAAGAAGAAAATCAGAACAAAATTCAAAATGCTGTGTGAAACATCAGGAAAAGGAAGGTGGTACAAATCACTTCAAAATGAGGCATTTGGCAAACCTTGGTTTTACAACTCTAAATTAGATAGGAATAGCATAAACGTTATGACGAGATTGAGATTTGGCCACACTTACAACGCAATCAGATTATTTAACATGAAATTGGTAAATTCTGCACTATGTCCAAGATGCAACACTCAAGTTGAATCAATGGAACATATAATTTTACAATGCCCTGCTTATGCTCAGCAAAGAATGGATTTTCTGCACAAAATCAAGAATGAAAATTTAAACTTGAAAATTCCACCATCAATTCAAGAAATTTTAAGAACTGAAAACGAATGCCTTTGGAAGCACCTGCTAAATTATGTTTTAAGTATAAATAGGAAATTGTGAAGTACAGATGAAAATTCTAGGACGACTTTCTTAGTGGACTTGCTCAAATTTCTTACATTTTTGTGGTAGTGTTTAAAACACGTTCGCGGCGGCATGGGAGCGATCGCTCCCACGCGGAACCCTAATGCCATCCTGATGGGTGCGATCGCTCCCAAGCTGCACTGCTTTACAATATGATTTATTTTTAAGCCAGGATCTGAGCTAGAAATCTGAAGCATTGCACAGCACTGCTCAATAGTACAATGTATTTTGGGACCACGTGGGTTTTTACTGGGCAGTGCTGCTGCTATGGTGGGTTTTACAATTTTTACATTCAGGATGGTGATGAGCTTCGAGCAAAAACCTCGCCGCCGCGAACGTGTTAATTATATTTTGGATATATCATAGGTGTCATGACATCTGTCAAACCTCAATAAAGACGAAAAAAAATCAAGGACAGGTAATGTTGAAATGGTTTTTAAAACAGTAAAATAAATATTTAACAGCTGATGTTTGAATAAAATTTTGATTGCTATACTATAAATACCCCCCGTCGCAGCAGACCTGCGTACTCAGCGAATTTCCAAATTAGTAATATTAATTTTGACCACATAAAACTGTAAACCAAATAAAATCACATGCTCATAAATAGGGAAATAAATGTCTATTCTCCTTATGATAAATATAGGGAGAGTATGCAGGTATGCTGCCATGGGGAACACTAAAAGTAGTTTTTTTTTAACATAAAAAAATAATTATTTCGACCATATGAAGCCATTTACTAAGTTTCATCAATATCTGTCCATTGCTAAAGAAGTTTGCCTATTCTCCATATGATTAACATGGGAAAAGAGTATGCAGGTTTGCTGCCATGATGAGCACAAAAACCAAGGTTTTTTTACCATAAATGGATGAATCTCAATCAAATGAAGCTGAATTCCAAGTGTCATCAAAAAATATTGGTTAATAAGTGAAATATTAACACATCCCAATTCTCCATAAGATTAACATTGGAGCTCCAAAATACAATGTACTGTATTTAGACTTTGTAATATCTCGGTAACCAATGGAGATAGAGTAAAGCTTCAAAATACTAAATTGTGTGTTTTTTTGAGCTAAATCCAATGGTCAAAATAAAAATTTAAAATTTTTAAAATTTACATATGAAAAATGCAAAAAACCCATTTTTGGGGTACAAAACCCCCCAAAACTACCCCTTCCGGTAGGTCGATATGTCTGGTTTACGAACTCATCCGAGTAAACGTAGGATTACACATCTCTACCAAATTTGGTCTCGATCGGACCATTTTTACGAGAGTTATCGTGTCTAGGGACACATACATATATTTCAAGACTACATATATATATAAAATATATATATATATATATATATATATATATATATATATATATATATATATATATACATATATATATATATATATATAAAATTTTTAATGACTATTATTTTTGGTCTCTGGGCACCTAAAAACGAAAAAGTAACATGGTCCCGGGCTTAGGTCTTACCATGAGACCTACGGTAATAGCTTATTCCCTATGGGAAATTCGCTAAAAGAGTTTATTTAATATAGATGATTTAATTTATGTATTTAAACTTACGAGTTATTTATTAATATTTGTTTACACATATGTTTTTATAACTATCAACTAATGAGCTTTGTTTTGAAATATATAAACATAATCTTTTGATTGTAAAATTCTCCCCACCGTATTTTAAACCATTAATTTTTGTTATAACTAAGTCATAACGTCCCTCTATTCTTATTTTTCATCCTTTTAAGGTTGTGTAGGTTTATGCTTCTGGTTCTACATGTTTATTGTTCCCAAGTTGGTTTGTTCCCACTGATATAAACAATGGAGTACAAATGTGAAAATGCGGAACTATGAACTGGAAGAAATACCAAGAATAAGAAAAGGAGATGAAAATAAAGTGGAAACAAAAAACATATAATAAACATTTTGAATAGTGTTTTAGTGAAGGTAAAAAATCTACTATACGATTGACTTAGAGGACAATGCAGTAACACTACACCCAGGAATAGGTATTATTCTATATCATTGCTTGAAAAATGCAAGTCAGAACTTGAAAGCAAGGTTCAATTAGATGCATAAACACTGTGAAAGAGCCCACAGAGCCCACAGTGTGATGGTGGTTATACCAAAACCTAATGCTGACGTTAGACTCTGCGTGGATATAACAAAATTAAACAACAACTAAAGAGGCAAAAATGTCAGAGGTTGAAGACACACTTAATCAGATTGGTAAATCTCCAGTGTTCAATAAAAAGATACAAATTCCAAATTCTGGCATATTAAATGGACTCTGAGTCAGCGAAATGACACTACCAATAAGTTAATTGGCCATAAACTGGAATGGAATAAAGGGAAATACGGTTAAAAAACCTTTAATCATTATATTTTTTTGTAAAGTCTCATAGGCCGACTATATTGTAAAACCATATGATAGTTAGTATTATAAACTATTTATACTTATAAACTAATAATGATATTTTAAAGATCGCCTTCTGATCGAAACTAGACCAACATTTTAGTTGATCTGGGCACAAGAAGTTTAAAAACATTTTATTACTGAAACAACTGTTCTTCCTGTTTTTTAGGAGTTGTTTTTGCAACAGCTGTCTAATAATTCAATCAATTCACCTTCCTCCAAAAGATTAACATTGAAACTTTGAAAGCTTGTGGGTCGTAGCCCTGGAGTGCAATGTGAATTACATAGAATGGGATTCTGCTCATCTACAGGACTATACCTTTCTAACGGTATGCTCGGATTTTTCCTGCGATGCACATGAGCTGAGGAAAAAAGGAGGAAAAGAAACATGTTTGCCTATTATAGAAGACTAGGAAATCGCCCACTGGTCGAAATTCGACCAAATATTTAGTTGATCTTGAGCTAATAAGTTAAAAAAATTTATAGATAAAACAAACTGTTCTTCCTGATTTGCTATAATTTGTTATTACAACTGCTGTTTCATGATCAGATTATACTTCTCCCATAAGATTAACATTGAAACTTTCAAAGGCTGTAGCGCGTAGCCTTGGGGGCCAATGTGAATCAAAATACCATTCTGCTCATCTACAAGACACTACGTTTCAAACGGAATGCGCGGGTTTCTTTTACGTTGCTCATAAGCTGAGAAAAAAGGAGGAAAAGAAACATGCTTGCCTATTAATATATAGATAATTATTAACATTGCTAAAGAATTAGAAAATTTTTAGTTTTAATACTATGTTGTCTGTGTATTAATAAATTCTGTGACCATTTTCAAACGTGACCATCAAATTCATGAATAATCATCATGAAAAATACCCGTCATTTTTGACGGACTGTTTACTAGTATCGTAATAAAAAGTTTTATGAACCTTCACTAGTTGGTGAGTAATTAAAATTTTATCATAAACCCACATGGCAGCAAACCTACATGCTAAATCCCATGGTATTCTCATGTAAAATAAGTGTATAATGGGAGCAAGAGAGATGGAGATATAGTAAGGTATCTGTTCCTAATCAGCTGATCAGCTGTCTTCTGCATATTTGTCAAATTTGAAATGTTTATGTTTTGTTATTTGTAAACAAATCATTCCTTTTGCATGGAAGCTTTGGATATGCACTTTTGTTACAGTTAAAAAAAGTCATTTATTGCAATATAAATATTAATATATCAATTATTAAATAAAAATAATTACTCAGGAATATAATGCCATTAATTATATTATATTTCCTTGTGAAGATTATTAATTATATAAGATAGCCACAAAGTTCTTTTATGTTAAAACAATAGTTCTTTGGAAATTGGCTGAGTACGCAGGTCTGCTGCGACGTTATAATTTTGTCCTGAAAGGAGTTATACATTTTGGTTTTTGTATCATATTTTTCCTACTTCACCCTATTGCCATAACGTAAAAACTGAATTGAACCAATTTAAATCACCACAAGGAAATGTATTGAGTATGTTTTATATCAGGGTTACAGTAATTAATCAGGCTACTCTGTTTTCTTTTTTAGGTTCGAATTGTAAAACAATCAGCCTATTAATGAGAATGAACTCAGTTGGAAATACCTTGGATTCAATCCATATCAAGGACATTCGTCCTGGGTTGAAGAATTTTTCTGTTACGTTTATCGTTCTGGATGTTGGACAGCCAGTCCTGTTAAAGGAGAATCGTGAAGTGAGAACTCTGAAGGTAGCGGATGCCACCGCTTGCATCAACCTCTCACTGTGGGACGAACCAGGGGCAGTGATTGCTTCAGGTGACATCATCAGGTTAAGCAAAGCCTATGCCGGTGTTTGGCGAAATGCGCTTACTCTTTATTCAGGTAAAAATGGTGATATTGATAAGATCGGTGAGTTCTGTTTAGTTTTCAATGAACAACTCAATATGAGTGAACCGAACGCAAACTTAACTAATCCTATCGGTAATCAACCTGGGGGTGGAGTAATGTCGAATATGAACAGTAATATGAATAATGGAAGTGCGAATAATATAGCTTCGCTACAAAATAGACCAGCACCTCTGGGAACATCACAGGTTGGTGATAGGAAAAACGCTCCTCGATATTCCGGGGACAGAGACCGTGAGATATCTGGCGTTAAACACTCGGGGAAAGGTGGACCCAAGAGTGGGGGCAGGGGAGGTCAGCGAAATGTGATCCGCAATGACAAGAGATAATTAAGTCTTATATGACTGGTGTTATCAATTAAATCGTTTTTGTTATAATAATTACTTTAATTTAAGATTCTTTGTAAAATAATTTATACTTAGTATTTAAAAAAAAAAAATTGGCCTTAATTGGATTCAAAAATGTGTTTTTATACAAATATCCTTACCTTACTTAGTAATTAATTGTAATAATGTAAAACTGTAGTGAAGTTAAAAGACTGTATACCATTAATGCCATCACCATTAAATGCTGTATACCATTAAATATGATACTACATCACTAATATGGTATGGCATTTACTAGAGGAACTCCATCAATTATTTGGGCAGTCCTCCTTACTTTAAACAACAGCAATTCTTGTTTTTACTGCAGGTGAACCAAAGGCTTAACCTGACATCCAAACCTCAGAATCATTCTATTAAATGTTATTTTATTTTACAAAACATTAGTTCGCAATGAAAATCCAAATTTTATTCAAGAAGTTATATTGAGGACCAAAAATGTGTCGTACTGTCCATGAGGTGTGGCTAAAAAATAACCAGACTGATTTTTTAGGTGTAGCTTTTGTATATAGACAGAGATCAAATTTTATGTTGTGGTTTGACCTTGGCTTGTGTGATGTGTTCCTTAACATTTTTTGGCCCATTCCAGTGACTCTTAGTCATTCAGTTGGAGCAAAACTTTTGGCCATTCGGAGTCTTGTACTTGTCACCCGTTGTAAAATATGTTTTGCATTTAAAAGAAAACCTGATAATATTATGTTCAATTTTTAAGTAGGGAGTATAATAAAACTCCCCATTTATTGAAACTAGCCTACAGTTTTATGTATATTCATGTATTTTCTTTAAGTTGTAAAGGTTGTACAGTAGACTCCCGACTATCCGGGCCCCAATTATCCGAGACTTTGGGTTATCCAATTTCGTTCTGAGCTGATTTTTTTTTCTTTTGGTTGGTTTTTGTCTAAAGTAAAAATATTTATAATTTATAGGTTTATATAAATTACAGTAGAACCTCGATAGTTCTACTCTCAATAGTCCTCGTAGTTCGACACTATCTGTGACAACTTAACATATCAGTAACGACCGATAGTGTCCATAATGGGGACTAGCATAGGTGAAAATGTAAACCAAGTGGCGAATGATTTGAATGTTGGTTACAAAGTTTAATGATGTTATTGTGTCATTAAAGATTCGTGTTTCCTAGGTTAAACTCATGATTTTTATGCTCCCTATGTTAAAATTTCCCATATACTCCTTATAGTTCAACATTTCGATACTTAGGCACTCAAAGTCCACAAAGTATTGAACTATTGAGGTTCTGCTGTACTACTTGAAATAAACATCACAAGTATTGTTTTTAATGTACGAGATATACACAATAACCTTTAAAAGCAAGGGATGACAAATGGAACTAGCCTTCTGCAAAACGTAAACAACCATTCAAGGAACAATATTTTTTCATAATGGGGTATATATATTATTTATACATTTTTGTCTGCGCTCGGATACTTTCGGTGAGCCTAAGGCCTATCCATTTTATAGATCTACACTTTACCACAATCAAATCTATACAGTATACTTGTATAAGTTTTTCCCGAAATTATTAACGCTCTATAAGCAGCAGGTTTCCAAACAAATCTGAAACATTAGCGACTCAAGCAGATGGAATAGAATAAAACAGATTCTAATAGTGTCATGATTGGCTAATGAATTAACTCTGACACCGATTGCAATGAGCGGTAATTGTCACTAGCGCTTCAAACTACTGGAATGCCAGGTGATCCTTACTTGATACTTACCTACTTACTTATCCATAGGTGGTTTCGGGAGGTTGAACGTGCAGTTACCTGTCAGTTTGTTGGTTTTCTGGAAGAAGTGTATTTTAGACGTTCAACGTTAATTTGTTTTGATGTGAATTGTAGCATGAGTTTAAAAGAAGGGTACTGTATTTAAAATTTGTTGTGACTAGCCTATAAATGATCTAAATGTCTTCAATCCTCTTGTTCATAAAATATATAACTATTTCAGAGAATTTCACGTGAGGATAAAGTCTCGTAACAAACTAACCTTTAAAATAAAAGTAACCTCAGATTATCCAAGGTTTTCGTCATCCGAGGTAGCCTTGGTCTTGTAGACCTCAGATAATCGGGAGTGTACTGTGCTAAATTTAATTTAAACAAATTTTCTTCACAATGTTTCCACTTGAAGCAAACCATTTCTATGATAAATTATTTTAATTAATCGTAACAATAAATTACTGATTCATTTTTATTTTTTTCTGTGGTATTAATTTTAAACACAACAAGGCATGTTTTACGTCACGGCATGAAAAACGTCATGGCACCTTAACATCACCTAAATCACTGTGTGAAATACTATTCACTACAAACATATTTCCAAATGGTTAACGCTATTATAGCAATTTAAAACAATAGGCTGATTTGTAATAAATTAAATATTTCAAAGCTAGAAGTTCTGACTTTTGGAGTGCATGTCTCTAATGGAAGTCAAAGCTTACCAGGGGTTGACAGAAAAAATGAGCTCTGTTATGTAGAAAGGAGAATGCTAAGTTACAACGTTATGTATATAGCAAATTAAATAATGTTCCCTAATAATTTTAAAAATTAAGTTTTCAAACTATTAACAGGAAGCATTTTCTAAGAATAGTATTTTCAAATCCTCTAATTTCATTTATTTAAAAAATTAATATATTAGTTTTTTTCAATGAACCCTATAAATTATTACTATGGTACTATAGTATAAAATACTATAGGTAACACTTTATAGTACTTACTATGTTCATTTTACAGTTGTGTCACCATGTTAACACGTTCACTGCTTAATATATCTGCAATAGTTATTAGCATATGCTAAATTACTTTTTTATGTTTTTACTCAGCATTGGATTTTTTTGGAAAACAGTGCAGAAACGCCATTTGGAGCAATAAAAATGGCATTTACGGCCATTTATTTTTGCGTAGACGATCGTGTACGCCCGCATCTGGCGACGCCGTTCTACCCAACTGTGCACTTTTATTGTTCAAATATGTAAAAAAAACTCACTTATATAAGTCAAAAACACATTTATACGATTTTACATGATAAAAATACTACACTCAGATAAAAATACTACACTAACATAAAAATATACTATTTACAACCCCGCCAGCCCACCCTGATGTCTTTCGTTTTCAGTTATGCCAAAAATCGCAAAATGGGGGTCCTCATCCTCTGACTCGTCGGTCTCGTAGGGTAACTCATCCGGATCTTTTTCTTGGGGGTTATTTCCATCGTCCGAATCATATTCTTGCACTAAACCACTAGGACCGGGAGGTAGATCCATTTTTATAACCTAACAAAACACTATTTACTATACAATGTTTACACAAACATATGTTTCCATAGAAACGCACGAATAAAAAACTAACACCGCCAAAAATGAAAGAAAAGTACCTCCCTATGAGCGCGATAGCAACCACCTACATCGGAGAAGTGCTGGCAGCACACTGACGTATCTAAGCAACCAAGAAATTGCAGCAACGATCATGTACGCGCGCACCCGGGGTATGGCGGGCGCGGCAACAATCGTTGCCGCGCGCAAAGAACTTGTTAAAAACCATGTGTCAAATGGGAGAATAACTCAACCAGTTTTCTTTGATTACACCAGTGCACAATTGATCGCAATTTTTTTGCCACAATCTGCTAGACATTTTTGTTACTACCGCTGTCCAGTGGATTGTGGCAGAAACGTTGCGTGCAAATTTGCACTGGTGCAATAGAAATGGTGATTTGCTCTTCCATTTGACATTTTTCAATATGTGAAGCTAATGTAGTAAGTGTTATAAAGCGGTAAAACCTGTACATTCATTTAAAAACATCTGGTATTATAGTCACCTGGTATTCAAGAGAGCATGAGAAATAATTTTACATCAAAATCTTAAGGTGTGTGGCTGTACAAACATTCCAATGTGTTTTATACAATGTTTATTGAATAGAAGTTGAATTGGGATAATAGTATGGGTTTTAGCAAGGCAATGAGCAAGTTGTGGTTTTTTAACATCATAGTTGTCTTATTTGAAAACTTGCAGAAATGTCTCAGCCTATTTAGATGATTTAACCACTCTCGTCAATAACACCCATTAAAAGGTGTGTACAAATTTTAAATTTAAGACTGATCCTTGACTTAGTTAGAGAGTGAAATAAACCTTCCCAATGAAATCTGTTGCTGAAAGAAATATATCTTTTAAATTGTAAAGAATAAACTTCTATTTAGCTAAGTTGTTTTCTGTTAATGTCCTGTTTACAAAATGTTTTGTATGATTCTCTATTTGAAGTAGTATCCTAAAAAATAAAAACAATATGACTCATTTGTGTTTGAAATTAAATTACCCTCTCAGCTTATTTATCTTCCATAAAATAATTAAAAACTGTATTTGTTCAGAAACTTCAGAGTACTCTGAAATTTTATACATTTTTTACGTATTAGCACAGAAAAACTAACCAGGTACAGAAGACTCAATGTGCACTCTTCCCCAAGGTTTACACGGAGCAGGCCAGCTTTTAAATTAAAAAATGTTTGTGATTGGACTGACATTCTTGACAATGATCATAAGATTTGGAGAATGTCACTATGTCTTTATCTATGTGAAACCACCAACAATGGCATCTTGCCTTCTGCTTCATACGAACAATCCCCCAGTGACCGTATGTAGCAGCCGAAGAATAGACGATTGAAGAGCTGATGGAACCACAACACGAGGATATTCACATTGAAGCAATAGCATTCCAGTTTGCACTGTAAGAGCATTCCTACGATCAAAAAATGGTTTTATCTGGTTGCTTGGAGATGAATCGGGCCATCTTTGAGGTACATACACCAGAACGTCTCGAAGAATGATGATCTGTTTGCGTTTCATGAACTACTTGCTTATAACATATTGGAAATCCAGTAACACTATCCTCAAGAAATAAAGCTAAAGAGTGTGTAACATTGATTTATTTTAAAACTGAAAACAAACAACAAGATAATAATAAAAACACCTTACAACAACTGACAGCTATTTAACTAAATGATCAGCTGTTAATATAATTTTATAACCGTATACATAGCAAGTCTTAAGGAAGCAAAATTTTAGTGATGAACACATAAAAAAATTAGGAATATTAATTAATAAACAGTATTTCTCATTTAAAGTATTGAAGGAAGATTGGTGATAAAGAAAACTAAAGGATATAAACTTGAGGCAAGCGAGAGTAGCAAACGACCTTGCCTGAAGGGTATAACTTTTCTCGGGTTGGCATTGCAATTTGAGTCCCGTTGCAAAGCACTGGTAAGTCAGCTAGTCAAATCTATAAAATTTTTAAGCACAAACTGCCTTCATTGTTCAAACACCAATGTATACCAATTTATTAACACGTTCGCTACCAGCCGCCGCATATGCGGCGGTCAGGCTAATCCCACAGCCCACCAAAAAAATCATGGACTTCCCTGTAAACCGGCCCTAGTGGTTGAGACTTACGCCACAGACCACGAATAGAAACCGTCCAAAATTAGTTTTTACACTTCAAAATATCTTAATTTCATTAAATAAAAATATATATACTACTTTCTCCTTATTTTAGCGAATTTCCCATAGGGAATAAGCTATTACCGTAGGTCTCATGGTAAGACCTAAGCCCGGGACCATGTTACTTTTTTGTTTTTAGGGGCCCAGAGACCAAAAATAATAGTCATTAAAATTTATATATATTAATGACTATTATATATATTATATATATATATATATATATATATATTAATGACTAATATATTTATATATATTAGGGATGACAGCTGTTCATATTGAAAACAACAACTACAAAAATTATTCTCTTAAAATTTTAATAATTTAAGTAATTCATACATTATATTTTACTCAACAGATTAATAAGCTTCAAAAAAGGCATATTTCAAAATTAAGTAAGTAAAATTTAGCATTAAAACTGTTTAAATATCTTTATTTCGCTACTTTGAAATCTAGTGTTTACTCTAACTTTAAAGAAAAACAAGGATACATTTATTGGACTTAAAACATTTGAATAATGTTTCAATCAAATATTAGGACAAGATCTAAGACATCCCGTACCTTAGAAGAATCCATTAAGAAAGGTAATAAGTATTCACTTACAGGACTTGAAGAATCTAAGTGGATTGATGATGTTTTCATTCAAGCATATTTTGACACATTTAATGACTTTGTTGCCAAAAACAATGAACAAGTACTTCTCATAGGACCATCTACCACCCAAATTTTAAAATATGGAAAGACTTATGATAACATTTTGACTCTAACTGCTCTGGGATTTGATAAGGTCAATTACACCTTCTTCTGCTTGAATAATTGTCCAAAAACACAAACTTGGAACCCTAAAACATCAAACGGAACACACTGGAGTTTACTGGTTCATTGCAAGAAAAACTCAACTTTTTACCACTTTGACAGCTTGGTTGGTACAAACTTCAAACATGCAAAGATTTTTGCTCAAAATGTAACCAATGATGATAAAATAATTGAAGTACCAACCATCCAACAAGCATATACATTTGAATGTGGACTTCATGTTCTGGTAAATACGAAACATTGTTTAGATTGCTTGGTGAAAAGTGATGATATTAAGATGATTTCTAATTGTATCACCAGTGATAATATAAAGAATGATACGATGAATGAAACTATAGAACGGATAGTTAGTACGACCAAATGTAAGTCTACAAAAGGAAAGCCTGAAGCTCAAGTTACGTTTACAAAACCTAAATATCCTCTTAAATCACAAGTGACTAATAATGTAGAGATACCAATAAGAAACAGATTTCTACCACTAGAAGACATTCCAAAAGATCATGATTCACTCAAGGAAGAAAGTACAAATGCACTAAATAAGAAAACCTCAAAGATATGCAAAGAGGCAAGAAATAAAAAAAGAGGCAATAAAATCCTTTCTAAGAGTAAAGAAACAAATAATCAAAGTGATTTGTCCAATGCAGTGACCTCAGAAGTATGTTTCTTTGAAGTGAGTGAGCAAATCTCAAAAAATATTAGCTCTAACAGTAATAATGTCAAACATAAAACAACAGGATTACAATATAATGAGATTTCAGATGAGTGCAGTAGTAGGGAAAATGTTAAACAACAAAATAATGTTCCCAAATTAAACCTTCCTAGTAGGAGTGAAACTAAAATCTATGAAAATGTAAATGAATCCGGATGTAACATTAATGTGTACGAAATAAATAGTACAGATTCTAAAATAAATGAAAATCAAAATATACAAACCAGGGAAGAAAGAAATATCAAGATATTTGCAGACAGTCATGGCAGGGAACTAAGAAAACTTATTCAAAAGAACCTGCACATGTCTAAGGTGTCATTGTATTTTAAACCAAACGGACTTTCAAAAAATGTTCTGGATGAAATGGAAAGTGAAAGTAAAACAATGAAGAAGCATGATTTCGTTATTCTCATGTGCGGAACCAATGACATTGAAAACTGTAACATGGAAATTTTAAAAAATGAGTTTGCAAAAAAAAACTTGAAAACATGGCTCATACAAACGTTTTACTTGTTGGAGTACCGTATAGGTATGATCTACCTTATTTGAATAGGGCAATATATAAATTTAATCTTAAACTTGATGCTCTGTCAAAAAACTTTGATCACATCACATTTATTTCTTTAAAATTTTTAAATCGCCAATTGTACACACAACATGGTCTGCATCTCAATTTACACGGTAAGTTATGCACTTCAAAAATAATTTGTGAAAAAATAATGAGAAATGAATTTTTTGTAGAGCGTATTCAAAATATTCCTGTTATTATTACTGGATACAATCATTTTTTAGGAAAACACATAAAAGATCGATTCCGGATAAAAGACTACCACAATTAACGATATTAAATAAACAGTTAAAAAATCTGGACAAAGATTCGATTAGTTTAAAGATATTACATCAAAATGTACAAACTATTTCAAATAAAATCACACAAATTACAATATTTCTTGATGAAGAAAACCCTGATGTTTTTTGTATAACGGATCATGATCTTAAAGATCATGAAATAACCAAAATTCAAATTCCTGGCTATTATTTAGGCTCATTTTATAGCAGAAAATTTTATAAATTTGGAGGCGTTTGTATTTTTGTAAGGAATAGTCTAAAAACTACATCACTTCAATTCGATTCAATTTGCCATGACAAAGATTTTGAAGTATGTGGAATTCAAATTGCTAATGGAAAAACTATTATTAATATATTATGTACATACAGATCACCTATAGGTAACCGAGATATTTTTTATAATGGTTTAGATGTGTGTTTAAGTAAAATATTAGAAGTGAACTCCCATAAATGTATTATGTGTGGTGATTTTAATGTAAATGCATTGAATAAAAGAGATAAAGGCTATTTGGACCTTAAAAATTTATTCGAATCACATGGAATGAAATTGACCATAAATATTCCAACGAGAGTTACAATATCCTCTGAGTCTTGTATTGATAATATAGCAACGAACTATACACTTTCAGAAATTGAAAATATATGTGTGATTAATTCTGCTATATCAGATCATTTTGGTCAGTCTATTACCGTTAAAATTTGTGATAACATTTGTAAAAAGTCATCTTGTACATGGGTCAGAAACTTCAATATTTCAAATATTGAAAAGTTCACACAGTGTCTCAGTGATGAATCATGGAGTGAAGTATTTAATGCAACCACAGTCCAAGATCAATTCAACAAATTTCATAGTATATTTTTAGAACATTTTTACAAAAGCTTCCCTTTATTTAAAAAGCAAATTAGAGTAAAAAAACTTCCTTGGCTAACAAAAGGTATTTTAAAATCTCGAGAACATCTTAAGCAACTTTATTCTTCACGAAGATATAACAAATCTGAAGAATTTGGCCAATTTGTCAAACTATATCAAAAAGTATACAATAATGTGTTAAAATCAGCTAAAGAAAACTACTACTCAAATTTAATAAAAAATAACCTTAATAAATCAAAGAAAATTTGGAATATTATCAAATCTGAGGTTGGAGATAATGATAATAATGACTTTGAGGAAATCACCCTGGAGGATGGGCAAAAAATTAGTAATCCAAAAATAATAGCTGAAAAAATAAATGGGTTCTTTTCCACTACCGTTTCGAAAATGTTGAAAAATTCCAATGAACCTCTTCTGATAAAAGGATGTGTAAAACATGAGAGTGAGTTACTTTATCAGTTTTACCCAATTAATGAAAAAGAAGTCAGATCGGTTATATTCAGTCTTAAAAACTCCTCATCAAGCGGGCCTGATGATGTACCTACATTCATTTTAAAACGAAGTGCATACTTAATTTCAAGCCCATTACAATTTATAATAAACAATTCTTTCACAACTGGAGTTTTCCCAGAAAAATTGAAACTGTCTAAAGTAGTCCCAATTATAAAAAATAAACAAGAGGGGAATAAGATTACTAACCTACGACCCATTTCTTTAACATCTGTTTTTTCTAAGATATTTGAAAGAATTGTTCATGATCAACTAATAAATTACCTTGAAAAATTGTCTATTATCTCAAATAACCAATTTGGATTTATGAAGAAAAGAAGCACTGTGGATGCAATGTATAAATTAATGTCATCAATTACCAGTGACCTTGATCAAAATGTTACTTCTTCAGCAATATTCTTGGATGTTGCTAAGGCCTTTGACAGTGTGAACCATGAGTTACTTTTAAATAAATTAATGTATTATGGAATATATGGCAAATCACTGAATTGGATTGAATCGTTTTTGTCAAATAGAAGAATTTACACGGAAATAAAACTGAATAACCATCCAACCAGTTCAAAATTTATATCAGATTACTCAATCATCAACATAGGAGTGCCACAAGGAACAGTCCTAGATCCTTTATTTTTTATTCTTTATATAAACCAATTGGCAGATGTCCCAGAAGAAGGAAGTGTAATATTATTTGCAGATGACACAACCTTTTACAACTCTAATCCAAATCATTCAGCGCTGGACATTTCTAATTTTATCCAAATTTCAAAGATTATTAATTGGTTTCACGATAACAGTTTAAAAGTTAATAATGATAAAACAAAATTTATATCATTCAACAAAGACAAATCAAAAGTAACAAATCCCTATTTATTGTTGGATGATACTCTTATTTCCTCTTGTAGTGCAACTAAATTCCTTGGTCTCAAAATATCAAGTGATTTATCATGGACTTTACATATAGAAGAAATATGTAAGAAGATGAGTAGTGGAATCTTCATGATAAAAATACTTTCTAAATGCTGCAAAATTAATGTCACAAAATTAATATATTATGCTTATGTTCAGTCTCATATTTCATATGGACTTATGTTCTGGGGAACAAGCAAAGATACGAAAAAAGTATTTAAACTGCAAAAAAAAGCCATAAGAACAATTTTTCATCTACCTTCTACCAAATCATGTCGTCCCCTCTTTCAAAAACATAAAATTTTAACACTACCATCTTTATATATTCTGCAATCTGCTTGTTTTGTGCACACAAATAAATCAAAATTTCAACTGAGAATGAACATACATGATTATAATACAAGATTAAAAAATTCCATCGAAACTCCAAGTTGTAAATCAGCGTTTTATCAAAAAAGTTCTGAATATATGTCAATTAAAATATATAATAAATTACCTGAACATTTAAAGAAAATTACAAATTTGAAAAAGTTCAAAAAAACACTGATAGAAGAGCTCGTTAATGATTGTTACTACAAAATTGAAGACTATTTAAACAAAAAATGAAGAAAGCCTTCAACAAAGAAATAATGAAGAAACAAATGAAATGCCTTGTTAAATTTAGTTAAAGTTATGTAATGTAATGTTGGGGTCTAACCATATATATGGCAATTAGACCTGAGATATTAAATAAATAAATAATATATATATATATATATATATATATATATATATATATATATGTATGTGTCCCTAGACACGATAACTCTCGTAAAAATGGTCCGATCGACACCAAATTTGGTAGAGATGTGTAATCCTACGTTTATTCGGATGAGTTCGTAAAACAGACATATCGACCTAACGGAAGGGGTAGTTTTGGGGGGTTTTGTACCCCAAAAATGTGTTTTTTGCATTTTTCATATGTAATTTTTAAAATTTTTAAGTTTTTGTTTTGACCATTGGATTTAGCTAAAAAAAAACACACAATTTAGTATTTTGAAGCTTTGCTCTATCTCCATTGGTTACCGAGATATTACAAAGTCTAAAGGCAGTACATTGTATTTTGGGCCTCCAATGTTAATCTTATGGAGAATAGGGATGTGTTAATATTTCACTTATTAACCAATACTAGAGATCGCCTCCTGATCGAAATTCGATCAAATTTCAGTTGATCTGGATCCAAGAAGCTAAAAAACATTTTTTTATCATTCTGCACGAAATCAGCCTGTTTTTTGTTCTCTCAATAGTACCAAAAGCGTTTCTTTTTTGTCCTAGGACTAAAAAATCATCTGGAGAATTTTTTAGGTCCTAGGACTGAAAAGTCAGCTGTTTGCTAAGTATATTATTATTGATTTATTGATGTTGAGGAGCAGAATTTTGAAATTCAAATGTTATGAAGAGCATTGTTTGTGAATAACAGAAATGTAAACACTGCATATTACTTACTTAGTAAATATAACCTCGAAAATACAACTTTATAGTTAGTAATTTTAACGATCAAAAGTCTAATTTCGCATTATGATAAAAAAAAAACGTTGTTCATCACTCGGAGCAAACTTTTTGATGCTTAATCGTTTTTAAAAACTCGGCTGCGCCTCGTTTTTAAAACACGATTACGCACCAAAAAGACCCACTTTTGCTCCTAGTGATGAAAACTACTATAGAACTAAAACATCGGTTCTTCTTAATTTTCTAGCAGTTGTTTTTATAACAACTGTCTAGTGATTCATTCAATTCTCCTTTCTCCATAAGATTAACATTGGAACTTTGAATGCCTGGGGATCGTAGCCCTGGAATCTGATGTGAATTAGAATATGATTCTGCTCATCTACAGGACTACACCTTTCTAAAGTTGTGTTCGGATTTATCCTACGATGCACATGAGCTGAGAAAAAAGGAGGAAACAAAACATGTTTGCGTATTAATATACAGTATAGATTTTTTGATGAAACTTGGTATTCAGCTTCATTTTGTTGAGATTCATCCATTTATGGTAAAAAATCTTGGGTTCTGCCCTTATCATATCAGCAAACCTGCATACTCTTTTCCCATGTTAATTATATGGAGAATAAGAAAACTCCTTTAGCAATGGACAGATATTGATAAAACTTAGTACATGGCTTCATATGGTCGAAATAAATTTTTTTTATGATAAAAACCTACTTTTAGTGTTCCCCATGGCAGCATACCTGCATACTCTCCCTATATTTATCATAAGGAGAACAGCCATTTATTTCCCTATTTATGAGCATGTGATTTTATTTGGTTTACAGTTTTATGTGGTCAAAATTAATATTCCTAATTTGGAAATTCGCTGAGTACGCAGGTCTGCTGCGACGGGGAGTATTTATGCTTATCATGGCAGCAAACCTGCCTACTCTTTTCCCATGTTAATCATATGGAGAATAGGCAAAATCCTTTAGCCATGGACAGATATCGATGAAACTTTAGTATATGGCTTTATATGGTCGAAATAAGTTGTTTTTATGCTAAAAACCTACTTTTGGTGTTCCCCATGGCAGCATACCTGCATACTCTTTTCTATTTATCATAAGGAGACTAGACATTTATTTCCCTATTTATGAGCATGTGATGACATTTGGTTTACAGGATTATCTTTTCAAAATTAATATTACTAATTAGGAAATTCGCTGAGTACGCAGGTCTGCTGCGACGGGGTGTATTTGGTAATTTTTTGCATGCCGCACATTTGCGGCGCATGGTCCGTCAGGTTAACATGTTTTCACTTCAGAAACTAAGTGACACATGTTAGCGTCGGCACTAATACAACATTTTTATTCATAATCTTTGAAAAAAAACAGAAAATAAAATACTAGGGCTTGTAACAGGTTATATTTTATATTTTTTTGTTATTTTTTTTTGCTCTTGGTTATTTTTGTTATTTTTTAAAAAATTTGGTTATTTTTGTTATTTTTTGGGGATTTTGGTTATTTTTTAAATTTTTTTTAGGGCAATTAGGTTTTTATTGATTGATTTGGATGAAGCTCGTAAAAACTAAATAAATGTTTAAAAAAGGAAAAAATGGTATAAAGTAAAAAATGAATTGGGGAGGATTTTTTTCTATTTAAAAACTTTTTAAATATTATTATTGCTTTAGTAGATGATTACTTACCCATTTAAAAATTATCGTACAACATTTTTATTGCCTATTTATATTTAATATCCCGATAAAATGCCGGTTTTTGGAATTTTTAGCGACATTTTGGGTTTATTCAAGGTTATTTTTTGGTTATTTTTTTTATCATTTTGGTTATTTTTTTTATTTTTTTAACCTCAAGAACTGTTACAAGCCCTGAATACGGCTTATACATAAAAACATTGTATTGAAATATTTAGTTTACAAAAAGAGTTGTTTACAATTCATTTACGTAGTATAATTATGATGTTTTACAAGTTTACACAATGCAAATGTTAATATCTTTTTCTTACACAATAATCTTTTTTCAATGAGTCATATAAGAGATTTGATGAATATTTGTGTAAAGATATCTCAAATACGTTAAGAAATGTTACTTTCAAAAATACCTTAAATAAAAATGTATGTAAAAACATTTCAGTGACGTCAGTGATAGTTTTAGCCACAGACCAAGCGCGCACGTATGTGGAGGACTATCCTGTAGACCGTGCCTAAGCTGTCTAACCACTAAAATAGACCGTACCGAAGAAATTTCGTATTTAGTATCATGGAACCATCGCCGCAGATCTGCGGCGGTGGGCTCTGAGTAGAACTCGTCCGCGGCGGTCTGTGGTTATGACTTTTTTTTAACATTGTGGTAGCGAACGTGTTAAGAACCGAATATGTAGGGAAATCCCAACGAGGTTGAAATATATAATATAGAGTGGAGTGATACTGTCATAGGGAATTTTGTCTGCTGTTGATTGGTACCATTTTACCAACGATTTCTGATATTTCTTTGGTAACCAGGCTTTTTTTTACACTTGTCCATCTGCTATTAGACATTTTACCCACAATACGAAAATTCATGGTAACCAATCTCAAAAGCCTTACCACAGACCATAAAATCAAAGTAATTTTAAAGACAGACAACAACTAATCAGATGTTTTAAAAGCATAATCTGTGATTTTTTTAAGCTTGTTGCATCCAATCAGAATACCTAAAATGGGTAAGCGAGGAAACGAGTGTAAAGTGTGGGTGGTTACCAAGGCAATGGAGGAAACCATGGGTAAAATGGCGCGAATGATCAGAGGACAACAAATTAACAATTGTTTATCACTCTATATCTACAGTATTTCAACCTCGTTGAGACAACCCTTTAAAAAAAAAAGTTTGGCCCTAGAAAACCAGAGGAAAATAAAACAATGATACTATAGGCCTATATGATTATTTTGAAGGAAGCGATTTTTCTCTTTCTACCTCTTAAATGTCAAAATGAGCATATTCCCGAAAATCAATACAACAATAATCTTCGGCAAAATTATTTAGGCCTTCTGTTTTCATTCAACCCATCAGAATAATTCGGTAATAAAATGTACGCCTCGTTGTTTCAAGGGTGTCGTTCTTACTTCCCCAA
The DNA here is from genome assembly GCA_030545055.2 of Neoaliturus tenellus. Lineage (NCBI taxonomy): Eukaryota > Metazoa > Arthropoda > Insecta > Hemiptera > Cicadellidae > Neoaliturus > Neoaliturus tenellus. Next base: position 220,910,516 of record CM061531.1, read on the forward strand.
AAGGATGTCCCTGCTTATTCGATTCTGTATACATTGACGGTACTTAAATTTTAAACGTATGTATAATCATGTGATTTGCACCTATGCTTTTCTTAAGGGTAAAAATTGTATTCACGATCTTTCTATCTATTCCAAAGTTTTTCGTGTTTTGATGAATTAAACTACCATTATTTTGTACCCAAGAATTTATCGCTCAGTACCGAATTTCCACTCATGATTTTGGAGATTATGCCCAACCACCAAAACAACTAAGCACTTTTCTCGTTTGCAATACACAAACTGGCTACATGGTTAAAACACGGGACTTATATTTCAGAGAAAGTTTTATAATCAGGTGATCCTTTTGATGCTTTTATGGCGAAAAATTATTTATATTAACGATTTTATGAAATAATCTGAGTGTTTTGATGAATTAAACTGCCATTATTTTGTACCCAAGAATGGTTATTTGCCCTCTGGAACTGTTTTCCACTTGTACTTAGCGAAATAATTCCCAGCCACATACCCCACTACAAAACTTTCTTGTTTAACATAATAGGATATGTGGTCCAAAGGGGGCGGGGGTAGGGAGAATTTGTCCTGTTGTGAGAAATAAAATTATGTCTTTTGACTGCACATTTATTTTCAACGGGGCTTGGAAGAAGTGGTATAAAAAATAAAACACAAACACTTAATAAAGAGATAGAATAATTTTTATTGCATTTTTAAATACTTTTTACAGTCATGACTGATTTTCAGCCAAGATTTCTATAATTAACCATTGCTCAAGGTAGTATTAGTCATACCTTCTAAAAGGAATGAACTATAAATAAAAATTATATATGTATATATAATGAGAGAAACTAAATTACTTACAAAATATAACGTAGCAAAAGATGTAGAGATGTAAATTTGAATCATCGTAGCATTAACCTAAAATGCTTTGGCAAATTTTTAAATACTTTAATACAACTCTGTTGTAAAGAATATAAATTATTTTTAAATATCGGTACCGGTATCTAATATGTCTAGATTAGGTATATTATTATAGTTGTACCACTAAATTACTTGCTTACATACAATACAGCTTAAAAATAAAACTTAAACACAATAGAGTACGAATTATGTCCAAAAGAAATATTTAATAACAATATTTACATTTAGAATAACATTGGAGCCACTGATGGGCCGGTGGCACCTTACGGCGTCTTATGCATCGAGGAATAGCTTTGTAAATGATAAACTATGTGCAGTTTTAGAGTAGATTAAATCAGTGAGAAGAAATTTACTTGAAACAATAATACAGTGTCATAACACTATAAAAACTTCATCAATGTCTCTAAAATATAATGATAGATTTAATGTTTTCATTAGAAAATTATAAATCAGACATGAGGTATATGAGGATCACAACATACAAAAGAGTTTAATGAACAAATTTTAACAAAGATTTATAATAAACATATTTTTTTCCATTATACTATTGGTGATTTATTCTTCTTTAATTTGATTCATAATATAAATATGTTCCAATTATGGATTCCATAATTGAATTCCATAACAAGCATTGTAGAAAAAACTTTAAAAGTTATTAAATACAACATAAAATTAAAGAGTGCAACACGCCCATTACGAAGATATCCAATATTATGATGATTAAAATTTCATGTAAGAAGGTCTATAATATAAACAATATTGATATTTGGTTTACGAAAGAAACTTTTTAAATGAATTATTTTCTGCTAGATGATTGGTAATCCTAAGACTAAAAAGTATTTTTAAGACACTCTATTCTTTGTATCAATTTAAACTCTGAAGTAAGACTTAAATCAAATAGAAATCATTTTATTGTGGGTTTTACTTACAATTTCAAAGTAAAAAAGTATTTCCTTTTCACTATTCAATGCTTGTAAAAATTACAGCACTCTTTTCATTTGTCAAAGGGAATTTTTTTCTCCGCTCATCGATATTCTACTTTCCCGGTTTATGGTGGAGTTTTATGAGTAACTTTCGTATGTTGTGAGTAATTTTTAAAGACAAACATTTTTAAGGGAGCATAAGAACAGTTAGGTAAAATATAGAGAATTTACAAATAATAAAATTGATATTACATAGATGAAAATTTGGATTTTTTGTAAAAAGTAACATAGCATCCTTAAAAAAGTTCTATATCAATGTAATATACAGATTAACAATGTATAGAGCTTGCATTACATCAGTTGCGGTTTTATATATACCTATGTACACGTTTTTGAAAAATAAATTTCTATGATAATGAATTAAAATGTTTACAGTGCCTAACTCAGATGAAATTACATCATCTGTTAGACCTTACTGAATTACTAGCCGTATTCTTAAAACTAAGGCAGTTTTTGTTCATACAGTATTACAATAATTGTCTAGCTACCCGTGGTTGGTTTACCGAAATGCCAGTATATTCTATATGGTTATTTGTTGGATGGTAATTCAAGTAGGTTAGAGAGAAATTTATGAAGGAATTAAACACTCCTCTAAATACCTGATTTAGCTTACCTAATTAATTTAATTTTAAAAAATCAACAAACTTCATATTATAAGTAATGTAGTAAAATTGTGCAAGATTAATTTTTTTAAGCTTATGGTTGATTATATTTTAAAAATCTTTGTTGGTGCTACAAGCAAGCACAATTGAAAAGTGATTTTTAACACTACCTTAAGGCACGGCGCGCACTACTTCGGAATTGGCTCGGCTCGGCCGGAATCGGCCCGGTGAGTAAATTTGCTTTGCGTGTAATGTAATGGAGACGCGCGCACTACATCGGGACGATACGGCACAGATCGGCATTTGCCGATCCATTACGTTACATGCAAAGCAAATTTCCGATTCCGGCCGAGCCGAGCCGATTCCGAAGTAGTGCGCGCCCTGCCTTAGTTTGTATTTTGTAAGGATCAGATGTGGTGGTAAATAACATGAGATGTCAACTATTGAACGTAAACAGATACTGAAATTTTAGGTATTAAATTTTTTAACTGGTTACCATATTATTTTTATATTGTTGCAGTATGATGAAGAAATTTGTTCATCACTCGGACCGAAAGTGTTTTTTTTATGCGCTTAATTGCCTCTCCAAGCTCGGCTTGGTCTTGCTTGTAAAACACAATTGCACACAGAAAAAAGCCCCGTCTTAGTGATGAAAACTAAGTTACTATTCTCTCTACAGGAAACATTTTTAGACAATTTTGGTGAGTGATTTTAAAGGCCTTACCGATTGTAAAAGTGATATTAATTAAAAATCATCGTTTCTTTATTTTAGATGCTTTATTTAACTTTTCACAATTTTTATTAAAATTTAAATTTCCTAGAATCCTCAAAAGTCATACAAATGAACTCAGCTCACTTGGTTCTATCAAAGTAGGCAGTATTATAGCTGAGTAATATAATTTTATTTTGAACGACTTTGAGCAAAATGTTTTTTTTTCAGTAACTGTAATAAATACCATATTTTTGAATGTTTTAGATTTTTCCAACCACAGGCATCAGATTGTTATCGACATTGAAGGTAATTTCTTTCTAATTGTATAAACTGTGTAAATAAAGTATAAACACATAACTAGTGATATTAAAGTTGTTTACTAGACCTGGAGGAGGTAAAACATATCTAGATAGTTAAGTTTTCATCTTAAACCCTTGTAATTTTTGAAAACACAATAAAAAACTTGGCATAGAAATAACAATTTCTTATAGCGTTAAGAAAGAGTAATAAAATTTAAAGAATGAAGTGAAGGCAAATCCATTTTTAAGTTGTGCCAAATTTTCTTTTAATTTTGCATTATTGTTATTAAATATTGTGCGTTAAGCATACAACAGCCGAGCTAGAGTTGTGCATTAAACACCTCTTTTCTATTTCAAACATTCTAGCCATGGGTAGTCTTAACTGATATTTATTTTTTTTAACCCTTTAAGAAGGAAGAGGTGACTTAGCTTGGGGGGAGTTTTGTTAATATGTTGAAAAATGTAACATTTCAGATTGCCATGTTGGCCATTAATATTTTAAACAGAATATAAAAAAAATACAAGAAATTATGTTTTTTTTCTTTTAATGGGCTCTTCTTGAACCGATGAATTTTTCTACACCAGATAATTTACTTTTTACTTATAAAATTTTATTACTCTTGGATTATCATGGTCCAAGGCAACCACTGCAGTATATTTTTTTATTAAAATGGATTTGTCTCCAGATAATTTAAAGATAAATAATACAATATAATATCTGTACATAACCATTAAACTATCAACAGTTAAATTTAATCTGGTAACTGAACCCGATGTAAAGTATAGATTACATACATTTGTGTTTGATTTTCAAGCCTTTTGAGGAATAAACATCCAACACGAGACTGTACACAAAACAAAAAAGTACTTCTCTTTTCATTTGGCATTCTCTTTTCATGTGGAATTTTAATTAGAATTAGAAGTTTGATTGACATGTGATTGACTCTTGTTTTCAAAATACGAATTAAAATTATTGATAAGTTATAGATAGATAACATATGAAATAAAGGTTTTAAAAATATGTACTTGGAAAGAATTTAATCATTGCAATCTTTTAAAATTGATTTTGCTTTTTACTCTAATCAATGATGTATAAGATGCTATACCTTCTATGAAATTGTTCATCCTCTGTACTCAAGTTTCTTAGTAGAAATATTTCTCATTCTTTTATCACATCGATTGCAATAACACAAACCCTGGTCCAAACTACTCTAAAATTTTTTTTCCTTCAAATGAAATACAATGGATGTTAGGATTGATTTGATTCCACTAAATAATTGAATATTTGAAACCATTGTCAATTTTTTTAATCACATAGAAACCAATTTAGGGATTTATACTTTTTCATCCTGCATACAGAGTAATGTCGAGGTAATAAGCAATGTAACTGCCACATCACTGTTACTGTGTTCTATTTGTATTTGTTTATTGCTTTTCCAACTTTAACAGTGATACGGGAGAGGTTAAATATTGCGTGGATCAGAAACGCAGATATAAATTAACAACAATAATTATAAAAAATAGTGAGTAAACTTAAAATTAACATCAAGTTTTGGCTGCTTGAACCTCACCCATTACATTATGAACGTTTGAGTTATCAAATTATAAATGTTGTTTGGCTACATTAAAGCTTTTAAACTTTTAATGTAAATTTCCTTTCGTAGTGACAGCTTGATTTGGTGTAAAAGTGTATCAAAACTATTAACTAGTATTTAATGTTTTACTGGATATATAAGATAGTGATAGTGAAGGGAAAAAACTAACGAGCATACCTGAAAGACGACCTAATTGAGCGACAAGCGATCTTTGATCACCTTTTGTTCACCGACCACCACCCTTAAACTGGCAATGAACTACACAGAAAAAATAATTGTTTTCTAATCAAAGCCATACTGTGGGTGTAAATATATTTCTGCTTATCAGATTCAGAGAGTCCCTGCCAAAATTAAACTTACTGGGCTAACATTTAGTACTGTACTGGATAAATCTTTACCCACTATTCCTTCCAGTTTGTGGGTTACTATCGATTCTGTAATAAATTGTGAAAAAAAACTACCTTCATGCGCGTACTATGTGAATAGACTAGTCATAAGATATAATTGTTTGTAGGCGCAAGTGTATTAAAATATTGTAAGTGTAATAGAATAATGGAAGTTTGAGTTACAACCGATTTTAGAAAATTGACCAATGTTCACTTTTGTGTCAGTAGAATCACTAAAACATGGTGTGTAAGCACATGCATTGATTTCAAGAATAATAACTTCAATCCACTGGTTTCAAGTGAATTATGTTTTCTTATCAGTTCAGACTTTGAAATAGTTACAGAAGACATAAACATTAGCAGTATGAAACAGATTGAAAGTGGACTGGTCATTGTTGGCATACGTTACAAATAACTTCATTTTGATCAGTGAAATGTCATATAATCGTAATTCAGAGGACAGTACCCAATGTGTTTATGATAAAATGTTCATGTTTAATGGATAAAAAATACATGGAATTGATTACAATAAGATTTTTCCTGCAACATTTCTGTCAATGCTAGCTTGAATTGCTGCGGAAAGCAAACATTTAGAAGGAGCACCGTTCACTGCTCTTCTAATAAAAAACTTCTTAACAACATAATAATTTTGTGTTCAGTTTTACTTGTTACCTCATTAAATTTTTAAGTTTACTGTGATGAATATGGAAGAAGCTATATATACCGGTATATGTTATTAGAAATTTGGACTAACAAGGTTTTATTTTGAATACTTACAAAAGGGATTTCGGTGCAGTGGAACCTCTATTAATTGCCACCCTTGGGACCCAGACTGTGACGGTCAAGTGAAAAGGCGGATAATGGAAATCCCGCTATGTATATATCTATATAGTAAGTAGGTTTAAAAATATTTTGAAGGAATTAAACTCTGTACAAGGGATAATAATACATATTTATACTCAAGGTTAATGATCAATCACAATGGTAAAAAAATTCTCATCATGGCGTCAATTACAACAAATTACAAGTATCACAGTGTGTATCTATGAAGTGACAGATAACAGAGAGTGACAGTTAATCAAGGTTCTACTGTATTGAGAGTTAGAGGCACAGCCTTGTGAGTGTAACATGACTATCATAAGCAGCCAGATAACATTTTTTAAACTTATATTGCAGCCTGTTAGATAAAATAAAAAGAATAAATCTTTTCCAAGGTTTTAATATCACCTGCCAGATATAAACAACGTTTTACTCGATGATCACAAAATTGAATGGTTTTACTGGAACCGTACATTAATTGTATTACGTGTGAGGTGTGAGGTGCAAGCAGCCATAGCCATCAGGAACTATAAGAGAGTGTTGGGATGACGTGGTCAGTAAGTGAGGCGTGGAGGCGGCACGGGGGGCGTCGGCTCACTGGGGGACTCATGTGGAAACCGCCACCGAGCCCGGACGCAACACTCCCCCTCCCCCTCCGGGCTGCAACCATAGGCAGTGTCCATCATCGAACACTCATAATAAAATATTCTCTATACAGTATCTGGATCACACACTATCGATGCGGAGTGAGCAATTTACAGATAAGGACCTAGCGCACCTAACGTACACATGGGAGACGCAGTCAGTGACGACGGAGGTACGGAACGCACGCTTTTCCGCTTTTGTGTATTTTGCCGAGGAGTTTCGCGCACAGATCGCCTATGTTAAGAGTTACATCGTCCCGGTGTCAGACGGCGCTGTGCGGGAATCGCGGTGGTGGGAGGGGGGGAGGGGGACGAATCGGTTGTGCCAGATCTCGACAGCAACGATCGGAAGCAGCTGCAACAACAAGACAGCATCAGCTTATCACAGGATCACAAAACCTAACCGCTTCTTGTCATCCGCCTATTAGTCTCCGTCATTAGACTCTAGTTGGTACTCAGAGGACAACACAAGTACACATAAATTAACATTGCCTTGTCAGCTTATGATCTGTAGGGACTAAGAAATATAGATTATAAAATATGAAAATACCTGCTTGCAATTCATTGCCTTCATATAAACTTTATTCTTTGCAAAGTTACGTTTTATATTCTGGCCATAGTTGATTTCAGCTTAGCAAATTTCACTAAATCTTTTTTTTTCTTGGGGAATCTGAAAATTTTACATTTTTTAATGTTTGCTTATTGGTCTAGTAGGTTACTAAGAGAAATTTTTTAATGGGCACGCGTTTATTATTATTTTTTTAAACTAGATTAAGGTAAAATACTTGGTACCTATGAAAAATAATACATTTAACATTGTTGATAATTTTAGATGAAATCCTTCTTTAAAGCTTTATAATTAAAATTAAAAGTTAAATTGCGTATATTTTATTATTTAAAAGTTCAATGCTTTTTTTATCAGCCTCAAAATGTTAGTACTGTATTGAGAGTTGTTTGGGTTATGGCGGATACAGTTAATCAATCAGTATCACTTATGGATTTATTTATTCATTAATGATTTGTAGCTCAATCTTCATTTACTGTTATTTTTCATCAAGGGTTCTTCTTTACCTTCAATAGTTTTTTACTACAAGTTTAAAGTAACCATGGTTACCATGGTTACTTTAGGTTTTTTTTTAGGTCTATGGCCATGAAAACCTTTGTGTCCAATCCTTTTAAGGGTCTACTGGCGTAAAAAATTTTTCTTGAACCTTGAGATGGGACACATTAAAACGATTTTTGAAACATTTTTCTAGTTCAGTTACAGTGGTTGGATTATTATTATTTTTTAATAGACTGTTATTATTACAGTTTTAAATTTCAGTCATTCAACTACACTAAATACAAAATAACTAATGGTGCATTACGTGAGGTGGATCTCTTCCTACTTGTTTTATATGTACTTCTAAAGAAAATATTCAATACCAATATTTTGTTGTTCCAACATTTTAGTTTTATTAAAAATTATGATTGGCTACTTTGTTGAATATAAAGACAGTTGTGCTCTAGACCAATTTGAGGTGAGATTTTTTGTGAAAGCGAGTGCCTCTAGAGTGTCTGAGTGCCTCAGTCTTGGTGGAATACCTGAAGGTAGGGACGCGTAAGCCGAGTGCCTCCTCGGATTGTATTTACCAGAAGTGCCTATCAACGACCACCTCTCAAACGTATTCGACACTGTCAGAACATCAATTAAAATCATTGCTGTTGGTTACAGTGATGTAACTAGTTAACACACACATGGTTAGCAACCTGTTGACTTAACGAGTAATATTACTGATTAACAATGCCACATTAGTCTATTTTCGTGCATTTCACAAAAGCATGTATGAATCAGCTTTCAAGCGATATACAAGCAAAACTGCCTATGGTACCAGAACTACAAAAATAGCTGCAAGTGTAATTTCACAATTTGTGCTGAAAAATGCACAGAGTCATCAAAAAATTGGGAATTTTTTCTTAAATTCATGCAATATGTTTGATAATAACAACGACTAATAAATATTATGAAATATTAATAATTTGAGTGTTCAAAAATCAAACTAATTCTTAACCTCCTGCTATCTCTATTTTAAACTTATCCTTATGTTTTATCTAATTTTACAACACCTTTTTATTAATATTTTAACAAATCTAAGGTTTTGCCTTAGCGTTAAAAAATTGAAAATGATACTTGTTTATTTGCCTAAGTATTGATACATATATGAATATGTTTGATATACATAATAATCAAATTTAAGTCCAACTTTCTACTAATTTTTAATGGATTGAATTATAATTGTTTTTTTTTTTTTAATTTTACCTTAAACACCCACTCATAGATTTTTAAGTTTTATTTGGGTGTTGTTTGGTTGTTGCAAACCAAACACTTCAGAATATTTTGGCCTAAATCACAAGGTTAAAATAGGTAAAAAAAAATATTAATTTGCAACACCACAAACAAAATTTTTTGTATAAAACATTGCCACCAAGTATCAAAATCACATTAAGTAACCAGTTAAAACATTATTAATGATTTATAAATCTTTATTGCAGAGATTTAGTAGATCAAGAATTAAATGTTGGATAATGCTAATATAAAAAAAACCCCACAAAGAAAAATATTTATTAAATTGTACTAAAGCCTATATCACTAAAGCCTAATAACTTCTGTAATTTATTACAGAATCGATATAGGCTTTAGAGTTTGATATTAATATTCATTTATTAACTGATTGGAGGATGATGAGTTGATGTTTTGGCTTGTCTTCATTGCTTTTGAAATGATAATATATCATACAATTACTTAAATTTTGTAAACATATTGAAAATTATTGGCTGGTGAAGTTTGAGCATTTTTAAAGCTTTGCTCTGTCATTTATAGAGTAAATTATGTTTAAAATTATTCCCTGATTTTTTTTTTTTTTAATAAATCAAGATTCTATGATTTTATTTAAATAATCAGAAGTGACTTTTTTCCTACTAGATCAGGTATATAGTTCGCTCTTCAATGGGATTAAAATATTTTAATGATAGGGTGTGTATTTTATCATCAATTTTAATAAATGTATAATGTAAAATGCTTTAAAAATGACACAAAAGTTGTGTTATATCCCCCCCTTCAAAATGTACCCCAGAACTTGAAGTTAAAAATACAGTACAGGGTATCTTTATAGCCTGTCACAAAACTTAATGGGTCAAAATAAGCAAAAAATGTCATTTGAAAATATGTCCTAATATGCATATTTACCCAGATATCCGCCATTTTCTTTTTTCCACTTAATAATTTTTATTTCAGTGACAGATTGATGTAGAAACTTCATATTTGGCATGGAGCTTTATAACACCATTGTCCATCCCCACAATACAATTTTTTTTCCAATATATATTTTCAAAATGGCGGCCATTATAAATTTTTAAACTTAAATATTTTACAGGATACATAAAAGTTGAAAGTTTTAATTATCTAACCAATGATACCAAGTTTGTAAGAATATGACAACTAACAATGGAGTTATAAAACTTGGATAAATTTACCGGTTTTTAGATATATTTAAGTTTAAATTTTATTAGGACCGTCATTTTGAAAATATATATTGGAAAAAATAAAATTTATTGTGGGGATGGACATTGGTGTTATAAAGCCCATGCCAAATATGTAGTTTCTACATTTATCCATCACTAAATAAAAATTATTAAGTAAAAAAAAACAAAATGGCGGATATCTGGGTAAGTGCGGATATCCTATACATATTAGGCGGATATTCTAATATGTCCTCTTTATATGATTTATACTGTAAATTAATATGTCCTCTTTTATGATTTTTTGCTTATTTTGACCCAAAAAGCCATTTTATAAAGTTTGGTGGGAGACTTTAAAGACACCCTGTATATTTCATGCATTTCTGTAAATTAAATTGTTTTATATTTTAGAATTTTTTGTGTTAATAATTAATGAAGTAAATGGAGTACCAAATTTGAACTGTACAGTTTTGAAAGTTTTTTTTTAAATGGATTAGGCGTTAAAAATGTTGAAATATTAATTATAAACATGCATTAATTGTGCAACCATTTACATTTGTGAATTTGGTTACTGCAAAGTGAATTTATTAATTAAAATAAATAAATTATAAATATAAGTTATTATAAATAGAAATATTACTACTCCAGTTAAATTAACTGAGTTGAGTAATACGTTCCCTAAAAATGTTCTGTTAAATTTAGCCAAAGTAATATTGAAAACTTTATAAGATTTACAGGAACACTTAAGTGAACATGTGATAAAAACAAAAATAACTGTGAATATGACCTTATGAAGTATTTTTTCCTCATATGTTAATCATTTTAAGGTAGCTTGAAGTAGATGTATAATATGATTCCAAGACTGAAGCTTATCTCTACAATAACTTATGCTAACAGTGAAGGAGCGTTTGTTGACTCTGCTCTCCGACATCCATCTGAAATATCATTTCTACTCTTCAGTGCAACAGTCCATCAACTGTATTGTTACAATCATCCGCCTTTATTCTACTAAGAGGCACAGTAATCTTTTCTGTGTAAATAGTAAGAAAAACTAAAAATAAGGAGATTCAGACTCATATTTTTTATGTAATAAAAGTGTTGTTGGACGACATCTTTATTGATTTTAAAGACAGGTTTTTATTGAAAAAGGATATAATTTGAGATTAAGTTTTTATGAGAGAAAGAGAGAAGCAGATCATGGTGAATGGATCGATTTAATAGAGAGTTTTTGCAACATACGGGTACGATAAATCTTATGGTAAACGATTAACGCTATTTTAAAACCCTGGCAAATTTTAGAATAATAAATTTTGCAGCATGGTTAAACTGAGTTAAATATGTGTAATACTTGCCATTGATCCCTTTTCAACCATTTTTTGTAACTTCAAGCAGTAAAATAGCTAAATCCACCATTATTTAAATAGTGTTTACCGTATTGATTTACCATATGTACAAAAACTCCCTATTAGATACATCATTGGCTAAATCAGCTGGTTTTTGTTGTTTTTACATTCTCCCCCGTCTCATAATGTAAAGAGTATTTTTTTCATTAAGTTAGACTCCCTCTTAAGTGACCAATTTGGGAACTGACTGGATAACAAATTGGCTGATTAAGCCAATTCTTTAAATGTGTTGAAGTACAATTTTTCATGACCTAAAAGCAATAATAGATAAGCCTTGCAACCGGCTTATAATGTTACTGACTAAAAAACAGGTATATACTCCTATACCTAATAGTAGTTTTCATCACTAGGAGCAAAAGTGGGTCTTTTTGGTTAAAACGATTAATCATAAAAAAGACACTTTTGCTCCGAATGATGAACAATGTTTTTTTATCATAATGCGAAATTAGACTTTTGATCGTTAAAAATATTAACTATAAAGATGTATATTCAAGGTTATATTTACAAAGTTAGTAACATGCAGTGTTTACATTTCTGTTATTTACAAACAATGCTCTTTATATCGTTTGAATTTCAAAATTCTGCTCCTCAACATTAATAAATGAATAATAATATACTTGGCAAACAGCTGACTTTTCAGTCCTAGGACCTAAAAAATTTTCCAGCTGATTTTTCAGTCCTGGGACGAAAAAGAGTCGGTTTTGGTACAATTAAGAGAAAAAAAAAAAAAAAAAAAAAAAAAAAACAGGCTGATTTCGTGCAGAATGATAAAAAAGATGTTTCTTTTGCCCACACTGGCCAAAAATGGCCGGTTTAAGCCACAGCCAAAAGTGTAATATTGTAATAATTTAACAAAATAATCATTTATAAGGAAGATAATTTCCTGGCTATTTAAATTGGAAGTCAGTTGAAAAATCTATCTTACTAATTCCGTAAGGAATTTCTTGTGAGCAGCAAAACTCTTTTATTTATGAACCGATTTTAATGATTGAGGTGTCAAATTAAAGGGAATTCTCTGTAGACGTCATGGAATAATTTTCGTCACCATCAGTTCAATGTGCTTCGCCCCATTGGACTTTAAAGTTTCCATGTATTTTAAATATAAGACAAAATTTAGTAAGTTTACCTATAACATATGATTCATTTCATGAAAACAAATAGCTGTCTTCATAAAAACAACCTGTCTCCCTTCTGTCATTTTAATTTATTTAATTTTTCTGTTTACTTATCAGTTAACTTTTAAATTCAAATACAACGATGACTGACGAAATGGGATAGTGTTTATTAACATACAGTTTTCATTCAGAGTATTATGGAGTGACAATTAGTTTATTTAATAAAGTGGTTGTATTTTATTTTCATTTTATACAAGTTTCACACCATCTGCCTAGTGCTCAGACTGGAGCTATATTCGTCGGGTATCGACTGGCAACAACTTGTTGCATTAAAAAGATACAAATTATTTTCAGTAAGAAAAATAAGGCTTTAGCAATGACAGAAATAAGTAAATAAATTAATCTTATACTCTAAAACAAGCTCCGTTTGTCCGGGCAAAGTTTTTTTTCGCTCCAAGGATTTTTGATTTTTTAATTGAATATGGGGGTTTTGGCCACCAGAAATCGATTGGAGCTGGTCCCATAGCTGGGAAAAATCCGGTTTTCGCACTAGTGCCCTTCAAAGTTTCCATGTTATCCTTATGGAGATTTTATTAGTGGAACAAAAATCAGCTGATAACTGTGGATATAAACCAATGTGTTACATCTTTGACCTGTAGCTTAAAACAATTAATTATACCAAAGTGCAGCACCCATCGGCTTGCTTTAAAATGGAAGATGACGAGTGAGCGGAGCGAACGAGCATTGTGTGAGAACAAAAGCAATAATTTTACCGAGCTCGGTCCCCCTGGTACTTATAAGTATACTTTAAACTAATTGAAAATCCATTAAGTATTTTTACATATTACTGAACTGTTCTCATGATTTCAGCTAGTATGCAAAAAGAGTGAGTGACAAGAAGATGCAAAGACACTGTTCCAGTAGTACAGTAAAACTTCCTCTAACCCGTCATGTCTGTGACTTGACACATGCCGGATCACTAAATAGTCTGGATTATAGGATGAATGTCAGGAAAATGTAAAATCAAGAAAAAAAATTAAAATTAAAATATGTATTTTATTCTTTAAACAACTTGCCCACAATATAATAATATGAATAAAAGGATGAATAAAACTCGTATGCCCTTCACGCATTCCAAAGTGCTTTGTACGTCACAGTGTTGTCCCCTCGCGACTTCCAATCCCAAACAAATTTTAACACTCATTATTATTTTTATACTTATCAATAAAATTTTTCTGAAAGTCGTGCCGGATACGAGGAAGTTTACTGTACCTAAGCACAATTGCAATGATACAATGCCAGCAGATAGCAATATCTGTTTAACAGATATGTTTTAACAGAGTTTAAATGTATTGTAACTGTTCATGTTTGTTAAAATATTTTATTATGTTAGTGGTTTGATCTTTCTATCCTTCCCATACTTTTAGATTTTGATAGTGTACTGAGCCGTAGCAGAAAAATGGCAGTTTTGACAAGAAGAATGCTGCTTCTTGTTGCAAACTCGTTCTATGATCACTGAAATTCTTCAGAACAGCACAGTCATACGTAAATCATTTTTTAAAAAGGTTACTAGACTCTAATCAATTGATCATCAGTCCAGTTTCAAGAACTTTAAAACATTATAAAGAAATCCTACTGTAGTTTTGAATCAGTTCATGAGTTGTTTCAAGGTAAAATTTCTTCATAATACTCTGGTCCTTAAGCTTTCATATAATCCCACAGAACAGATTAACTGAAAGCTGAAGGGCAGAGCATGAACGGATTTACGGGTGTCTGGGGGGGGAGGTTCATTTAATCAACCAAATTGTCGAACTTTGGTTTGTTTTAGATCTTTAGGTCCAAATTAGGATTCCCTTATGGTTCCTATGCTGATATATCTCAAGGCCCTGTCTTAAAACCCCATAATTAGAATACACTCACAGATGTTCAATATAGATAAATCTGATCTACAAAACACAGAAATGCAGAGCAAAATGAATACAGTATTATATTAAAACTTTCCGACCCAGTGCAACATGATGCAACACTTAATGTGGCTGTTTTTGTAGTACTGTATGGAGAGACTAGTCATCGACTTTGTGAATGATCTCTCCCTAACATTAATTATAATAATTTTAATCTTTTTCACTAACTTTTCATGGCAAACAGAATGGGCATAAAGAAATCTAAAAAATGAGGAGAATATTTATCTTTTTTTAAGAGGTACATTTGATTTAAAGTTATCTACATAAACCATTTTTGTAGTAAATGTTTTATCTATGCTGAAGAACTTTAAATGTTTTCTCATTTAAACAGATAAGCCTCATATTTTGCATTTTCCTTTATTATTATAACATAGTAAAATGGTTACTGTGTAAATTGGTACTAAATAGATATTGTAAATTTCTTGGACTTGGAAGTGTTACTAAACCGCAGAGAATAGGTTGTTATAGTTTTTTTTTATTTATTTTAGAAATAACAAGTAAGATATGAAATACCCTTTTTGCATCAGACCTGCGTACTTAGCGAATTTCCAATTGAATTTTTGTATTTTATTATTTCCCCATAAACACTATGTAAAACAAGGGAATGCCATGAGGGTGCCATAAACACCGTAGGTTTGCCCCCATATGGGTTCAGTAAGCAAGTATACATTAAACCCTCTATAGTGAAACTACATAACGTCGCTTAAGAAACAACACCGCCAAAGTGACATTTTTGGCAAAATTGAGATTTTTGTATCTCTATGGAAACGTATGCATTTTACACGTCCTGACGACGTAGTTTAGTGAAAATCCAACAGAATTCGCTGCTATCATGATTCTTCTAACACCGCCTATCTCACTAACTAAAAAAATACCGCCAATGTCCACTTCAACCAGTTTTGTTCTGGCATGGTAGTCAACAAGAGATGGATGTCACTCTGCTTAAGGTAAAAATTATTTACCGTTTTGATTGATTTCCATTGAATTTTAAAAGATCATATATGGTGTTAGTTATCGTCTTGGTTATAAAACAAACATTTTAAGAGTCAAATTAATAGCTTAAAGTGTTTTTTGGAGATAGGCGGAGTTATATCGTACTCTTCATGTAATACAACACCGCCTATATCCCTCGCGAGTTTTTTGGCTCTCCTGAAAAGTTTGCATTTTGTCACTTAGGCGGTGTTGTTTCTTAGGCGACGATAAGAAATTTCATCAAGTTATGACAATAAATAACCAAGATAAAGGGTTTTGTTGATTTCCCATAATAATAACATGGGAAACACATTTTTTATTTACTCCATATCCATTTAAATTAATTTAAAAATTAAAAATTCTAAATTGTTTTAAACTTTTTAAAAAGGTTTACATGAAAATTGTTGTATTTTAAAAATAAATGAGTCGTTACCCGTTGATATTCATCTGCTAGCTCCAGTGAGCTATGGAGCGCTAGGGAGATGGTGTGAAACATGTTCCATAATGAACAAAATCCTTGAGCGATTGATCAGTTGATTGTAAGGTTGTATTTATCGCACGCCTCTTATTAGAGGATTAATATTGTGAAACATATTAAAAAGAAAGCAATACACTAGGCTCTCTCCGACTGTCTCAAGTGTGTGGGGGGGTGAGGAGAGGGGTGTAAGTATGAGTTAGTGTGGTACGCCACAAAAACTTAAAAGCATCAGGTGGTACGCGGGCACCAAAAGATTGGGAAACACTGTCCTATACTATAATACGAGCACTGTCTGAAGGGATGTGTGTTTCAAAATCTCAAAATCTAGCGGGTGATCTTAGTTTGCTTAAACTTTGCATTTAAGAGTGTTTTGACCCAAAAATAAGTTTAGAAACAGCCTCAATCCTAAGAAAAATCGAATTGGGTCTAAATTTAAGTTTAAAAATTGTAGTTTTTAACATTGATCTTTTGGGTTGCTATTTTGGTAACGAAATAACAACAAAAGGTATGCAAAACTAAAGGAACATTAATGTTATCAGTCTTTTTCAAACAGCTGTTAACTGTGAAGAAATATATTTGGTTGTTGGTGGAAATTTAATAGCTTATGACACTATAACAAAAGTGAATTAAAACCGGCGAGCAAGGCTTGGTTAACCTGGTACTGTTACTAATAGTACCAAGTTTTTAAGGATATGACAACAAATAATGGGAGCTATTGAGATTTTTGTGCATGAAAACTTTGATTTTTCAATATAGTGGATGCAAATTTAGGTTATTTTCAGGGCGTCTACTGGTCACTGAAGTCACCAGAAGTCAAGGATTTTAGTTAGTGGTAATGGAAGTCACCGAAAAGTCACTTATTTTTCCTTAAAATGTAAAAAAGTCATGGATTTTTTATTTAAATTGAGAAAATAATTCAATTGTGAGCAATTTTTTTAACTTTATAGCATAATCCCCAATAATTTTCTAAATAGACCAAGCAAAATTCATTGATTTTTAACATTTTTCATCCCCAAAAGTCACTGATTTTTTTTACCTACTTGGCAGTTGACATCCTGTTTTAGCAGAAAATCACAATAACTCCGTTATTTGTTGTCATATCCTTACAACCTTGGTACCATCAGTTAAATAGTGTTTTATTTGTCAACGTTTTTTCTCTTGTAAAATTTTGATTAAATTTACCGGTTTCGAGTTTTTTGAGCTTAAAAATTTTAAATGGCAGCCATTTTGAAAATACTAATTGAAAAAAATGACTATACTCCTTAAAATGGACATTGGTGTGATAAAGGTGCATGCCCAATATGAACTTAGTACAACCATTCTTATGGAAATAAAAAAATTATTAAGTGTAAAAACAACATGGCAGCTAGGAGCTTAAGAAGCAATTAAGACCCCTGTTCATGGTGTTTTTACTGTCTCAAACTAAGGAATAAATAAAAAAAATATTTCCAGGTTATTTGAAAACACTCTGTATATACAGGGTGTCCCTGAACTCTCTACCGACCTTATCAGGTATTATTCCTGACCTAAAGATAACCCAAAATACCATATTTTAAATTTTTAAAACTCCATAGTTAACCACACAGTAGCATGGGTGGAGTTTACCTCTGATTGCTGGGGGGGGGGGGGGGTCCACCGATGGTCAGCGATAAATTAAATAATTTCTTGATTAGCATTATACGTGCTGATATTCAGGTTGAAATAATAAAACGTCTTTCAACACTACTTGATATATTTACACTTATACTGTAATTGTTTACAGTATAAGTGTAAATATGTGAGGGAGAAAGGAAAAAGGGACCTCTTCGCGGAAAAGTAAAAAACGGACAGTTTTATCGATTGAGGTAAAAAATATTGATTTTCGGTTGTTTGTATTTTAATATGCTTTAGTTCATCCTTTACCGGTTGAAATAGATTACAAAGCACCTGTAATGGAATAAAACATTCAAAATAATGATTACGAGGGTGTTACTGATATTTGACAAATAAATTCAAGTAAATAGCAATGTTTTTAATGAATTCATTTTTCCATCCATTTTAATTTGTCTAATTTAAAAACGTACTTAACCTATCAGCAACCTGAACATCGCTTGAGTCATCCATTTTGGATTTTAACTCTAGCAGACGATAAAAAGAAAGAATGACCGGCAGACGAAAGACAAATTAGGCCTACATTAAATTAAAGGAAAAAGGGACCTCTTCCCGGCAAAGTAAAATTTACAGTATGGACAGATTTATCGATTGAGGTCAAAAATATTGATTTTCGGTTGTTTGCATTTTAATATGCTCCATTTCGTCCTATACTGTACCGGTTGAAATACATTACAAAACACTTGATTACAAAAACACAACAAATAAAAACTTGGTGTTTTATTCGATTACAAAACACTTGTAATCAAATAAAACATTTAAAATAATGATTAAAGTAGTCGATGTCTAGCTTGAGAAAAGGTACCTCTTCGCGCTTATGGAGAAATAACATTACCGCGAACAGGTCCCTTTTCAAAACCAATCTAAAAGTTGTGCTACACTTTGAAAACTGAACTCGTGACGAATTCTATCGGCGACAAGGTAAACTACTACAAGTTTATTGTTAATGTAGAATGTCTTTTAATAACTAAGAACCAGAAAATGCCGCCAAGAGGTCGCTTTCGGCTGTTTTGCAATTCGTTATGGAGAAATAACATAAAACTGCGAAGAGGTCCCTTTTCTGAAATATCACTTTTATCATGTTTTTACCGGACATGCTTAGATAAAAACATTATTTTCTGGTAACAAAAATAGGTGTTCCCATTAAAGAAGACATTTAGAGCTTTCTTTTGAAACCAAAATCGTTTCTTAAATATGAAAAATAAATGTTTTATGCTAATTTGAATTTTCAAATAGATTTTTTTCAAAATGGCCTTTCTTTCTCATATAATTTCAAAGTCCTATATCTTTAACAAAAAAAAATTGTAGACTCGAGGGACTTGCGCCAAATTGTTAGGAATGAAATGATGAATTAAAAAATATGAATAACTCAAAATCTAAAATTGCCGCGAACAGGTCTCTTTTTTCTTTCTGCTTCACATATATCAAGTAGTTTTGGAAGACGTTTTATTATTTCAACCTGAGTGATAAATTACATTTACCAATATCCTCTACATTCAGGTTGACATACAGCCACCTTTAACTAGGCCGCGGCGTTCGAAGTTCGAAGTTAACACTTATGGTGGATAGCACAGTCTGCTACAAGTATTTTGGGGATACAAATACAATTATGACACTCGGTCAGTTTTTGTGGAACCCAGGAATGGAGAACTGCATTAGCGCTCCCGTTGTCTAGACTCCCAATAAGTGATTACCTGTTTGAACTTCTTTAATGATTTATTAACTAAAGGATTGTCCATGTAGTAGATGACGAAATTTTTATTAAAAAAAAAGTCATCAAACTTCCAACTGCAAGAAAGTTCTTTTGTATGGTTAATTGGGTCAAAATAAGCAAAACCATTCATATTCAGGTCATGGCCAAAAACATGGTCT
Source organism: Neoaliturus tenellus (assembly GCA_030545055.2). NCBI lineage: Eukaryota > Metazoa > Arthropoda > Insecta > Hemiptera > Cicadellidae > Neoaliturus > Neoaliturus tenellus. The sequence continues at coordinate 220,930,423 of CM061531.1, forward strand.
TCACCTTGTGTAAGCAAATTATGATTGAACAAATTTTTCTCATGCTTCAAAAATTGATGGACTGTTACATTTTTGGGTCGATATAGCTATTCCCAAACATGCATGTCTCATCAAGAAGTTGCCAATCTTATTTTTGGCGGGAGGCGAACATGTTTGGCAATATCTTTACAACAATATCAATGTGTAAAGGGGCTTACATTGATCGGGCAGTGGCTTTTCCTCAGCCACTACGAGGGAGGCGTGTTCTGACGGGGGCATTCGTTGCTCTAACGAATTCACACAGTTTAGCATGCTCCTGGAAAAGATTCAGCATACCTGGTTTGGGTCAATTATTTATCATTAGAATTTTTTTACGAGTGAATTAAAATTTTAATGAGCATATAACATTGCTAAAGACTCTCTGTTAATGTAAAAATGAATATAAAAAATAATAATACACCACAAATTTATAATCACATAAAATAAAGATGTTTAAACATTTCTATTCATAATGGGTTTTCATGAAGACTCTTTGTGAAGTTTTTGTTTTCATGTATGTTTACTTAAAATAATTTTTCATTCATCAAACTTTAACATTATTAAAACCATAAACTTTTTTATGACACAACTATTTAAAACACATCTATGATCATAAAAGACTTGCTCTTATTGTTTTTGTTATGTAGTTATGATTTTTACATCATCATTATAAACTTTTGATAGTTGGAGACCATAACGTTTTTCCTGATTGAGCAATAGCATTATCAATCTCCACATAATTAAAAACTGTTACATTAAAAATCTTCTTTCTACTGAGTTAGCTGTGTTGTTAGTGTCCTTCATGTTTGTAATACTTTTATTTCATTGTTCCATAGTTTTACAGTTTATTTTCCCTCATCTGCAAAGTTATTTGTAATTTATTATAATAAAGATTTAAATTTGATGGTATTACAATGATTTGAGTTTTCTATTATTATTAAAGAAAGGGATAAGGGTTAAAAAAATTAATATTAGTAAATCACAAACTTCAAACTTACAAAAGTAATTGTTTGAGATTTTTCAGTGTTGATATTATTCTTTGTTTACGAGACAAAATTGTTGCAATTTATGTACTGTAATAAACACATGTAAAATTGGCATGACTCACAAAACATCAGTATCGTGTTAGTTTTGAGGAAACATCGCTGGACAATATTTTATTAGTATATTAAATAATTAAGTAAACTCTATAAAATCATGTTTAAAACACTTGTAAAACAAATCGTTTGAACAGATAGTTTGTAGATTGTACATAAATTAATCAGAATTATTACAAAATTTTTAAATTTACTTTGTTAGGTTCTGATAAATTATTTGGTATTTTGGTATTAGACTGACCACACCCAAATTTGTTCAAGCAACTCTTGTTTGCTACATTCTGCTAGGTAGCTGCCCAAACAGTTAGTTAGTTTGTTTGGTTATGTAACAATTTTTTACAATGGTTATTAACAAAATTTGTTATGTATGTGTTCGGTTATGTAGTTGGGCGGCCCAGTGCAAGAAGCACTGCTGACCTTTACCCGACCTTGACCAGCAAAAATGCACAGAAAAGAGCATGAATTTTTCGCAAAGCTTTACATGGATGAGCTTTAAATCACAACATATCTCAAGATGTGTGATTTATATCTCTATACAATTCACAACAAATGTTAACTTCACTGTTTTGATTTTGGCAACAATTTACATATTCATGCAATAATCTCCACTCTTCACTCCAAGGCAAATCCTAAATTTTTATTCAACCACCTGATATTTATTACAGTCTCTTGAACAAGAATCTGGTAACCAAACCAACCAAAATATGATTTAATGTTTCGAATAGGGTGTAGGGTTAACTTCCTCTAATCCGTCATCCTATGATCCGGCATAACTTTTAGAAAAAAGCTTATTGATAAATATAAAAATAATAATGAGTGTTCAAATTAGTTTGGGATCGGAAGTAGCAAAGTGACAACACTGTGCGTGGAGGGGAGACAAGTCGTATTCATCCGACATCGGGTGACATTGTATAGTTTCATAATCATGTAGGTTTACTGTATTTCTCATTACAGAATGTTATGCAATGTTTTTATACTGTAGGTAGTAAAGCTAATTAAGGAAAAAATATATATTTTAATGTAATTTTTTCCTAAATTGAAATTTTTTTGACATTAATTCTGTTATCCGGAATATTTTGTAATCCGGCATGTTTCAAGTTCAAGGCATGCCGGATTAGAGAAAGTTTACTGTAATACCCAAGTACCAAATACATTAAGAAGCAAAATATTGTTATTGATGTTTCCAAGTTATGTACTCAGAGAACGCTATATTTCAAATAATCATATTTAACTTACTGTCGATGATGAGATCAGTTAATTATGATAATACCGTATATGTATCAAGGATGATAAAAATTACGGTACTATATTTTGGCAATTTTTATCAACTAATAAGAGTTGTAATACTTTGTTATAAAATGTAACTTATAATTTAAAAAATAACCATACAACAATGTTAAAATTTTATGTTCAGTAGGCCTATAAGTTACAATAATTTAAAAGTAAAAAGCCACATTTAAACTACCAAAGACTGTTTATTTTTATAATGTTTCAAATACTAGATTAAATCAAAATGATTTGCTAATGTTTTTTTTTTTTTTTATAAATTGTTAAATGTTTTTTTTTATAATTTTTAGTGTAATATGCCCAGTGATAAATAATAATAAACAAAGGTAAAGGATAAAATAAATTAAAACAAACTAAAACAATAATAAATTTATTTACAAAATATTTTTACTGCCAAAAAAAAAACTAAAATGCAATTGAACAAAAATAAATAAATAAAATTTAACCTTATCTTTAACTTCAAACTAAGCTTAACTGTCATAATGATATCATCTTAGACCATTCATTTTAAAATACCATGTACAAAATTGGATGGCTTTTTTACGTCCCAGTGCTTACAGGAATGTAAAGTGGAAATCGGTTATTTCAGTTGCATCGAATCATTATAAATTTTTGTATTGGTAGTAATATCATTTTTGTTACCGCTCTAAAAATTATTGTTAATAAAGAATTATTGCTCTTAAAGTGGTTGGCAATGACTTTGCAAGTTAATAGTATGATAAGTAAAATCTCTGAACAAATATGTGTACTTTATGAGAATAGGAACTTTACATTACAACTTTTGTTTCTAGTAAATAATATTACACTGACAATCTCCTATCTTTTTTTCTATTTCCTTGTTCTTTAGTTTCAAATCTTCTTTGATTATTAATTACAAATTGTCCAACTACAAATTAAAAAAATTCCAATCTGCAGCACTGGCAGAAAGCCTGTTACCATAGAGTAAGAAAACTTTTTACTCTACATACTTTCTTCCAGAATCCCTAAAACAAAATGGAAATAAAAACATATAAAACTATAAATAATTAGTTTTTTATAAAGAAAATAACATATAAATTTCTAGAAAAAAATTATTTCGAGTATTATAAATAAATGTGTCAATACATTTTTACACATGTGGTTACCGGTACGTTACAAGATTGGACAAAGTGAGCTTAGATATGATTATCGTTTCACGTAAATAAAAAATGTCAGAAAGTTTGGATGCAAAGAAATTTTATTGTTAAAAATGAACTTCATTCCAATGACCTGATATTTTCAGGAGATGTGTTCATTAGATGTAACTATAAAAACATTATAATTTCATTATGTAACTATATTGGGAAACAAGCACTAAAAAGATCCTGTGTATTACTTCTACTATTAAAATTATACAGTAAAAATAGAAAGGTTCTATCCTAAAAACATGTTATCACTCTTTCTCTAATGAAGACCCATAGTATTTATTAAATTAAGACAATAGGGCCATTATTTAAATTTATTAAAAGTTAATAACAAAATAAATTTTTATTTTAATTTTATACATTATAAAATTTATTGAGTTCACTTTATAAAAGAAAATTGTAATGTAAAATGCAACCCAAATATTCTGAAAACAGTTTATCTTTTCGAAAGCAAAGGTTATTGAACTGTATAAGTGTTTCTAAATAATATAATCAACGATAACAATAATACTGTAAGTAGAATATTTTTAACAAGATTTTGACTGCCGTAGTAACCAGATATGTAAACCAGCTACAACAACAGCCTACAGGAAAGTATGTGATGCGGCGGTTAGGTTTTAAGAACTTGTTGAGAATACGAGTTAACTCGTGATAAGTGACTTAGCTTGAGCTTCGGTTTCTCATCAGACGGCTTTTGGTCAACACTGAAATACAACAACACTGACTGAGTATGACGCTATCCCGAAGTCTGTCTTATTGCAACGGACAGCCACTCCCATGCGGTTGAGTTAGGTTAGTAACTCCCTCTCTGTTTGCTCACACTACCTACCTCTCACAACCTTGGTCAAAAACCAATTAAAATTTCCTTTAAAAAACTAGAGTGACCATTTAAATGTCTTAATTATGAGTCATTACTATCTTATTGATGGGAAATACTTAAAATTAACTGTATTGCTTAAAGATAGCTAAATAACTGATGAGTTTTAAACAAATAAAAGTTATTTTATGATTGGTTTTACTAGAACTGTTGGTTAAGTGATGGATTTGAAAATATACAAATTTAAATTGTCAAACTTTTTTGCTTGAAGATTTAAAAACAATCCAAATAATTGAGTTGATAAAAGATGTAATTCTTTACTATTATTATTGTGTGTTATGTAGTATTTAATCTCAATTATAATTGTATGCTTCTTTTCAGTACTTTTCCAAATTTTAAATTACTGTAATGAAATTGTGTCTATCAGGATTTGTGAGTAAACTTTTCTAAACTGTAATAACAATCAAGAGAAAATTTTTAGTGTTTAAATTGTTTTAATACTTTTAGGAATCAATTACAGAAACACAAAAATATACAGTGTAACATGATTGATCAAGCACAAGTACTGTTCTGTGTTATTTCATGCCGGCCTATTGTAATACACTGCTTTTAAAAATTAAAAATACTCATTAATCTCAAAAAACAAGTTTTGAGAATCAGCGTAGAAATTAAGTGTAACATAATTTCTGATGCTCAATGAAAACTGAGAAGTTGAATATCCACAAACTACTAGTTGTGACACCTAAGAATGAACAAAACACACTCTACCAGAGCAATACCCACACACACAAAACATAAATTAAAACAAAAATTATTCATTTGATTTATCTTGTCTTAAAAATAAGAAAAGAAGCTGAATTTACTATTAAAAACAGATTTGCAAATAATACAAAAATATGACAAAATCTAATAATAACTCTATTACAAAAGTATTATTTTTCATATAACAAGAAATAGAATTCAATTTAAAAGTTAGTTAAGTCGGTTGTTTGATTTCCTTAAAAAGAAACAGTTTGAAAACATTATGTTTCTCAAACGCATAAAACATTGTTTTTCTAGAGAAACAAAATAATCACATGCAAAGAATACATATTAAATATTGTCTTTTAAGGTGGCATATAAAATTATAAACTACCCATTCCAAAAGTTTTGTTAATAATAAATAAATGAAGTGGCAGACATTTCAAGTGCTGTGCTAATGAAGCTGGGCAGTGTCCATAAACATACTACCTACATTATCAAAAGAGAAAAAAATGTTTAAGCATTAACTTTTTAACAGAATAATATGAAGTTTTGAAATGGATGTGTCCAGTTCAGAAAAGATAGTTATGAGTGGTAACATGAGTTACTGAACAAGTATATTTTCACGAACCGCTAACAAAAACACGTCATTATGGTAAGACTTTAAATTTTAATCTGCTCATCAAGTTTATTAAAATAGAAAAGAATCAATTTGATTTTAGGAAATTAAAATTTAATAAGCATTAATCTGTATGGTTCAAACATGATAAAAATATTAAATTTATTATTTTTCAACTAAAAATACTTTTGACTCCATTTAGTAGTTTAAAACATGTGGGAGGCGATAATCATTGTTTATATCTGTAAACTGATTGTATTAATCCTTGATAATTAAATATTTAAAATTAAAAACTAATTTATTTTGTATATTTATTTTAGTAACGATCTCTCTGCCCAAAACAATGAAATAAATCGTATTAATAATAGCATAAATAACTGTTTTCTTGTTTTCAGAGAAAAAAGTGATATAGCAGATTTTTTAGATCCTAAATATCTTTTTTAAACTCTTGCTGCCTAAAATCCAAACACTAGCCAACCAAAACTGTAGCTATGTAATAGATATGTATGACAATGTAAAGATTTTTGCAGATACAATTACAGGGTATTCAAGAAAAAAAGTTATAATTGGTATCATATGAAATATCAGTATCACCTAGAAAGATAATTTCTTTGATCTTATTTTAGTTTATATTTTAGTTTGAAATTATTTATATCATGCAGACAAACATGCACCGGCAGAGCACTTACCCATAAAGCCTACTGTCGCGGAGACTGCCCCTAATGTGAAAAGAGCGATACAAAGCAGCATGAGTCTACACTACAAGTAAGCGGACGTCACAAATGCATATGGTAGGTACTAACATTGCATAGGTAATCCAATGTTTTCTAAATTAATATCCAGCAAATTAAGGTGTTTTGAGAGTGACACAAGGAAACAAGACCCTAAAATTGAAATCATCACAAGAAATTTGTGGTTTTAATACATATTAAAGTAAAGTACTCTACATTACAGCTTAGTTAAAAGTACCCCTTTTTGAAATTGTTTTAAAGTTTTCCATTTCTCTTTATTATTCTTATTGATGATAGTTAAAAAAATACAAATAAACAACTAACGGTAAACCGTTGGCTATCCAGACTAATCTTATGGATTCCTTAGTCCAGGAGGTATTGTATTTTACATGATTAAAAATTAACTATATTTTAAATAAAATATATAAAAAATAGTATTATCTATATTAACTCCACATTCTTTTAATGTCGGTAAACTTTTATTACACATTTGTAAATATATTTTTAATTTTTGATATAAAAAACTGATATCAGCAAATTATTCATAACTTAATTTTTTTTTAATAGTTTAAATAAGCCAAAGGGATAAGAGATATCAAAGACATTTTTACTTGTTGGCTACGAAATATAAGTCATTCTATGACTAATTTCGTAATTCCTTATCAAGCCTATGTTCTAATCCTATGGTATAAGTACTTATTCTGTAGTATATACACTATAAAATAAGTACTATTTAAAATAGTATTGTACACTAGAATTACTTCAAATGAACCTTACGGATGTTATACATCTTTTCAGTTTGGTACTGGTAACATTGTTGCCATCCATTCAAAAAAGTTTTCATTATTCCGTGAATAATTTGTCCCTGAAGAAAGTAATAAACAAGTCAATTAGCACAAAAAATTTTATATATGAAATTTTGTATATGATGTATAGTAATTTTTCTAAAAATCCAATCCTTAATAATTTAGTGCTTTAATAAAAATTGAGTTCCCACATCTACATTTTTTGCGACTTACATTTTTTAAGACTTAGAATTTTAAGTAGAACAAATAAATATCATACTTTATTCTGTAGTCTAAATCAATATAATAAATAATATTTATCAAATTCTTATTAGAATTTCCAAATAATAAAAAGGTCATTGACTATAAAACTGTTCAAACAAATTTAAACTTCATATTCTAAATACAGAGTTTCTGTTTTAATTTGTCATTTAGAGTACCTACTTTATTAGTAGATGTTTGCATAACAAATTAATGTTTAAAACTTAATTCTTTAGTAATACCAGATTAGTCTGAAAAATTTAAAAAAATGTATTGTGAATTAAATCCCAGACCTAAATTGTTCTTAAAAACAACATGTGGGACATACAAAGAATATTAGAGAAAAATAAAACTATAACTATTTTGTTATAAAGGTTTTTTTTATTTGAAGGTTAAAGACTGTTCATAATTATTCAATAAATATTCTGCAGTCAATGTGATCTGAAAAGGTAGTTTAAACTTTTTTAGTTGTTGTTTCCATTTTAAGTCATTGAAATAATGTTAAACATAGTTATTTTAAAATTTAGAGCACAAGAAATGACCAAAAAAGATTAACCCCACATTGGGAAAGTATAAATGGCATGATGTGGAAAGAACTAACATGCACTGATAAAACCCTCTACCTTGCAACAATCAATGTAATTTTTGAAGTTATACTCACAAGATAGCTCCATTATTTAATAAAAATTCAAACTTGTTCCGAGAATTGAGAGCTACTTACCTTCCGTTGTTGTGTCGAAACAGCGCAAGGATTTCTTCGAATGTTTTATTTTTCGTCTCTGGCACCTTCTTATAAGTGAAGATCCAGAAGATCGCAAGGAACACGCTAAATGGCAGGAACGTATAATTTTCCAGAGAATTCTGAAACACAAACGTAAGATTTTCTGTTTTTATCTATGAGTTGAAATGTAGGCCTATATTAGTTTTTTGCTCAGAAGCAGAATGGGATGTAGACAATTTGTTTACAATTAGATTATAAAAGTCATATATAGGCCTAATTTAAATAAAAGTTATCACCTCATTAGATTTCTAATTGCACTTCTGCATTATTTGGAAGTTAGTAATGTGCAATTTCTTTTTCAACTGTTACATATCCATTTGATCAATTTTATGTGGGAAAACACCAAATTAAATTGTATATGAAGGAGAGAAAACTCTCAATTTAGCTATAGTTTGGTTGATTATAGTACATTTTAAAACACTGAACAATGATTTTTACTCCTTTGTTTGGAAACGTCACAGTTTGGAATGTTTGAAATCAAGTTTTCACTTACAGTGCCACAAACCAACTGTTTTATTTATGCCTATATAAATAAATCTTAACATTGCTGAAAACATGTTTTATTAAATCAATACTTGGCAACAACTACCTTCATAGTACATCTCTGCTGTTCATTTATTTAACTAAAAACTAAAATGGTTCTTGATTGTTTCAGCGACATATTGAATTATTGATGACTTCTTGATTATTGATGAATGCTTTAGTCATACTACCATTGACTATGTACACTAACGTGAACAGACCTCTCATCCAATGCATTTAGTTTGAGACAAAAATTTGGAAGTTTGGTGTAAGCGGTGCCAAAGTCGCCTTCATCAATGTTCTTATTATTTAGCTGAATTTACAGTGCTGCAAAAACATTTCATCACAACATAAACAAAAACCTCCATTATAAAATGTTTAATCCTTGGTTTAATAGAGTGGTAATACTGATTTATCTATTATGTTACGTGTACTTCGCATAGGCGGCTCTAGGCCAAAATTTTTGGGGGGGCTAGCCCAAATTCATTCTAGATTACTCAGGCATAACCAGGCCCGGATTATCCACTAGGCCAACCTAGGTCATGGCCTAGGGCGTCAGCCAGGGGGGGGCGTCAAACGGGCCTTTTCATACTAAGTTTTAGAAATAAAAAATAAATAAATAAACTAACCTCAAATATATTTAAATTCTGTTTTTTTTTTCAAAAAATAAATAAATTAATTTTTTTACTAACAAGAGTAAATAGAATATTCGGCTAAAGAGAAAGAATAAAGATCTATTTAGGTGAACTAGATGACCTTCTAAGGTGCCGGGACCCTGGGGGCTCCTTCGTGCCGGGGAAGAACGCAATTGATATGCCGTAAAGAGTTTACCTGATTAGCGGTCAAGAGCATAACCTCCGACTGGCGGTAAACATCGCCCTCTAATATACGGTAAATAGCACCCTTGATCCGAGTTAAATAACGCCCTCGACCGGTGGTAAAGAGCGTCCCTGATCGACTGTAAAGAGAGCCCCCAATACGCGTAAATAGCGCCCGTGATCAGCGGTAAAGAGGGCCCCGACCAGCGGTAAACATTCCTCTAATAGAGGGTAAACTTTGCCCTCTTGCCTTCTTGCCAAGAGGGCCTTCTTGCCCTCTTGCCCTTTGCCTTCTTGGCCTGTGCCTTTTAAGGTTTGTCTTGACCCTGGATTTTAATTTATTTCTGTATTACAATTATATAATATTTGATTTCATAGCTTAAGGCTCCGGTCTACCTGAGCACGAACGACGTTACCGAATGCCGCCTCGTGGCCGTAGTGGTAGGCGAGTTTGATGGCTGCAGAGGTTAACGGGAATCAATTTTTAAAAATTTTTAAAATTAACTAATTATGATAGAGATTGAGTCTTAACTTTTTCCAAAAGTAAAAAAGACTGATCTTGTTGGCTCTGTTTTTAGAATTTTTAAATAAAATTTCTATTTTTTATTATTAACTAAAGTTTTCTATTAGTTTTGATGAAACTACCAAAGTGAGATTACCAAAGTGTAAGAAAGGAAATTTACTACCGTTATTCTTCTTTAATATGACACCTTAGTTTTAGCTTTAGGTCATCGAGGAAACATATGATTTTAGACACTTATAGCTGAAATTAGAAATTTTGTTAAAAATTTTTTTAAACAGAGAAGACGAGATCCTTCTTTCTACTTTAAGAAAAAATTAAGAGTAAATCTCTATCTTAATGAGTTAATTTTAAAACACGATTCTAGTAAACCTCTGCATCCGTAAAACTCGTTTAGCGCTATGGCCGCGGCCGCGAGGCAGCATTAGGTACATTAAAATGGTACATTAAATGTTGCAAAAAGGATTACGTTCACGTATTGTGACGAAAATGATGATAATCACATTTGTTAAATAGTTCTGTGGTTTTATACAACAGCCAAAGTAATTAGAATCCAAACAAGCCCATAATTCTGGATTTTTTCTGGGGGGGGCGTAATTGTGACCTTTGGCCTAGGGCGTCAAAGAGTGTTAATCCGGGCCTGGGCATAACTGCTAAATGGCCATGACGTCATTTTGGCACATCGCTACCCGCGTGTACGTTGCTCCCAACCGGCAACGATCAGAAAGCGATGCCCAAACTTTTTACGTCATATACATGTATTAAAATAACGTCATGGTCATTTAGCAGTTAGGCCTGTATAATCTAGTATGGCCTTGGCTAGCCGTGCTACCGTATCAAAAGTTCAATTTAAAATAAACGCTGAAGTAGAGGTAGAATAAATTAATGATGCGTTGCATCGCCGCGCCATATCGGTGCCGTAATTCCCTCTATAGGCCAACGAACGGTGTGGCATCGCCATCACATTGCTGAACCTGAGAGTATTTAATTTAAATAATAAGTAGCCTATCCACTCCTTGAATTGAATATTGTTTTAAGGATGAAGCATTAATATGCAATAATTATTATGTTTATTATTACTCTTTTATTAACAAAATTCACATCTTAGTTAATACAAAATCCTGTGATTAATTACTGTGTATAAATTAGAATATAACACAAAGACCTATTTAATCTATTGTCAAAAATATATTATATAAGTACTCTTAAAATAGGCAATATAAGACAGGAAAATCCTTTGTTTATAGTCATTAAATTTTATCGTAAATGTAGCATTTTAGGTGAAATAAATACATTTGGTATATAAATATCTTTAAAAGATGCAGGAATAAAATGTAAACATTTGACTGAAAATAAAAATTAAATCCTGCTATAAAGATGGTTAGTTGATTGTATTCATAACGAATTTTAAATTGTTCCCTGCATACAATTAAAATAAATATGAAAAATAACCCACAAATTGTTTACATGAATAGTAACACGTAACAAATGTTATGTATATCATAGATGCGAATAGGTATGTCAAAAAAGTCTTAATTTAAGTTTAGTTTTCTTGGCTTCATAGAAAATCTTGCTACAACATCATGGCTACTGATCTTTTCTTTTAATAGTCCTTTTTCAATGTACAGAAGAGCGATGTTCGTAAACCTTTCTTGTGACATTGATGTTCTTAACCAGTTTTTGATTCTTCTCATTGCTGAAAAACTCCTCTCACATGAAGCGGAACTAATAGGAATAGTCGCGGCAACTCTGAATGCTTTGAAAAGATTTGGAAAAGCTTCTCTTTTTATAACACTTTTAATGCTGTTAAATTTCTTCCGAACTTGAATTATTTTCTTCTTGTTCTTCTCTTGGCATGGCGTGGAGTCAATGGTGCACTTTTTGGCAATAGCCATTTCTGCTTTAAGTAGATCGGAATCAATATCACAAACTTTGCCATATTTCTCTAAAAATGTTTTTGATTTATCAAAGTCCAAATCAAATAATCCATCAACGGAATCGGCTAACTGCAGTGATTCTTCACTAAATCTATGGAGTAACCTTTCCGTGACCACATCGATGACTCTAAAATAAATTCTTGACTTCCAATATTCAAAATCATTTTCATTTTCTCGGTCTTCTCCTAAACTTTGAATATTCCCGGTCGTGGACATTAATACACTCTCCTTTAGGCGGACATTTTCTTGTTTTTTTCTCTTAGAACTTCGTGGATTTCTTAAGCAAATATCATGTTCTTCCGCAAATGCGGATATCTTTTGCCACATTAAAGTGAATTCAGCATCATTTCTTTTTTCTTTAAGAGTTTGGATTGTGGCTCTTATTACATTAGATGCCCCTCCTAATGTAGCTTCCTCGTGCTGCAGTTGGTTGCTTAATACATGGGTTATTTTGAGGATTTCATAAAAAATGAAAAGATTTACTATAAAATCTGACCTTGTAATTGTGTTCAATAGACCCATTGCTTCTACAGAACTGGCATCTTCACATTGTTCAATTTCTAACCTCAGGGCCTCATTTACAACATTGAAGTGTTTTATTAACTGTTCACAGTTTTTGTAGCGGCATGTCCACCTTGTTGCACTCTGAGCAGTTATTTCAAAGGGTCGATTTATCTCAAGGAGATCTGTAGCTTTTTTAAAAAAGCTATGATTGGAAGGCCTTGAAAAATGAACATATAGAGCTTCAAGGCCGTTGAAAAGAATGTTGGAACATTCAACATTTCTACAAAGATCAGTAACAACTAGAGCCACTTTATGGGCGTAACAGTGGAAGAAAGTCGCCTCCGGGTATATTTCCCTTATTTTCGCCTGTAATCCAGCATTTTTCCCTGACATCACTAACGCTCCATCATAAGTTTGAGCAACAATTTTTAAGTCTTGCAGACCTAAATCTCGGAGAACATTAAAAACAATACCAGCCAAGTTTTCAGCGTCGCGGTCATTAGAACAGTTCTTAAAAAGTAAGAACCTTTCTTTCGGAATTAGATTTTCGTCCACGTATCGGATACAAAATGACAGTTGTTGTTCTCTGGCATTTTGCTTCATCGATCATGATGGAGAAAAATCCACTCTGCTTCACTTCGTCAGTAATGATCTCTGTCAACATACTAGAAATAATGTTGATGATTTCGTTTTGTATGGTTTTACTACAAAACGATAGTGTTTTTTCAAATCTAAGCCCCCCCAAGCCCCCCCCTTTAGCCGCCTATGGTGCTTCGATGGACGCCGCACGAGATCGCACCACCGTCAATAAGTTTCAAACACGCCTATGCTATGAGAAGTATACTCACGTTAGTGTTCATAGTCAATGATACTATTATATGTTACTTGATGAATGAATATTCATGAATGCTACTGAGCTCTCAGAAATTTAATTCTTTTGTCATAGTATGTATCATTGAGACTTACTATTTTTAATTATGCTTTGTTATTTGTAGAAATGAATAGAACTTAATCATTTTAAATGTAAGCTTGGTCTTTCTTACATTTAGATAAATCTTTTCCAAGAGCGATTCAATTATTGGTAGGGATATTCAGTGACAAAAGGGTTAGCTGGAAACATTTCTGAAGACTTGAGGATTAAAATTAATGAATTTACATTTCAAAAGTAAAAATTAAATCAAAACGCTCTCAGGTCAGAATAAACACTGATAATGTAATTTGTTTGTACTAAAATTGAAAAAAACTAAAAATTTAACTTAATTTGAGCCAATTGGAAAGTGGGTTACATTTATGTCCAAAGGTGGGTTTGTTTAAAATTTTGTTATATCTATCTTATACTCTGAAACAAGCAATGTTTGTACGGGCAAAATTTTTTTTCTCTCCAAGGATTTTTTATTTTTTGGTCGATTATGGGGGTTTTGGCCACCAGGAATCGAAATGGAGTTGGTCCCATGGCTGGGGAAAATCCAGTTTTCATCCTAGAGCCCTTCAAAGTTCCCATGTTATCTTTATGGGGATTTTTTAATTGAACAAAACTCAGCTGAAAAATGTAGATAAAAATAAACAAATAAATGTGTTATAACTTTAACGGGTAGTTTAGGAAAATTATACCAAAGTGCAGCAACCTTCGGCCTGGCGAGTGAGCGAAGCGAATGAGCTCAGCTTAAAAAGGAAGAGGGCGAGTGAGCGGAGCGAACGAGATTTGTCTAAGGAACGAAAGTAATAATTTTACCGAGCATAAGCTGGGTCCCCTTATTTTAATACGCTAAGGGTTTTTTGTGTTGAGAACTCCTCCAACAATTTTCAACCGATATTCAAGTTTTTGGTGTCGTTGTATGCAAACGGTAGAATGCAACGGTTGAATGCTTGGTCTGTAGTTGTTTCCGCTAAAAATTGAACATAAAATAAGGGCGCTTTACAGAAATTAATTTAGAAATTTTCTCATTAGAATAACATTGGGTTTGGGTTGAACATTTTAAACATATGTTAATGTATAGCTGTAAATTAGTGTAGTTTTTTGTGATTACTGATATTCACAATATTGGATTGGTCAGATGTCGCTGATTTATAACTAAATGTTACTTTTGTATTGTACCAAAATAAATTGCTTGATTTTGAGCAACAAGTAGATTAGTTTTCTCTATTAGTATTTTTGGAAAAGAGATGTAGGAACAAAATTAGCTTATATTATGGCTTTGCTGCCACCAAACGAGTCAGAAATGGCAAACTGTTGTTAAAACAGAGTGGTAGTTTACACATAAAATTGACATACAACAGGGTAAATATACTTTTCAAAACTTACCTTCATCGTTGGGAAACCGATACCAACGAGGAAGTTAGCCAACCAATTGACAAGAACCGCTATAGACATGGCCGCTGGTCGGGGGCCTTGGGAAAACAACTCGGCAGTAATCATCCAGGGGATCGAGCCCGGACCGAGGGCGAAGAAAACTACGAAACTGAGCGTCGAGACGACGGACAGGTAGGACATCCAGTCGATCATCTCCTGCACATAACCAAAAAACTCCTATCAGGCAGTAGAACCGTGCTCGTCTCTCTAACAGCTGACTGGGACAGGGACGACCGACGTTGAAACCTCGGCAAAATAATGAGTGAACAACAAATAAACAAACAAATTTGACCATCCCATGTCCTTTGCAGTGTTAGAAAGATCACACAGTTGAAAAATAAAAGGGTTAAGAAGCAACTAAAAGTGACAGTAAATAAAAAGGTTAAAAAATGTGCTCACCCAAGGATTGTAATTTAATAGAAAAATATTATTCCAGTCAAAGCACAAGAGTAAAGTCTTGTTACTCATACACAAATTTAATCATTGACTGTTCATTTTGCATAGGTGCACAATAGAAAACATTTTAAGAAAAACATTTCAATATAGTTTGAAAATAAGTAAGATACATTTCATATTAAATAAATCCTTTAGTGCAATTCCACAAATTTAAATGATTTTTTATCATTCTGCACAAAATCAGCCTGTTTTTTGTTCTCTCTATAGTACCAAAACCGATTCTTTTTTGTTGTAGGACTGAAAAATCAGCTGGAGAATTTTTTAGGTCCTAGGACTGAAAAGTCATCTGTTTGCTAAGTAAATTATTATTCATTTATTAATGTTGGGAGCAGAATTTTGAAATTCAAATGTTATAAAAAGCATTGTTTGTAAATAACAGAAATGTAAACTCTGCATATTACTTACTTTGTAAATATAAACTCGAAAATACAACTTTATAGTTTATATTTTTAATGATCAAAAGTCTAATTTCGCATTATGATAAAAACGTTGTTCATCACTGAGCAAAAGTGCCTCTTTGATGCTTAATCGTTTTTAAAAACTCCATTGCGCATCGTTTTTAAAACATGATTGCGCACCAAAAAGAACCACTTTTGCTCCTAGTGATGAAAACTACTATACAAGATGTAAACATGTCCCTTTAATAATCTTCTTATAACAATTTCTCAAGATTCTCAATCTGTTAAATGGTCAGTAAAAGATTTAATTTTTTTTTATTTTGATGATACAATAATTAATTAACTCTATTATCCTTGTGTATGCATCGTAAAAAAAATTAAGCAAATAAAGAAATGATTAATGAATCAGCAAATTAAGAATTATCACTTAATCTAAAATTTTACTAATACCTAGAGGGTAGGAGGGGGAGTGAATGAGCTACAAATACAGTACACTCTCGTTCATCGGACTCGGCAACATCGGAACTCCGCTTCATCGGAACTTAAAATATATTATTAATTTTTTTTCTTGCGAAATAAATAATTTTTCCGTTTTAGCGCCTTCAATTTCCATTTGTTCTATCCGCACAACAGTGAAGTATCACATTTTGCATCAAAAGTCATCAGGCGTTTTCCATAATCTGTACCCATCGATGTGATTTACGAGGCCGTGGAGTCGGCTATTCGCACAAAAATAGAAAGAGGAAGGGGGCAGGAAGTGAACCATACATCCGCTTCGACCGCTTCCCCAACTGTCATTCAGTCTGTCTCGCGTCGCGACTGCACCTGCACCTGTGTTACGTGGAAGTCAGTTGACTGCTGGGATATGAATATGGAATATGAGAATAAAGATTTTGGATCCTGTGTTGTTTTTATTCCTATAGGTTCATTGTTACTACGTTCAAAGTTTGAGTGCCTTTATTTTCATAAAATCTCTTGTGTTATCTTAAAAACAAGAGTGAATAAAATCACAATAGGTCACCGTACGGGCGAAAATGATGACTCACGACGGACTCCGCTTCATCGGAATTTTTTGACATTCGAACCGGCCGTCCGCCACATTAGTTCCGATGAACGAGAGTGTACTGTATGGGCGGATTTACTGGTGATAACTTTTCAGATAAACATTTTTTCAGTTGTAATTTTTTTATCTTTTCATGTACTGTCTATTATTAGTCTAGGCTTAGTTACCATAGTATAAATAAAATGTTACTTTTAACAATAATGATCTGTAACATAAAACTATAAAAGAATCACTGCTTGATAAATTAAATAGGCTACCTTTTAAAAATAAACAATTTGAAGTGGTTTAAAGTGTTTTTTGAATGTAGTATCAAATGTCCATAACTTTATTAATTATGGGTTTTAAGTATTTCAAACTACAAATTCAGTAAAAAGGGCTTGGAAGTTTTGCTACTTTTTTCAAAACCACCGTAGCTTTTGGAAACAGGGTGCTTTCGAATGTCACAATAAAAATAAAAGTATACAATCTTTGCAACAAAACCAAATGATTGTTTTCTGACCAACCTTTATCAGGAATGAGATGGTTATGAAGATGGAGAAGATGAACATGCCACCAAGCCCGTAGAGGTGAAGAGTCCTCCTCCCCATCCGGTCCATTAAAGGCATTATCACTAAAGTCATTGCTACCATTATCGCACCTATACCTATAGTCATAAACTTCGACGTTTCTTCAGTCAACCCCGAACTTATAAACAAATTTGTAGAATAATAAAACACCTGAAACAAAGAAAGGTTTGTATGAGGTTTGCATATAATATATTGATTTTTATATTTAACCCTCCATTGGTCACAATAATTGAAACATCATCGGGTGAAAACAGAGGTTGCCTCCCCGATAGGAAAAAACCCAACAAAAACAGTCTTGCAAAAGATTTTCATACATAGCCCTACACATTTTAAAATGGAATACAATTACTTTTCATGTATTAAAAAAAGAAAAAAAAACAGGATGATATAGTAAACGCAACGCGGAAGCTAATTCCACACACTTGCAAAAATCAACCCCGAGATCAAAGCTTAACTTCAACCAAGTAAAATCGGGCATCATTTGGTTTCCCTAAAGAAATATGAAAGGCTACAGAACAGGACCTTTCTACACGTTTTCCTTAATTTTTTTAATGTACTGAGGTAAACTCCGTGTAGCGCCCAATGGAGGGTTAATATTAATAAAAAAAATGTCTTTTGTTCTACAAATAGTTTAGTACACATTCATTTGCCAAGGGTAGTGTTTGTCTATTATAGAACAAAAATAATGAGCACTAAGGTTTTTGCAATTTTTTGTACATTCACTAGGCAGGGTTTAACTTATATTGGCTTACAAAACCCATGTGCCGGTAAACCTACATACTCACCCACATGGTGTGTATAGGGAAATTAAAATACCAAAATTCCAATGGAAATTTGCTAAGACGGGAGTATTTACTTAAGGATTTGATGCAAAGATTTATGGGGTATTTACTTAAACAGTTCTTGATGTTTCAACTAACGTAGCAATAATAAAATATTAACGGTCTTGATGCCTTTTTATTTGAATTATTAACAGTTATTACTATATTGAGTAATGCTTCGAGGTATCAAAAGCATTCTACATCAGTAGGTTGACGGACATGTTTTGAACGCTTTACTACTCATCATCAGCAGCAAGTACAAGCTAACATTTCAGTGATTGTAATACACACCAAAGGAGGGTTAATAGCCCTCTAAACGTGTCCGGCAACCTAGCTACTGATACTTTGGAATTTTTTTGACACCTAAAGGTAATGCGTAGATCATAAGTGTAGACAATTGATTAACAATGATTTATTAAATCATAAGTGGATCAAAATACAGTGAGAAAATTTTACTCACTGTAAGGATATTCCCTTTTACACTATAAGCTCTTCCATATCATGTATTACATGGTTACTCAAATAAAGATGCACCCAATTTAATGATAATCTTTTATGTTAAAACGTAAACCTTGAAAATGAACGGTTTTCATGCCAATAAAAAGAAGATTGTTTAAAGTTTTTTAACTATACTTGCGTAAACGGCAGCAAGTATTTTTGTAACAATGGGCAGTAGTTGGTTTAACCTTAATTTGAGAGTATATTGGCAACTACGGTGTGGAACTCCATACACATACCGAAATTGACTGAATTCTATAATGCTAACAGGTTGTGGCTTGTTGGTGGTTTCATGTGAAATATGGTATGAAATACTCACTGATGAACTTTGACTAGCAACTCACTATTGGCAAAGAAGTGAGCTTTATGCCCTGTTGTAGCCATCTTACTCACAACTAAAAGTTAAATCAAATTACTGCCCATTGTTTTGAGAATTCCAATCAATTTAGCAATAGCAGCAATGGTAAAAAAACTTTGAAACTTCCCAATTAAATCTCTAATGTATAAATTTGTAATTTTCAGTTTTTATTTAATTGAATATGAATTAACTAAGTTGGGTGAATCGTTTTGAATAACCCGGTATAGTGGTGGAGGATTTTGATGCTTACAGCGTTGATGCCCGAGAGCTGCTGGGACAGCTGCATCACGATGCTGATGATGAGCGGCGAGCGCAGCGTCGGCGAGCAGATCAGCTCCATCATCGAGATGGTCGACTCTGATTGCTGCGCTCGCTGCTCCGCTCGCATCTCCTCGATGTCTTCCTCAACGTTGTTTGACGCTCTCAGCCGCCTCAACGCTTAAGAGAAAAATGAAGGTTGTTAGAGTGATTTTAGGTCAGGAACTAAAGGTTAATAACAAAAGTCCTTACTGCACCGTTTTAATTTATGTTCAGTAGGTAAATTATTATGAACTAATTTTAATTAACCTTACATGAAGTGCCACTTTTATCAAACTTTATTAAGCTTCATAGTAGCATTTCATACACGTCATGTCCGACATTCTCTCTACGCGGGCTGCATGCTCTAGGGATATTTTTTGGCAGCCCTCAGACTGTTAGAAATTGAAATAAAATTTAAGAGTTATGAAAAGTATTTTATGAAAAAATTACAAAATATTTTATACATATATATTTCTTAATTAAGTGTAATGAAAATCTATCGATGTTTTTCTAAACCCTAAACCTAAACTTATTTCAAACTTATTTCCTTACAGTCCTTATCATGTAGGACTGTAGTTAAAGAATGCTGAAAACATTTTGAGAGTTTTAGTTTCTTCCCAACCTGCTAATGTAGATGCCATATTAGAGAGCCGTGAAAGATTTCGCCCTATGACTTCAAAGAATTAACAAAATAAATTATTTCTTGAGTCAAGCAATAGATATTTCCGACTCATTATAATTATGCAGTTAACTTATTGATGTAATAAACTTATGTTATAACCATATTTTTGTAAGTTATTAACACCAGTTATTTTACAACGTTAGAGTTCTTAATGTTGAAAAATACCTGTTGGCCTGAGTACACAGTTAGTCTAATTATGTATTATTTGTAATGTTTTTACAATCAATTAACCGAGTATAGTCTTTACTGAATTGTAAATTTTTTGTGTTATTACTTGAAGAAAATTGTGCTTCTAGTAGCTTAAAAACACGTATTTAGGATTTATTTTGAACAATTTCCAGGGCAAGGACCCCGAACCTTCTTTCCTGGGGGGTAATAAATAACCCCCAAACTTCCCCCCCCCTGCAATGTGAACCCTCACCGGATACATTAAGGAGCCACCAATGCTTGCAGCCCTGAACAAAATTGGATGCAAATCAATTGGATCTCGAAGAAATCCTAGTAAAGATCCCTGATGCACTATGTGAATGGACTTCTCACAGAATAGCCGTGTTTCAAACTGTTTTACAATTAATTGTAGGATCTCTTGCAGTTTGCAGCGAACACGAAGTACAAAGTGAGATGACAAGATTCAGTTAAAAATTTTGAATATAGCGACTCTGGCACTATCACACATCAGCCTGGTCCAAAATTTGGTATCAAACAAACGTAAGGGATTAGAAGTCTTATCACTTAATGTACTCTGTACACTTCTATCATTAATGAATGATATGGTAGTCAACTCAATCTTTTGAACCCTAGAATGTACCAATACATTTGCATGTAAATAACATTTACTCTTAAAGTATATTCTACTAGAGAGAGCTAGTAGAGCTACTACGTCCCTGTCGTCGACCTTAACACAGGACGGGGACGCCAAGTGTACAAGACTCCATCTACTACGTCCTTAGAGCTACTACGTCCCTGTCGTCGACCTTAATACAGGACGGGGACGCCAAGTGTACAAGACTCCATTTACTACGTCCTTAGAGCTATTACGTCCCTGTCGTCGACTTTAATACAGGACGGGGACGCCAAGTGTACAAGACTCCATCTACTACGTCCTTAGAGCTACTACGTCCCTGTCGTCGACCTTAATACAGGACGGGGACGCCAAGTGTAAAAGACTCCATCTACTACGTCCTTAGAGCTACTACGTCCCTGTCGTCGACCTTAATACAGGACGGAGACGCCAAGTGTACAACACTCCATCTACTACGTCCTTAGAGCTACTACGTCCCTGTCATCGACCTTAATACAGGACGGGGACGCCAAGTGTAAAAGACTCCATCTACTACGTCCTTAGAGCTACTACGTCCCTGTCGTTGACCTTAATACAGGACGGGGACGCCAAGTGTACAAGAATCCATCTACTACGTCCTTAGAGCTACTACGTCCCTGTCGTCGACCTTAATACAGGACGGGGACGCCAAGTGTCCAAGACTCCATCTACTACGTCCTTAGAGCTACTACGTCCCTGTCGTCGACCTTAATACAGGACGGGGACGCCAAGTGTAAAAGACTCCATCTACTACGTCCTTAGAGCTACTACGTCCCTGTCGTCGACCTTAATACAGGACGGGGACGCCAAGTGTACAAGACTCCATCAACTACGTCCTTAGAGCTACTACGTCCCTGTCATCGACTTTAATACAGGACGGAGACGCCAAGTGTACAAGACTCCATCTACTACGTCCTTAGAGCTACTACGTCCCTGTCGTCGACCTTAATACAGGACGGGGACGCCAAGTGTACAAGACTCCATCTACTACGTCCTTAGAGCTAATACGGACCTGTCGTCGACCTTAATACAGGACGGGTACGTCAAGTGTCCAAGACTCCATCTACTACGTCCTTAGAGCTACTACGTCCCTTAATACAGGACGGGGAAAGCCACGTGTACAAGACTCCATCTACTACGTCCTTAGAGCTACTACGTCCCTGTCGTTGACCTAAATACGGGACAGGGACGCCAAGTGTACAAGACTCCATCTACTACGTCCTTAGAGCTACTACGTCCCTGTCGTCGACCTTAATACAGGACGGGGACGCCAAGTGTCCAAGAATCCATCTACTACGTCCTTAGAGCTACTACGTCCCTGTCGTCGACCTTAATACAGGACGGGGACGCCAAGTGTCCAAGACTCCATCTACTACGTCCTTAGAGCTACTACGTCCCTGTCGTCGACCTTAATACAGGACGGGGACGCCAAGTGTAAAAGACTCCATCTACTACGTCCTTAGAGCTACTACGTCCCTTAATACAGGACGGGTACGTCAAGTGTCCAAGACTCCATCTACTACGTCCTTAGAGCTAATACGGACCTGTCGTCGACCTTAATACAGGACGGGTACGTCAAGTGTCCAAGACTCCATCTACTACGTCCTTAGAGCTACTACGTCCCTTAATACAGGACGGGTACGTCAAGTGTCCAAGACTCCATCTACTACGTCCTTAGAGCTACTACGTCCCTTAATACAGGACGGGGAAAGCCACGTGTACAAGACTCCATCTACTACGTCCTTAGAGCTACTACGTCCCTGTCGTTGACCTAAATACGGGACAGGGACGCCAAGTGTACAAGACTCCATCTACTACGTCCTTAGAGCTACTACGTCCCTGTCGTCGACCTTAATACAGGACGGGGACGCCAAGTGTCCAAGACTCCATCTACTACGTCCTTAGAGCTACTACGTCCCTGTCGTCGACCTTAATACAGGACGGGGACGCCAAGTGTAAAAGACTCCATCTACTACGTCCTTAGAGCTACTACGTCCCTGTCGTCGACCTTAATACAGGACGGGGACGCCAAGTGTACAAGACTCCATCAACTACGTCCTTAGAGCTACTACGTCCCTGTCATCGACTTTAATACAGGACGGAGACGCCAAGTGTACAAGACTCCATCTACTACGTCCTTAGAGCTACTACGTCCCTGTCGTCGACCTTAATACAGGACGGGGACGCCAAGTGTACAAGACTCCATCTACTACGTCCTTAGAGCTAATACGGACCTGTCGTCGACCTTAATACAGGACGGGTACGTCAAGTGTCCAAGACTCCATCTACTACGTCCTTAGAGCTACTACGTCCCTTAATACAGGACGGGGAAAGCCACGTGTACAAGACTCCATCTACTACGTCCTTAGAGCTACTACGTCCCTGTCGTTGACCTAAATACGGGACAGGGACGCCAAGTGTACAAGACTCCATCTACTACGTCCTTAGAGCAACTACGTCCCTGTTGTTGACCTAAATACAGGATGGGGACGCCAAGTGTACAAGACTCCACCTACTACGTCCTTAGAGGTACTACGTCCCTGTCGTCGACCCTAATACAGGACGGGGACGTCAAGTGTACAAGACTCCATCTACTACGTCCTTAGAGCTACTCATCCAGTCCACAGCCTATGTGTTCCATCATCTCCCAAGCAACGCTGATTTACACAGAACACAGGTGAGCCTTACCACTGCTTGAACAAGTGAAAGCAATAATCGACTACCCACTTCCTGAAACTGTCGACCAACTCAGATGCTTCCTTCTATAGGAGATCCCTATACAATTCAGCCACAACACAAAAGCGTCTATATGACCTTTGTCCAACACCCAAGCGAAAGTACAAGAGCTGGAATGATAGACTGGAATGATCATGCCAAAGCTTCTTTTAATATGTTGAAAGCAGGGTAGCGTTCGTAATCTTCCTCTCATTCTCACAGTTGATGCTTCAAATTTTGCAATTGGTGCTTCTGTAGCTACAGTATAAAGGTTTGAGCGACCCAGATGTACTGTTTACCAAGCATCATTCAAAAGGAAAGGTTAAAATAAATAAAGGTTAAAGGATGAAAATAAGATAAAAATGAAAATCTCTAAATTAAAAAATTATTTGCTTAATTTAAAAAAAAGAGATGTTAGAGCCAAGGTTGAGAGAGGTGGAGAAACATAAGTTGATTTACAAACAAAAACTGAGTGTTACGACCGAGCTGAAGTGGCATACTTTACCTCTTCTTGCTTCTTCTTCCCATTGTTTTGTTATTAATAGATAACGAGGGGATTCTGGACACACTGGTAACAGAATCAGTTGTAAAACAGCGGGGCAGATTGCTAAACCTGTAAAATAGAGAAGTAAAATAACTCATATTTTTCTAATATAACATTTTTTTCTACGACTAGTTTTAAAATAAAATAAATGTCTGTTCATTTTTAGTTTTATTCTAGAACAAATCTGTTAAGTAACAATGCTTGAATAACTGAATTTATTTGTTTCTTAAGACGCCAACCTTTTCACTTAGTTATTATTTAACACGTTTTCTGTGGTGAAAATTCCATAAGTAGCCAGCAACCCAGCAGGCAGTGCGAGCGACATTCCGGGACAACATCTTCAGTGAAGTGTCAACATTGCTGTAGATGACTGGGCACTCATAAAAAATATTTTTATATTTTACACAATCGATTCACTATTGACGAACCTCTACTACAGAAACTCAACCAGAAAGCATGCTAATGTTAAGAGTTTTTGTTTTTTATACGATCTTAACAAAATAATTTATTTTGTAATTTACATTATTTTTTTAGCGATATCTTTTATCATCTTACTCCATTCACATGGATACAAATTTGTGCACAGAATGTATTACAATAAGTAATAAGAGGGTTGAGTCGGGGATGGTACTATAAAAACTCCTGGACAGAGCGGGGATTCAAAACTATGACATCGCTCTCATACTCCATTCTGCTAAACAATGTCTCTCCTAAAATTTACTATTTCAATTTAAATGAACTTTACTAATTTGCTATTTTATTTATATTATTTTACTACTATTTTAGTAATACAGTTTTAAAGTACCGTATTCAAATATCTTTAAAAATTCTCCATTTTACATGAGTATAAAACTTTTTAATTATTTACACAACAAAATTAAACATATAAATGATGAAAGAAAGATAAAAAAGAGATTGGAAATTTTCTTCAAAGGGAATGCTTTTACTCAGTTAATGAATATCTAAATTTTGAGAGATAAACTATGAACATTGAGAAAATTCATTTTATTCATATTTTTTGCACTTGTAAAATGTAAGAAAATTAAAATAATCTAAAAAAAATTTTATGCGTATGGCCTGAATTTGTTAACTACAGTAGTAAAGTGAAAAGCTATAAAAAATTATTGTTTTTAAAACATTGCCCAACGTCAACATGTTGTGTATACGCAATAAAGAATTTGTATTTGTATGTGATAATAACATTGAGATATCCTAACACTCTTTTATTATTTTCTATTCGTATAGAATAAAGAAAATTTTACTTTCCATAGTACTATAAAATTATTAATTTTTATTAGCTTACATTCCTATTTTTTATACCATGCACAATGTACTTGAACAATGCACACAAGTATCAACCCCAAACCGGAATTCCAATCTCAGGTTTTGAAGATTGATTTGACGACAATCCTGGGATCAGTCATAGGGCGCCTATATCATTAGAATATTCAGATACGTAATAACAAAGTTTAAGACATTTTACTTAAATTCACAATAAAATACACACCAATGATTAAAATGTCCTCATGCAGCTCAACACTATAGCAAACTCTAAGCTTATCTGGTATCTGGGTAATACATTTTACAACCGACAGCTTTAATTGTTTGCAATACGCTTTAAGTTTGAAGTCGATAATTTTGTTGCAGCCGTATCTCATGCACGTCTGATGTTAAAGTTATCAGCTACCTCTATCGTCAGAAAGCCCTTTAACAATATTTCCTTATTATTGACAATGACCAATAATAAGTGTTTATGGCAAATAAAGCTTTTCACTCTTATACCCACAAATAAATACCTTTAGTATCGAGTTTGCTTTGTAACTCTACATGAGAATTAATATCACATTATCCTCTTCAGAACTACTACTCTATCAATTATTAAGCACATTCTGAAACTCGTGCATCGAACTCAAAACTTACTCTGTACACTTCATCATAAAAGCCAGATAGCAAATGAAAATATTGTGACTTAGACTAAAACAAATCCATTAAAGTAGAACCAACATGGGAAGGAAGATTATTTGAAGTTCAGTGCTATAATAAATTACTCTGAGCACCACGAACCCTTCAGGTACAGATGCAGAACGTCGGCCGATGCAAGCAAATGCAAACTTTTGAAACATATTTTCACATACATCATCAAACGGTATCTTATGAACAAAAACAAAAACCTTCTTTACATTTTCTTTTAACTTTTGACAAAATTTTGAACCAGTAAGTCAGTTTGTAAAACAATTATTTCTAAGGTTTAGTTGTAGTTAAGCGTAAAAAATCATCAATACCAAATAAATAATGATTTTTGACAATCTCTCTAATGCCTGGATTGAAGGTAAAAATTCCCGAGATTTTCGATACCTACTCAAAATTGCTTGGGATCCCAAATTCCAGTTTTAACACTCCTAACCAAGCACAATCACGAATAAAGATTATAAAGGGGTCTGGTGTTGACTGAAGTGTACCATACCTAATAGCACTGGCCACCCGTCGTCAGTGCCGAGGATCTGTTCGATGCCAAGTATCTGGGAGATGAGCAGCCCCGTGGTGACAGCCAGCTGGTTCACGGTGCCCAGGCCGCCTCGCAGGTTCAGTGGCGCAATCTCCGAGATGTACATCGGCACCAGCGACGTGTTTAAACCTGCACACATACTGGTATCTGACATCATCCTGACACAAGGAGCGTATGTTGTTGACTCAGTTGAAATAAATTTAATTAACCCTTTGTATATTTTGGACGTTTGTGAAATGTGCAAAATAGTTAGCTATATGGGATTGCAAATTAGGAAATTTGGAAGACAAATACTACATATATAAAGGCTGATTTATTTATTTTTCATTCAATAGTATTGTAGGTTCTATATGAGGATCAGGCCCGCAGTTTGTATGTGACACGCTATGGGCCCGGGGGATGTTTGCGTCCCCCCTTCCACCCCTCACCCCTCCTCTCCCGAGGATATGAATCACCAAATAAACAAACCCAATGCCGTAGGCATTTGACGATTTGAAACGCGCATTTGCAACATAACAACAAAATGAAATAATGACAGAACTATTTTTAATGTGTTCTTTTTCGACCGCTAATAATGCGGTTGCACTTTGTTAAAGTAAACTGTGCTCGCTCACGTAGGGGCTGTGGGGGAGGGGGGGGGAAGAGGGTGGGGCAGCGCGGTAGGGGGAGATGGAATTTTGGAGAATTGCACCTTTATTTCAGATATACGTAATTATATATAAAACGGTTTAAGAAACCCCGTTCTTACTATGTGGGGTATTTTTACTTATTCTCAGTACAGATTTATTATTAATTTTTCTATTTCTCTTAAATAAGTATGTCAGACAGTAATTAACGCAACCCACTACAGAGTTTGTTGAGCAATGCAGCGGCATAGCATGGTGTTGCATTTCCACTAGTGTGGCAGAGGTAGAAAAACACTTAGCGGCTGCTTTGGGCTCAATTATTTGACAAACTAAAAATTTTTAAGCGTCAACTTTTTACTTCAACTCGAAATCTAAAACTTTGCCACTGAAAGTTTGTTCCTACCCCAAAAAAGTTTCTCGCTTAAAAACTTTTTGCTGTAACGTTTTAAAAATAATGTGTTTTAATAGTTGGTATACTTTTATAAAATATTTAATAAACAATAACATTTTTATACCGTTTGAATCAGCAATTTATGCAGTTTAAGATTCAGTTTATTTATTTATTATATGTACGAGAAACAAGAATGTGAATGACAGCGTGCGCACCGTCAGAATCAGTAATTAGTGGGGTACGGATTAGCGGAACTCTACTGCACTAACAACTTTTAATAGACTTATTTATTTAATCAAACCATACATTCATCTTTGGAACAAACATTAATAATTCTCCTTGTAACTGTAACTTGTTTAATAAACAGCCAGTTAATCCGGCCATTTTTAAAATCGGCCGCTGGTCCGGTCCCATGGTGGCCAGATTTGATGGCGCCTACTGTATAGATCTACACTGGTGAATGCTACTCCTCAGGACTAGGTTGCTGCAGGGCCTATATTGTAAATGCAAAATTTTGCTAGAGTGCAGCAATACTAACAAGTCAAAATTTTAGAAAATTCTCAAATAGTTTTAGAAATGTTCATTATCATTATTAACAACTTTTATTAAACATATTCATTTAATCAAACAAATTTTTCCTTGCGATAAACATAGTATTGTCAATATTGCATCAATATGTAAGCTCACAGCATGACTACTCTACCTTTTTGTAATTGAGATAGTGTAATAACTGATTGTAATATTTCTATTTAGGACCTCATATACATTCACTCTATTATTTGAGTTCAATTTTAAACATATTATTTTATTAAACATGTCCAAATTCTAAAACACAAAAATACTTTAAGTGCACTAGTACTTACCACAATTGACTCCAATTATAAAACGACCAAGAAAAAGCAACTCGTATGAATGCATTATCTTTGTAAAGCCCATCATACAAGCTCCACAGATTCCTAGGATGTTATTCAGTAATAAGCCACCCTTCCTGTAAAACAAACAAAAAAAAATTACGTTGGTAAGAAAAAGCAGAAAACAAATTTTTACTGCTTTAAAATTTCATGAAAGTTTGGTCAGTGGTCATAGGGATCATTTCGATTGAATAGAATATGTAAATTAAAGTGAGACAATTTAAAAGAAATTTTAGAGATAAGTTTTTTGTAAGTGGTTTAAATTTTATAAACAACTGTCAGCAATAAAAAAAATTATATGTGTTTGATTTAGGTATTGTTGATCTTGAAGGTAAAATAATTAATAGGCCTAATACATTATTAGTAAAAAATCTTCCACCTTTCAATAGAGTCATGAACTTAACAAAAAGTAAGGTCCAAACTATCTAAGTTTTATACAATATCAAGAATTCGGGAAAAATGATTACACTAAAACTTAGTTTCCCGTCTCTTATTTGCTCTTTAATAAATCCATTAATGAAATATATCCTATCTACCAAACAAGTTGTTTTGTTGTAAGGGTGAAGAAAAAAAGGTTTGAACAGGCTATGATTATGGTATACTCCTGGTATAGACTTTTCATAGAATCTTTTGTGAAACTGAAATATCATCTAAGGTGAAATTTATGAATTACAAATTCAGTGCTATGACTCTTCTTGACTCTACACAAATCTGACAATTACTTGATGGTTTTATGCTGGCACAATGTGGTTTCTACTTCATTGCAAAAAATATCTATCTTCTTAATTCTATAAGGGTTTCCTCTGTTACATCCATTTTTCTCCCGACCTACTTAAGGGTTTTTATGATTAATGTGTAATTTAAAGCTTATGATCTAATGCGTGGGGGAATGGTGATTAAAAAGGTCATTTCGTCGAGCTTTGCCCCCGAAGCCTTTGATTTATTTCTTGAGGGCGCTTTAAAATGTTGACCAACTTTCATTATGAGATTTTTAATGTGAATTGTAACTTAACAGCTGATTACCTTCAGATTACAAAAATAGACAAACAAAAATAGATTGTCTGTTACTGCAAAATCAACGTAAATATTGTTTGAAAATGAAAAGTCATAATTCCTTCGAATATTGTACTGTAGGTGAGTTTCTCACAAACGGAAAGGAATAAACTACAAAATATGCAATTTGCGTACAGGTTCCCTAGTTTGAGAATTATTGCAGCAACTGTGGACTGAATAACTGTGTATACACAACTAAACAACAACTGAACTGTGTGGGGTGCATAGGAACCCAGGCCTAATTTTTCTTTCAAACAACTGCATTGGATGAGAGGTCTATTCATAATTATTTATAAAGTCATTTTCGTTTATAAATCGTTTTCAGTTGAGGGAGAAATGTCAGTGATTACCTCCCAAACTTGTTTGCGATCACTCCGCCACTGAAGCCGCCCAGCATTCCTCCGATGGCGAATATCGACACGGCCAGAGAGTAGAGCAGCTTCACTGACTCCTCTTGGATGTCCTCCCCGTAGCGGTCCTTGTACACGTCCTTCATGAAGTTCTCTATGTTCTGCAATCATAACTAGGTTTCAAAACCAATGACAAGTACAATTGTTTCATTAATTTTTCATGAATTGTTATTTTAAGATTTGCAGAAAGGTGTGATATAGCTGAGTTGAGATAAAATTTATCCTGAAAGTCATACAAGCACTGTCTGCAAGCACAGTCTGTTCCCCCACTGGAACAGTGTTCTTCAGTGCCTTTTTGTTGGTTGGTGTTTATACTGAATATTTTTTATGTTCATTAAAAATTTTTGATTTTTTGTTTTTTCAACAAGCCTGTCACAAAGGGCACTGCAGACACAGCTATACCCCGTTCAAAATAAATGTGCTGTCAAAACGCAGAATTCAATTCCTCCATTTTTTTCTCGTTCCTCCCAAAGCCAAGAATTCAACGCATCACAATCACTGAGAATTAATTACTACAGCTGTTTTATAACTCATGTCTTTTTATGCCAACGTTTTGCTTTTTTGTAAACGAAATTTATAATTTTGACGTTTGAGATGTAACAAGGAGCACTTCTAACTGCAAGTAGGGGAAGTAACACGGTCATCAGCTCTATTTTCCACTCTGAACTTTTACTGGCAACATACTTGAACAACTGGCAAAATTAGTCTAAAATAATATCTGATTGTGAAGAAAATCGGGTAATTCAGGAAGGTATTGAGAGAATTTCCCTTGTGGTTTGAATAAAATTCTGTCCTTTTGACCGCACATTTATTTTGAATGGGGTAGAGTGCTGAAGATTACTTACAGCTGAGTGCACTCAAAGATTATAGATC
The DNA here is from genome assembly GCA_030545055.2 of Neoaliturus tenellus. Taxonomy (NCBI): domain Eukaryota; kingdom Metazoa; phylum Arthropoda; class Insecta; order Hemiptera; family Cicadellidae; genus Neoaliturus; species Neoaliturus tenellus. The sequence goes on from CM061531.1 coordinate 220,961,365, forward strand.
CACAAACAATTTTGAATTCATTGTTAGTGTTTATAAAGTTGTACCATTTTTAGATATAGTACCATTGGGACCGAGCTTAAGATCGGTAAAATTGTTACTTTCGTTCTCACACAAAGCTCGTTTGCTCCGCCCCTCTTCCTTTTTAAGACGAGCTCGTTCGCTTCGCTCACTCGCCAGGCCGAAGGGTGCTGCATTTTGGTATAATTTTCCTAAATTATAGGTTAAAGATGTAACACATTGGTTTATATTTACAGTTATCAGCTGATTTTTGTTCAATTTAAAAATCTCCATAAGGATAACATGGGAGCTTTGCAGGTCTCTAGCGCGAAAACCGGATTTTCCCCAGCTATGGGACCAGCTCCAATCGATTTCTCTTGACCAAAACCCCCATATTCAACAAAAAAATAAAAAATCCTTGGAGCGAAAAAAAAGTTTTCCCGTGCAAAAATTGCTTGTTTTAGACTAAAAGATTTTGTTTGTCTCAAATGATGTAAGAGTAAAAAATGTCTAGTAATAAATATAATAAACATATTTTTTAGTTTTTTTTTATTTCCTTAATAATTTATAGTATAAAATTTTACTGCCATGGTCTTATAATCTAAAGTAAAATGTATAGACTGGTAAGTAAGTACAGTAGAACCTCAATCAACCACCACTCTTAACCATCACACTCTGTTATCTGTCCTTGCATAAATGCACATTTTGTTATGTTTAATGTATTGTATGTAAATGACACTGTCCCTATGGTATATTTGTAAAGAAATTTATTAATAGTATTGTTTAAAAAATAACATAATTCATAATTATTCCATTGTCCACTACATCAGACGTCACATCAGTTCCTCGCCAGCTCCAATAGATCACATAGTGAAGTCGGTTATAAGTTCAAATACTGAGCCTTATTTATTCCACCAATCGCAAATTTGGTGCACTTTTAATAGGCTACAGAAACACCAACTTTGCACACTAATTACAGGCCAAAAAAAAAAAAAAAAAAAAAAAAAAAAAAAACTGTTCTGCGTGCAGTATGATGAAAAAAAATTTCTGTACTCCTGTAATAAGTATGTGATTCAACTTCTTAGTGTGCTCATGATATTTTCTAAAATAAAACAAACCCTAAATTTTCAATAAATATGAATAGAATATAATATTCACCCTATGGAACCATATAGAAACATTTACAGTAAGACTCTCAATTATTGGATTTATTTCAGACAGGAATGGTGTCCTGTTTGTGAAAATGCCCGACTAAGAAGAAGTCAATACATCACACAGAGCCGATTTTACTTCAAGTGTTAACTTAACCATGAAAATAGTTGAAAATATGAACTAGCGCTAAATGAAAAGTATCAGACAACTGGAGGGCCGGATTGAGGAGGAGCCAGAGGCTATTGTAGTTGATAAGAACAATGTATGGCCTTAGTACCGGTAACATTTGTTTTAACTGGCCTTATGTTTTTGCAAAAATTAGTCCTCTATGGAGGCCAGTGGGCTCATGTAAATACCTTATGATAATACATCAGCGTATTGAGAGACTCACAAATTCAGGAGCATTGATGACGCCAGTGTTGTAGCCAAACTGCAGCATTCCGAGCATTGACGCCAGAATGGTATAGCACAAGAAGAACGTCAGGCCCTGCAACAGAACCATTCAAGTTTAAGTTAAGGCATTACTGTAAATAATATTTTCAGAGATCTATATCCAGGCTCTTCAGGAACTTCCTTATCACCTTTCAACTGTGCCTTGCCATTTTTTAATTTTAGCAAGCTTTTGCACACTAATCATTACACTGACGCAATCTATCCGATAATGTCGGTCAGAGATGAAAAAGACAAGTATAAAGTACTGAATATGCACAATTTTTAAGATATCCAAACACTTCTCTAGAGTTAAAAAGTCTAACAGTTATTCACACGGCTTATAACCCACGCCATAGACATTTCTTTCATATATTTTATTTTTTATGCTCAAAATTTAGTAAAATAAGATTTATCTTCCTTTATTTATTTATCTTCTTTGAATGAACTTGACAATTCTTTTTCCTTCCTCTGGCTTTGTTGTAAAATTTTGCAATTCCTGACTTTCCTTGACTTTACCTGACCTTCCCTTATCTAGAAACCCAGTGCACTATTTGTGTTTATTGGTCTTGGAATAATTTATTAAAACTTGAAGAAGCAGTATTTAAGTTTAGCTTCTCTCTACAAAATATCCGTTATGAGAAACAGTGTAGGCTACTACTAAATTCAGGGCCCAATGATAGTAAAACAGCCATAAAAATGTTCTTAAGTTCAATATTCCATAATTGAGAATATAAACAAAAATTTATCTCAAAATTGTTCCTTGCCTCAGGACTTTAGAATAAAAATCAAGGTACATTTCCAAATTCAAACTAGAAACTTCATAAGATTTGATTGCTTGCAAAACATTTTAAAAGTGAAAACATTTATCATGAGACTTTATTACCTGATATTAATCACATGCTTGTCAACTTTTCTACACCCAAATTGGAAAATACCCAAAAGCAGTACAAAGTCTACTCATTCTTTGTTTTGTTTTTCATTGTTTGTTGATTATAAGTTAAACACAAAGTATTAGTTAATATGTATCGTCAAATATCTCTGCCTCTCAGTTTTTACTGACACCACTAACATAGAGCTCTGAAAACAGTACAATCGTATACCTTGTAAAAAATATTTGTCTTCTATATCACAGCTCACTGTGTTTTCTTATTGAAGAAATTTTGAGACAACATATACTTACAGTGGCTAGTAACTACATAAATACATCTGATATGTCAGTGCCAGAGATCTTTGAAAATACTTATAGATCAAAGATTCAATCCAGTGTTTAATCTATGTTACCATGTTCAGGTATCTATTCCTTTAATTTCTACTCACCAATTCAAAATATTCCATTCCTTTGTTTTGCATATATTACTTCTATTACAAATTTTCTCTAATAACATCAATATTTTGTAAAATAATAAAAAGTAGACTACAAAAAATTAAAACCCAGACAATTATTTGATAAAGCAGTTGAAATCCTTAACGGTTCACATAACATGCAGTGTCATTCAGATAACTTTTCAAGCATGAATAAAAACAACACAAACACAACCACAATAGCACATAATCATAAATTGATCTTAATTAAAAATAATAACTTATTAACCAAAGCTCTGATGAAAATGTAAAATAAACTCTTTGATTCCAAGATGAGCACAATCATTCACAATAAATTAGTCTTGCATGCACAGGCAAACACTGAAATAATCACCAATTCTTGTGATCTGCCAAACGTATCCTGAAATGTTGACTCCTACGGTCAACTTATTGTAACTTATTGTTAACTCTAGTTAATATTAAATGATTATACTGCACTGCAAGAGCTAAGACATTGTACAGAGGACCACTGGTTGAAATAGTGAAGAATCTGTACTATAAATATTTTTCTAGAAATAAGTTACTCCAAAAGGCAGTGGTGAAAATTCATTAAGGTTCAGAAACCGATGATTTTTCTGGTGTATTTATGCCAGTGGCATTTTTTATCGTTTTGACGGGGAACGGTCCAAACCCCAGTCTTGTTACTATCTAACATCGACCAGTTGTTAGAAAGCATCATTAATTAATAGCCCAATGACAAATGGCAACTGGGTCCGGAATCAAACCTTTAAAAAGCTACTAACTTTTCTCAGGATCGAACCGGCTACCTTTGGATCCAAAGGTGAGCACTAAAACCACTCATCTACCCAGCCAGTTGATGATAAACCTTCAAAATTCTAAGGACCAGATGATAAATTAAATTATTAAATTTTCACTGGAGCCACTATAAAACCAAAGCTAAAAATATCTATTGAAACCATTTTGTAGAAGTTAAAATCCAAAAGATCTAATAAAAATATTAATAATAAATATATGAATTTTAAATTGTTTATATATTTTATGAATTAAATGCAATATAGTCTGCAATAAATGCTATATGGGATCAAACTTGTTTGTAAAAAAACCAAGCTTAGATTGCGACCGATACAGCGATCAAACCCCTTGTTCAAGTGTTCAATAGTGAGTAATAAAAAAAAAAAAAAAAAAAAAAAAAAAAAAAAAAAAAAACACTATTATATTATTATTGAGACTCACTTGTTCATGTGATGGAAAAGTTCAAAAAACTTAACTATTCAATTCTGATCAGTGCTGGTTATCGTATCATATAGTACGATCCTATCATTCCATCCATATTCATTATTAGGATTGTTACGAGGCGAAGCCTCTTACTTGAATTTAATCGAGCACCTATATACCACTTTGGGACGAGTTATGAACACTTTTCATCATACCACGTGTAGTAAATTTAAATTTTGGATAAAAGTTAATAAATTTTGACTTAAACATCGCCTCTTACGTTGTTATTTGTTTTTGTCTTGTATTTGAACTGATTTCAGCTGTTTAGTATTAATACAAATTACGTCGACAAATATCATTACAGGTTTGTTATTGTTTCAACAAGGAAAACAATGACATTTTTGAAAATTGTACATTGGAATAAGTTACTGTAAGTAGAATAGCAGCCATTGTGGTGTAAAATCTTGGAAGTTTTTTCCGGCCTAGTCCCGAAAACCACTGTTTTCCGGCCTAGTCTCGAAAACTTTTGTTTACCAACATGTTTATCCAACCAATCAGGAATCGACCAGTTTCGCTGACTGTTCCGAAAACATCGTTTATCGCAAGGGTATGATGAAAATAAATTTAACTATTGATTATTAATAACAAATAAATCTAACTATTGAATAATTTTTAAAATAATTATTAATATATATTAGAAAACTTTTCCCTTAACAAGCTTCAGTTTCATGTGTTTTTGTACAGCTTGATGTTCACTCTTCTAATTTTGTGCATATTATATTTCAGTTGTTTTATGCCAGTATTTGTGTGGAGCAATTAGTGTTTATCAGTAATAACTTGTTTATTGTGATTATGTAATGTTTTTAATTATTTGTTACGATAATTTTTTTAAGTTCATGTTAAATGAATACTTTATAAACCATTTTGATCAAGTCTCATGTATAGTACACACCCAAGTACAGTACCAACAATACTCAAAGGATTAAGCTACTAAGAAATGGCTTTATATGCTTTTATTTTAATAACTAGAATATAAATCACCTCATAACCTTTAAAAAGAGCATATTAATAATGATAAAATAATGAGAAAATTATTCCTTTTATACGTCCATAATGTGTAGGAAAATATATTTTTTGCAAAAACACCAAGTTGTCGTGGGGTTTAATTTTATTGGAATAATTAATTGCGGAGATTCATTTGAATAAAATAAACTAATAAACACATAGGTACCTACTGTGACAAGTTTGTAACAAAATAAAATTTATTGAAAAGACTTCTTCAAATAAAACAAAGTAATAACTAACACATGCTGAGACGAGCTCTTAATGAATAAAAACATTCACTCAACCAATACTGGTTTGTAGTCCCACAGTATAAGTTATCTGGTGGTTTGAAATAGGTGCATGGAAAAATCATCTCTAAGATTTTTTTGAATAACTAACCCTTTATCGAATAACAAAGGAAATAGAACTATCGAATAATGAATAAATTAATATCTTATTCAAATATCCCATCACTACTTGTGATGAACATTTTAAAATATTGAAATGTGTTGGTGTGGTTTGACCTACTGACCCTATAACAGATTTCATATAGTTTGAAATTGGCAATCTCATTTTGCAAATGGACATTAAATCATTCCACTGGTGATATTTATTACAGCTTTATAGCTTCTGCAATAAGCTTTTCTTGTGCTTAAATAAGAAAAATTCAGCAATAGATTGTCGTCGTCTGGCGCACACTGACTGTCACCAATAGCACATTAAGAGCCAATTATAAAATCTAGGGTATTAAACATTTTTCCACTTAAAGCAAAGCGCTGTACATATAGAAAGAAGTAGACACATCAAGCACAAATTGCACAGTCAAAATAAATTTATAATACAGTACAAATAGATAGAGAAAAGATTATTTTTACAAGAAAACTAGTGATTTCTTTAAACAAAATCAAATTCAATTACAAGTTTCAATTAATTCATTTTATACACTCTTATTCAAAATTATTGAATATTCTGTTATTTTGGTGGAGAGGCCTGCAATATTTTGGTTTTCTTTAGGCCGGCTGCACATTAAAACGGACACTACGCCACAAGACACAACAAAACATCTTAAAACTTTGTGAGCGAAGATAATGCCATATGAGTATGAATGGAATACCCACAAACTATCGTGTTCACTATAGTATAAGGGTATTCCATTTAAACACATGTTATTATTATCTTCGCTCGCAAAGTGGTAAGATGTTCTGTCTCGCCTTGTCGCGTAGCGTCCACTTTGGTGTGTGGCCGACCTTACAGATGGACCAATGGCTTAATGAGTCTTCCGAACCACAGGAGCGGCTGGATGAACTTTTTTCCGAGCTGGGATTTGAACCTGTGCCCGCTGGGTGATAACCCAGAGCTCTACCATTGAGCTACGGACACACTGCTATTATTTTGGTAAGAAATGGATACTCAGAATTGTTAGGTAAGAGATGGTTAATAATATTCTTTACTGACAAAACTTACTGATATGATAACTTTTCCCGCCACATAGTATACTATTTACAATCATGTTTGGACCATATATCTAAACTGTAAGGCAGTCTCTGAACTTTCTTCATAAAAGCCAAATACATTTTTAGGTCATAAACTTTTTAATAAAATATTGACCGAGTTTCATTACTGTGTGTACCAAAAGATTTTTTCAATTCATAAGGTTTCTTGGTTAATGGATTTTAGCATTTATCTCATTGCATGTTTTCACAATGCATAGTAGTCTACCTAAGTATGCCAATATCAACATTATATGAAAAGCTTCTTTAGGGAAATTAATGTAAATTTGGTATGTTTGCAGGATTTTCACGAGTATAATAAATTTATCTTAGACCTGCTTGGAAATAAAAAATATAAAAAATCATTCAATGTTTTAAATTTAAGTTATATTGGCAACTTTTAGTTTTACTTATCGCAGATGTTGAGCACGCATTAGGCCTATAACCTTTTTCCATTGTACCATAAAATGAAATATTTAGTAGTAAATTTTTTTTGCTATAGAATAATTATTATATAAAAATAATGAAATAGTATTTGGATTTTAAAACTGAATTTTATCAGGAAGACAAATAAGGAAATTATATTATCTTCAACCAACTAACTTAACATATAAATTCAGTTTATTATCAGGTCAGTAGGCCACGTGTCGACTTTAAAATGGATAACAAGTAAAAGCATGTACAGTATAACCAGTATAAACTAGAATGAATCATAATTTGCAGTGGGGATGAGTCCAACTATATTAGTTCTGGGGCATATGTAATTTCGTGGGATTTTGAATGAAGCAATTATATGATTAGTGGTGATAGATAGGCAATGACATGTAGAATCGTGTACTACCGGGTGTTTTGTCTGAAAGTCTGGCCGAGCTGGTGTATGACGTCATACCTCCAAAATGGCCGCTAACGGTGACATTGATATATGTCTATCGCTATAATTTCTTTACGGTTGACTTTATGAAAACTTTTTTAATGTTGTTTCTTATTTACAACAAGATAAGGAACTAAAAAGGGAATCCAGCTTGAGGAACATGCCGCCATTTTGAAAAAAATGGCCGCCATCGTGGATCTAGTCCTTTGTGTTTAATATTAATGCATAAAACCACTACTAAATGTAATAAAACCGTGCAGTTTTCTGCTGATAATTTAAGGAAGGTAAGTACTGCATTCTGACTGGGTAGTAATTTTCTGCCGCCATCTTGGATCCGCCATTTTGGATAAGGTAATTTTTTTTAAATTTAAACATAGTGATGTGGCACATCATTTCACAGTGTTTTTTCATGCTGATTGCATTTTCGAAGTACGTTTTTGAATATATTTATTCATTTTCGAGATATAATCAAAATACTATTCTTTCGTGTACATTTCTTATAGACATTTTCAACTTTAATTAATATTTATAATTATTTTTCGCATAACTCCGGTTCTGGTCTCAATATGCAGTTTGCTGAAGTCATAAAACACTGCAAGGGCTTCAATTTGAGCTGCTAATTATTCAAATTTGATGAATTATAGGCGAGTTATAAAGCTCAATTCATCAGAAAACCTTTTCTTTTTTTTAAATACAATTTAATTTAGTAATTATTTATTTCTTGGGTTATGATCAAGATACAATGATCAATTTAGTTTTAAATAAATCACAAAATTATTGGCTTCAAGCTTAGTCATGATCTGTCATTAAAGCATAAAATTAATAAATTACAAATGTTGGTAATGGAGAGAGCATTATGACGTACGAGTACGATTTTTACTATCTATAGCTCAAATGAAAGGCAATTTATAAGTTAATAAAGTTTAGATTAATGAATTAATAATAATTTTAACCCATGCATCAAAATTTTAGAGTCAGTTTCGACTGTTTATTGGTTTTTAGTTTTACATGTTGGCTACACTGTCTAAACAGGAAAATATTCATTTGTTGGCTGATCAAATTGTTTAATCCAATACATATACAATAAAAATACACTAAACGTGCACCAAACTTTCTTAGTATTCACTGTTCACATCAATCTCATTATTCATAAACAAACAGTAAATAGTAAACAATTGATTAGCTGACGTTAAATGAATATTTTCCTGTTTAGACAGTGTAGCCAACATATAAAACTAAAAACCAATAAACAGTCGAAACTGACTCTAAAATTTTGATGCATGGGTCAAAATTATTATTAATTTATTAATGTAAACTTTATCTACAATTTATCAAATACCACTCACTCATGTATCAGAGTATCTCCATATGTATAAAGACTGTATATGTATAAATATAGGGTTAAAATTTGGCATGGACGTTCCTCTTTGCTCAAAAACGTTTTATATACTCAAAATATACTTTAGGTTTTGAAGTCCTTTTAGGGCTCTGCCCCCACTGGACTTCAAAATTACTACAGAGCCTACGGGGTTCAACTTGACGTGGATGGTTCCCTTTACTCATATGAACTCACTTAGAAATGGTTATGCAAAAATAGTTTTTAAAATCATTTAGGGCTCTGCCCACTGAACTTCAAAATTACTCAAGGACCTACGGTGTTGAAACTTGATTTGAAATCCCTTTTTACATATTTTTACTCAATAAGAAACTGTTTTGCAAATGTGGTTTTTGAAGTCCTGAAGAGCTCTGCACCACTATGACCTATCTCTAGGGCCTACGAGGTTAAAATTTGACATGGACGTTCCTCTTTGCTCAAATAGGAGCTCACTTAGAAACGATCTTGCAAATATAGTTTTTGAAGCCCTTTAGGGCCCTCCCACCTACAGGACTTAAAAATTACTATTAGGGCTTATTGGGGTTGAAATTTGACATGTTCGTTCCTCTTTGCTCATAGGTGCTTACTAAGAAAAGGTTTTGCAATATCCAATGCTCTGCTTACACTTCTTCAATGTTTTAATATAATTCTTAATGATGAAGATTTCGTTGCTCTTTAAAGAGACTTTATTATACATAAAATAAATTCAATCACGGGCAAAGCCGTGACGGGCAACAGCTAGTTAATATATAAATTGACTTTCATTTGAGCTGTAGATAGTAAAATTCGTAAGGGTAAGTCATAATGCTCCATCCATATCAACATCTGTAATTCAATAAATTTTATGCTTTAACGACAGATCATGACTCAGCTAAAAATTGTCTGATTTTTATCATCGGAATTTCAAATAAAAGGCAATATGTTTGTGATTTATTTAATACTTAATTGATCACTGTATCTTGATCATAACCCAAGAAATAAATTAACTAAATTACATTGTATTTTTGAAAAATATGTTTTCTGATTAATTGAGCTTTATAACTCGCCTATAATTAATCAAATTTTAATGATTAGCATCTCAAATTGAAGCCCTTGCAGTGTTTTATGACTTCAACGAACTGCATATTGAGACCAGAACCGGAGTTATGCGAAAAATAATTATAAATATTAATTAAAGTTCAAAATGTCCACAAGAAATGTACAGGAAAGAATAGTATTTTGATTATATCTCGAAAATGAATAAATATATTCAAAAACGTACTTCAAAAATGCAATCAGCATGAAAAAACAGTGTGAAATGATGTGCCACATCACTATGTTTAAATTTAAAAAATTACCTTATCCAAAATGGCGGATCAAAGATGGCGGCAGAAAATTACTACCCAGTCAGAATGCAGTACTTACCTTCCTTAAATTATCAGCAGAAAACTGCACGGTTTTATTACATTTAGTAGTGGTTTTATGCATTAATATTAAACACAAAGGACCAGATCCACGATGGCGGCCATTTTTTCAAAATGGCGGCATGTTCCTTAAGCTGGATTCCCTTTTTTGTTCCTTATCTTGTTGTAAATAAGAAACAACATTTAAAAAGTTTTCATTAAGTCAACCGTAAAGAGATTATAGCGATAGACAGGTATCAATGTCACCGTTAGCGGCCATTTTGGAAGTATGACGTCATACACCAGCTTGGCCAGACTTTCAGACAAAACACCCGGTAGTACACGATTCTACATGTCATTGCCTACCTATCACCACTAATCATATAATTGCTTCATTCAAAATCCCACGAACCTTCTTATATTGACATATGCCCCTACACTATATAGAGTAAGTAGAGAAAAGGCTCATTAGCCAGCTTACACACAGCTTTGTCTTTGGAGGTATTGTAAAATCTTATTGATTTTGTAACATTTGAATCTAATCATGTTTTAAGAGATCCAATTTTCCAATTATCTAATCCAATTTTAGTCAAGAGTAAATTCTAATATTTGTAGGTTCTTAACGGTTTTCAAGAGAATAGGAAGAACCATGTGTTATAAAATTGTAATCTTTGGAGATAAAGTAACAGAGTTTATTAAACATGCTTTTATACAGGGTAAAAATAAATTGTAATTAATGTTTTATTACAGTAGTTTTGGAATCTTATTTTCAGAGGGAAAGATATTTTTCCATCCCAATTAAATAGACTACTAACATTAATAAAAATAATAAAAATTTTACAGGCTTAACTAACTGACAACATAACACCTTACTTCTTCCAATTCATTGGTTGTTATTTTTTAGTTTAGGCCTATTTTTCATCTTGACGGTTTATAGTTGTAAAAATCTAGGGTTACACCCTATAAGTCCCGTTTTGAGTCTGTAAACTTATGGAAAGCCTAATTCCACACAACACTTGCATGGTTTTGATAGAATTACATATAAAATCGACAGAGACTTTTTAAACACTCTTCAGTCATTAATAATTGATACATCTATCTATGATAAAGACTTGCATGGTTATACTTCGAGTATTCATAACCTTTCCCGTTACTGTTTCATTTGCCCTAAATTTTATATGTGGCAAATTGTGATGGTGCTAAGCTTTAAAATTTACAATCCCACATTATTTCCATAAACTATACACAAATAGTAATAGCAATTCAACATAGAAATTTCTCTCAAAATTTGCCGATCAAGAAGTTTTTGACACTATTTAAATAATGAAATAAAATTACCTTGTCCAATCACTGGTTATCAAAAGACGACATGTTTCGTTCCTTAGAACTTCATCAGGTCCATAGTATTCAACTACCACATAATCCAATGTATTATTATTACATTGTGGTTTGTCAAATGATTCAATAAAAGATTGTCCCAGTCACTATAACTAAAAGTTGTCATAATGATAAAAATTAATAAAACAGAATAAAACTGATTCAAATTTGTACTTGGGCTGGCCAGCACCTCACTCTCACTCTCACTGCTATTTAAATGGGAGCGGTGGTCTAGCTCCGACGGTCCCGACACACCTCCCGACCGAGCATTCAAACTGACATGTCCGCCGAGCTGTTGAACTCAGAACTGTTGAGCCATTGGACTCGACATATGCTTGACGGATGTTCGATAGTGTGTAGACCCCTTTAGACTAACTGTGATTTTAAATGCACTAATTTCTCGTGTGGGTATCAAGTTAAAAAAATTACCATAACTGTCTTTGTCACATCATAACTCAAATTGTATGGATTAGTTTTTAATTTTATTAATGTGATTAATCAAAATATGAAATTATTATACATTTACTCCTTGTAATTTTATAATACATCATACCGTACCCCTCAAATGACAATGCCTCAATCAAATATTTAAATGTTGGAGAAATTTTTCAAATATGGTCAATAATAACCTTATTGGTTTATGTAATATTCACACAACCGTTCAGATAAGTAGAAAACTATACAAACAATACCTACTTTTTATCTCACTCAAAAACTATCACATCTCTAAGAAGGGAGTGTATCACACAAACTAATCGTGAATCTCTTCACTAAAAAATGTCCGTGAAGAGAAGGATTCACACGGGAACTGTGCTTTCATTACTCAATTTATGCAATCCCATCCAAAATCAGTTCAATCAGTACCGGTAGGTCTACAAGTCTAAGTCGAATGCAGCTCTGGTTAAGCGCTCATTCATTTTAAATCCTACGGTGTCAAATATGCGTTTATCGGGATGCAGTTTAACTGTACGGTAATCAAGCATTTGACTGATGTCATATGTAGTTACGGTCATGATGGTCTAACAGCCTATATCTGTATGGATATCAGAGAGCACTAAATGGCACCAAGCCAATATTATGCAATATCGCACATAGCAAACCAGCAACAATCAACCATAGTTACCGCTTGTTTCGCTTGCTGTCCGTAAAGCTGGAGCTAACAGAGATAGAGAATTAGTTTTTGTTAGTATGAACATTACAACCACTTCCAACAATTCATTAAATATTTTAAATGAGGCAAATATTTTATGTGTGTTGGATTGATTTCAATTTTAAATTTAGATTGATTCACCTTATAAGAAATATTCGACTCACTGAATATTCTGAAGCGCATCACTGATTTTTAAACATTTCAGAAAAATGTTCCTATTAATTATCAATAGAATTGAAAATAGTTTAACATTTAAGTTTATTAGCATCGAGTTATAGTTTAAGATTTTGAGCCCTAGCGCTTGAGAGTTGTGGTTTTCCAAATAATCTTAAAAAATTTGTAAATAACAAATCTATTAAATAAAAAAACTTCAAAATTTTATAAGCATGCATTAAAATTTTATAAAATAATTATGTTAAAAATAAAATTTTAATATATGCTTTTGTTTAAAAATTAAATAAATATTTTGTATTTGACATGTACTTGTTACTATTTTAGCATAAACAATATTAGCATAGTAAAAATAAAAATATTACCTCAACAGACTTCAATTATAAATAATAAAATATTAGTTTTTGATGAATTTATTTCTTTGGTAAACCAGAGATAAGTTAGTCTAAGTTTTAGTTATTATTTATGATAATTAATAAATAAGAAAGACAAAAATTTTACTAACAGCAAAAGAGACAAAGCATAAAACTTAGCTGCAAAATAGTGTACACATTTTACATACCAGAATTGTTTGGTTTTATTCAGGACGTAAAACTCTTTCTCTTAAATGATTAAATACATAATTTATTGAGTGCTTGTTGCCTTATTATTAGAAATCATTTTACGGTATTTTATCATAACAAAGCATTCTAATAGTTACTGAAGTATTTAATATTCTCACATTCTCTTAGAACAGAAAAAAGTGCATCAAACACAAAAAATAATTGTAATGATTTCAACAATGCTTTCTAGGCCCATAGAATAAAAGAGGAGTGAAATTTTAGCTGGTGTGACACAAATGGGCTTGTCACTAGCTTGTGGGAAACACAGTGTTGTAGTGGCAGGAATGGTTGGGAACGACATTGCTACACTGGTTTTAAAAAACACAGGAAAATCACCAGCCCTGTTTAGGGAATTTGACAAATATATTAAGCATTCCCACACTGGAAAATTTTAAGCATTTCCACACTGGAAAATTTTCCACTACACCACTGGACATAATAAATGTAACTAGGAAACTAAAGTTATGAATTTGGTTTACAGCGCTCCTGATGTCAGTAGCTCTTTGGATATCTTAGATTCCTCATTTGATACACTGACACAATCTGGTGAGTGTTTTAATAAGTTGAATATGATTGAAGGGAGAGTGTGATGAGTCTGATGATTCAAATGAGTTGTAGTTTTTTATGCTGAAGTCAAAGACCAGCTTATTCATTTGTCAGTGTCAGGACCAATAATAAGCAACTTAACGGACAAAGGTAGATGGGTCCAGTTTCAAAAATTAAAATCCTCCTAGCTTTTCTCAGGTTCAAACTGTTTATCAACCAGACCAATATGCGTCACACCACCTGGGATATACACCAATCTTTTTCCTATGCACCTGATATTGCTTCCGTCAACTTATATTTAAAAAAGACCCTCTCGTGTGTGAGAGAGTTAAAAAAAAAAACACACATACTAAAAATAAATCACAATCTAACATCGAAAACGAAATGTGCAAGCAGGCTCATTCGCGCCTGTATTCTCAAGGTGTTGTCGGCATGCAGATTAGGTTAGATCGTGTTGTTGCACCTGCTCCAGCAGCCGCAGCTTCCTCCGATGCGTCTGCTCCTCGAGCCGGTCGACATACTCGCGCAGCTCCTCGATTTCCTCCTTGACTTGCTGGACGGTGTCGAGCTCGTTCTTGATCGCCACCATGTCGCGCTTGACTTCGCTCACCTCGCTCTGGCACGACTCGACCGACTTGGTGAGCTCCTGCAGCTGGCTGCGGATCTCGCACAGCGCGACTGTTGTCTCCAGCTGGCGGTCACCGCGCTGCTGAAGCTCATCCAGCTTGGCCGACAGATTCATGCTCATCACGCTCACCTGTCTCTGCAGACTGCGACAGCGACCAGGCCAAGCCCTTACTAATGCAACCCTCGACATTACAAGGTTACAATAAACTGGTGTATACTGAGCGCACAACACCATCGAGTGGTATCCGCCACCATCAGTTTGGAACAAAATGATGTTTATCAACTTTTGAAATTATTGAAGTTATTACAGAAGACTCCTCTTGACCAGCTACCTTCACCTAGCTCCACTTTAACCCACTTACCTTGTAAAACATCTTTTTAACCGGCCATTTCTTAACGTATCATCACTTTAATTAACCAGTCTTATTGAATATCTTGCAGAAAACGTTTCCATATCTATCTTTCTAATCAATTTCATTTACATCGCCACGTGATAATTATACAATAGAGTCCCACAGACCCAGGCTTTGATAAACCCAGAATTCTGGATAACCCGGAAAGCCTGCCAGAGCAGTAAAGTGCACTGGGTTTAAAGGCGCTTAGCGCCATAGGCGTCATTTGGGGGTGGCAAGGAGGGGCAGTTGCCCCCCCCATAATTTCGGTGATTTTTTATTTTTTTTTTATTGGAAATTAAAATGTTAGGTTATGTAAAATCGTGAAAATTTTGTATATAACAATTATAAACTTTTGAATCAGTCTTTAACAAAATGTCTCCTTTGAATTATTTACGTAAAAATCTTAAATTGACTCAACACCCCTTCCCAGAGGTAATTTAAAACTATAAATTAACTCTGCAATCGTCATCTTTAGCATGAAGTCACATCTCACGTCTGTCCTGCTACAGAAAGAGCGCCAATGTGTCAGGTAGCGCAGCTTAGAGGCAGACAGCAGTATCAGTTTAAAATTGCATGTTTATAAGTTTTGCAGTTTTTGAGGTGTGCTTGCTTAAATCATCCATGTCCCCAATGATGGCGGCGAACGCATAAAGTTAATCGTATGACTTATCACTGTAGTGAGATTTGTTTTGAGTTAGTGAAAGTATTTCTGACCTATATATCAATAACAGAAAATTAAAAGTTCGCTGTAAACTTGTCTGATTACGTGTGTCAGGCCCGGTGTCGCGGCCGCGTGCGGAGTTGCGTTCACCGCGATCACGATCATCGGTGACATGGCTGAGTTTTTAAGGAAGAAGAACTCTAAAACCGTAAAACTTAGAAACGTGAAACTTTTACACAATGCTCAGTAAATACTTTTCTTTCAAATTATGTGTTTGTTGTTAAATATCCCAGTTAAAGATAACATAAAAAATAGCTGGCTTATGCATAACAGACAAGTATTCAAACAGCTAGGGAATACTTTGGATAGGCCCTGAAACCTGCCATTTAAATAGGATTTTGATGTTTGGATGAGCATACAACGACTCATACTTTAGGATAGCTGGCACCCCCAAAAATGTTGACCTAAATCCGCCCATGATACTAACCATGGACTTTTTGTCCATTATAAGGAAGTCTCCAAAGGTGCTTTGTCAAAAAATAATTTTTGATAGAGATAAAAAAATGTGTTTTACCAATGTGTTTATGTAGGCCTATAGAGTTTTTTGGTCTGTGTATCCGACTGTAAATTTTTTGAGTGGTAAATACGAGTAATATGCAATAAAAATAACTAAAGAGTTATAAAATGATGTTTTTTGCATATTTATTTCAACAATTTAGCATCCATTAAATTTCTTAAGGTGTTTTACATCACAGTAACCACTAGCAGTTCCCAATAATGACCTTCTACCCTACATATAGAAACATGTTATATAATCAAATTTTACATGCATTAGGCTATTGGTTTCATGTTTTTTCATGGGTTTGTGAGATAATATTATAAGTTCACAGTTTATGGACAGCTTAGTTTCACAATTTAAACTTAATTAGCTTTTAATAGTTATTAGCGAAATTTAAGATGTTTTTTATGTATTTGTAGGAAGGGGAGGGGGTATGACCTTATGAAAATCTTGCCCCCCCAATCAGAATGCTGAAATGACGCCTATGCTTAGCGCCATACCATCAGCCAGAGTTTTCGATTTTATTTATCTTAACAGATGAGGTTATTTTTTAAAGAGTTTGGCAAACCTCTTTTTGCCTTACTTTGCCCTGTCCACATAGACTATTGATCTGTGAGTGGATTGTATTAGACAAAGTAAGGGGGTGAGCCGCTACAGTACAGGTGAATGGTACTAATAAAATTCACTGGCAGAACGCAGATTAAAAAAACACAACATCGCTGCCATGATTCCAAAGTCTGGCGCAACTATCACTACTCCATCAACTCACCCAAAAGTATAAGGTAAGTTATGAGTTATTAAGTTATTGGGTATTGTATTATTTACACATTATGCAATAAATAAATGTTTTTTTATAGAAATAATGTTAACATGTTTGTACTTTTGATGTTTACTCCCTTCCAAATAACCTGGAATTTTCACAAACCTGGACACCGTTCAGTCCACATTAGTCCAGGTTTGCAGGACTCTACTGCAGTGTCGTTACCAGTGAACTTAATAAGCGAATGCCTTTGGACGGAAGTGAACGCCATTTGTAAGTGATTCCGTTTGTTTCCTTTTTTAGTAGATCACAATACCGAAATTTTCTAGATTATTCTTATTAGTCTGTGTTTGGATGTGTTTTAGTTTTGTTAGACCAGAAAAATAAGTTTTAGAGTGTGAATAGGTAGCTACAAATTAAATGCAGTAGTATATTTATTGTTATTTAAGATATTATTTAATTTAGGCCATAGAAACTGTAATTTAACGTTTTTAAAGGTATATGTCGGTTTAACCGGCCAATTCGTTCTGGTACTGAGGTGGCCAATCAAGAAAGAGTCTACTGTAATGGAGCAGACCATGGATTTGTAACTGATCCAGGAAATACCACTCGATGTCTGAGGCCACAACGGAAAACACATCCCTATTACAAAACACACTTTAGACCTGTAAATTTGGTGGTAAAAGGAAATGTGTGTTACACTCAAAAATTAAACAAAAAAATCTTAACTGCTTATTGACCTTACACGCTCAATACGGATTGTGATATTTGGACCGTGATCCTGGATTACAATATGGATTGAGTGTGTAAAGTCAAATGATGAGTGATCCATGAATCATACATCAATATATGACTTTACACACTCAATCTGTATCGAGATCCAAGATCACAATCCAAATATCGCGATCCGTATTGAGCGTGTAAAATCCGCCAACAGATTATGATTTTTTTCAAAAATGAAACATATGTTATATAAAATATAAAAAAATCTAACTAATGTATAAATAGTTATGATAAGCAAGATGACAATCAATTTTCTGCAATGACTGATTTACTATGGACAAAAACTGACTTTGAGTCTCTTTTCATAAACAGGTTTCAAATAACATAGTTTAAAATTTAATAGGACGTTTAACCTGATTTAAGGCTCGCTTTCCCTAAACACATTTTAACTTAAATTTGGTTTTATTCAATATTGAACATATGGCCAACTTTGGTTTAAACTCTAGTTTAAGTTTCAAACTGATTTGGGGAAAGGGACCCTTAAGTGAAGTTTTCCCCATGAACTTTTGAGAACCCGGAGATAAATTTAATGCTAAACATAAAATAGTTATAGCTTTGATTTAAACTTGAGTTTAACTTAAACAAACTTGGGGAAGCCAACACTTTAAGAAAGCACCACATGAATAAAAATACAATGTGTTATGAAATGGTGCTTTATCTGCTAGCAAAATTCCATGGCTACCGAATACAAAAACAGTGTTATGATGCCAAGTATGTTTTTTTTTGTATTTGTTCTGATCTGATGGATTAGATCTTTGTTGTCGGTAGATTATACTTTAAAAATTTCTTGTTAGATGTGAAAAGCTCCACTTATCTTAAAGATTATTTAATGCTTGGATGGGCACAAATTTAAACTTTACCAAAGTTATTAGGTAGTCTAAGACCTCTTCCATGGCTTGCAGAGTGATATTTAAAAATATTGTGCAATAGTGAATAGTCAAAAAACAAAAAGGACCGTTGTGTCAATGTTTATTGGAAACAAATTTTAATTTTAATAATTAATGGATTATTTTTATATCGAGGCTGAGGAAATGTCAGTAATTTAATAACTACACATATGTCTGTTGTGAACATGAAACACAAAATAACAAAGAACTAAGTACCAAACTTTACAAAAAATATCATTGATACATTTCAAAATCCTTAATAATTAAGAAATAAGACAATAACTGATAAATTAAAAACAACAAAAAGGTAAATAAAAATTGTTAAATTGGTGGTATAACATTTTTATTTAATGGAAAATATAAAATAAATAGACAAGCAACAAAATAAATTAAAATATTACAAAACGTTATGGCAAGAAAAAAAAACACTGAAAGACATTCACAAAGTAAATACTGTAAGTGTAGGAAGGTAATAATATTTACCTATAATAATTAAAAGCATAATGGCATAGAAGCAACAAAATACCGGTAACAAAAAATATTTGTAAAATCTATCATAACAAGAAATAAGTTAACACATTTATGAAAAAAATTTGTTAAACCAATTTAAATCTTATATAAATAGAGACATGTTCTATGAAAAAATTATATAAAATGTCTACATTCAAATTATTTATTACCTAAATTGACAAACAATAAAACTTTAACTGTATTTATAACTCATTTAAATTTATAAAATACCGTATGTATACAAATAATTTAGGTGAGTTTTTTTGTTAAAATACTGAAAATTGAGGAAATTAAATATTAAAATAAACACCATGCATAACTATTTTAATTCCTATTAGCAAGTACATCTACTGCAAAGCTAGGGTCCGATGTTAAAATTATTCAAGTATAACACTGCCAAATTGTTGAATAAGTTGACTTTTACTACAACGTTGGATCCATTCTTCCAACATAAAAACTTATAAAATTTCATTAATGCAATTTCAGGATGTTGTTACTACCTGCTTTCTAACTAGCTTTCGCAAGTGAGTTAGAAGAACAATTTCTTAACCAAGCAAGTTTTAAAAATAAATTAAATAAACACTTAAACAACATAGAAAACTTGGAATGGTGATAGAAGAATGATGACTGATTGTGTATAATTTATCAATATGTAAACCACACTTCAACTTGGCATGGGTTAATTAATTTTAAAAAATACTGAAGAAAAGAATACAGAGAGAAACATTAACTGAATCAGAAATATCGGAGCCTATTGAATGGTGTCAAAAAACAGACATTATTTTTAATGTTAGAAGACATAGATTTTTTAATACCTTTTGGCAGCTGTCGTCGATTGCTGGCTTTAAAAAAATGGAAATCATCACTGCATTGCAGACACTGTATTGTGTACTGACAACGACGTAAACTGAGTGCTAAGAGAACTTTTGAGAGTTACATTAAGAATCTACAGTTTTATCCAGTAAAAACATACACAACTAAGGCCTTAGGATGAATATCTAACAAGAAATTCAAATTTGACATCAAGACATCAGACTACTTTTTCAAAAAGCACTTTAATTTAAGTGTCTGAAAATATTATTTGAGGAGAAAGTTGTAAAATTGTTGGTGAGCATAAAATCTTTTCTATACATCTAAAGTCTGAACAACATTTTGACAGAAGTTGAGGTAATTTTTCCAACGCACACGGCAATTTGAGTTAGTGTGTCAGTGTAACTTTCTTGTGAAGAAGTTCCTCCTTTTTATAAAAAATTCACTCATTTTGGTTATTGTCCCTGGGGAAGTATGATTGTGAGGTCGATATTGTAGTGGTATTTAGATTACCTTAAATCAACAGTTCAATTTAAAATTTGTGGTTTGCAACTTAAGGGGTAAAAACACTTTCAACATGGTCATATTGTAGAAAGTTGTTAAATATTAAGCAAGATTCAGATGTATTTTCTGTCAGGAACATGTTTTTTGATCAATTGAATTACTAACTTTGCAAAGTCATCTGAAAAAAATCATCTGAAGCTCAATTTTATAATTATTTAACTACTGGCAAAACTGTTGTAGACTGGCAAAAGTTGATCTAAAACTGCTATAACCTTTCATAATCATAAGTTACCTAATTTTGATGAAAGGTCAAAATTCCTGTCTTCTACACAATAAAGAGAGTAAATATTAATGTAGTTTAAAACTGTAAGTAAATCTTCCAACATTTAAAATATAAATAAATGTCAAATATAAATGAGGTTTGATGATTTGAAAATGATTCTGTTCAATTGTGCAAGCTATTGCAATAAAATTTGCAGGAACATGAATGATGGGTTGGACGGACGCTGTATTCGGTGGTACCTCATAAGCAGTTCCCGGAGAGTAGCTTCGTCGTCTTCCGTCGTCTGCGTCGCATCACTGAGGGTCAGCGGCTGGTGCCAGGCAGAGGTCAGCTCCTCGCCATCCTCCAAGATGCCGACTCGACTGCGTCCCCTCGGCTCTACGACTTCCACTAGGCGATCGGGTCCACCAGAAAATTTCATAGGTTTTCTAACCCCTGAAGGATTTTCTGGCCACCACCCCCCACCTAAGCACCACCACCAGGCCATTTATTTCCACCCCCGGGTGATTACATGCATGCATTGATTTTACAGCGGATGAAAAGTGAGAGTTTCCACACTGGTTATCACACAATGTAACTTTTTCGTTTTATAGGTTTGGGCACAAAAAAATTGTCAAACCGAATCGATAGTTTCTGCCAACATTTTAGAGCTGCTACAGTTTCCAGTCCTCTGGGTGATTCATTCGTAATTTTAAAAATTTTTAGCTATGTACAGTTTCATGTTTGTACAGTAATTTTATAAATTAAATTAGAAGACCAAATTATAATTATTTTGAAAGTGTACTGATAAACTGAGTTTAGATCCATTATATTTTTGTTCTTTAAACTAAACTGTACATTTGCATTGTTCAACAAGTTTATCATCGGGAGGAAAGGATTAACAGTAGTACTTAAGTTGATTAGTCCCTATCTTCAAAACATTACTATCAAACTATCATTAGGCAATTATTTTTTAGTTTTTTTTAAAGAAAGTTTGATATAGTTCAGGATATGATATAGATATAGTTCATGTGTTGATATAGTTCAGGTGGTTATCTTTACCTTCTTTTTAATTTTGGAAAAAAATTTTCAGTTTTGGAAGAAATCAGTCAGTAGCAATATAAATCAAAGTCGTTACATATAGTTATTACCATAGTGCTATGAAAAAAAGCTTTCATAAGTTACACACACTTGTAAATTTTTACATTTCATACGGTGTTTATTTTTTTGCAAAGTAAAAAATTCACAGTTAGTAAATGTGTTATAAAAGTATCATTAATAATAAATAGTTATTTAATTTTTATCTATATAAAACCATTATCTTTTCCTCACATTACATTGTTCACAACAGAAAATTGAAGGATACATGGTCTGTGCAGAGATGCTGTTCCATGCTGTTAAATGATGACTCGACATTGAGTCTATACTCTCTGACTGTACAGATTACAAACGTTACTCCGGTCAATGTTTGCGGTTCCTGAGATAAAACGATCGTCTATTGTTCGAATCACTTGATCATCACAGAGTTGCTTATCCCAAACCTGCGCTTTGCTATAATCAAAACTCGTAAATTCAAACTTGCTGAGCTTGCGTCTCGTAAACATTACACTGCTGATAAATCAATGGACTTTTCACGCTTTACCACAGCGGTTTAATACAAATAAAGTTAGTTTAGTTTACTTTTTTTTAAATACTTTGTAACTAAATTTTTCAAATTAAAACTGATCTGAATTATCTACTAAAATTATCATAGTTAAAATTATTATTTTAACTTTCAAAGCGTACTAAAAAATTAATTAAGTGTCATTTGCACAATTTTACCTAATAACTAAGTTTAACATAAAAGTCAGTTGCACATGCATAGTTACACCTCCAGCTGTTTTTAACTGAATGAAACTAGATTATATTTAATAGGTTTATAATTAATTTATTTGTGCAAATGACCCCGAAAGATAATACAGTACTTAATATGATTTTAATCAAATTTCAGTAAGTAAAAGGCAAATTTTATTTATAAAAATATGGTACGGTAACAAGTTAGATGGTGTATATTGTAACTGACACTAATGCTATTAAATTTTTAAAAAAAACTAGAGGGCCTGTGCAGCGCAATGCGCTGCATTTATTAGGGTAAATGGTGATCAAACTTTGCTCCATGGTAATACTTTGAAAAAAATTTCACTATAGTGAAAATCATATAGAACATTATTGGTGTTTCATCGATCAATCTCCATTACCAATTCTCCAACTTCCCAATGTGATAGTGTTGAGATGTGGTGCTCGTTCTTTTAGGTCTAAATTAGCTAAGATTACGTAGTTCTTTTGCCGATATGCCTTAGAGCCTTTGTCTAAACCTAAACCCTCCTATGAAATATAGAAAAAATTCACAGATGTTGGATACACTTAAGTCATCAAACATGACAACAGAATAAAAATCAACATTTCATTACTCCCCCGGTCCACTATGAGTTATGCAGCACTCAATGCGGCTGTTTTTGTAGTACTACTGTATGAGGTACAGTAGTCAATTTTATAGTGAATGAGTCCACATTACTATTTATGTCTAAATCTTCTTTAACTTAACTTTCCATGAAATTACAAAATTTAAATAAAGAAATCACAAAAATTAAGAGAATCTACATCTTTGTTGGTGTGGTCCATTTTGTTTTTAGTGGCATTTTTATTTTGGTTAAAATTTCTCTTTATAAAAACCATTTTTGTAATAAGCTTGTTTTCTATACAGGAGGTAAAAAACTTTTAAATGTTGTCTTTTACACAGGTTTTTTAATATGTGTAGCGTTCTGCATAAAACCTGTTTAGTAAATACAAAGGTTATTACACTTACAACCAACTATCCCTTTTCCTTATAGTTTATAGCAGTTTGAAAACCCATGCACACAAATTTAGTGTTCTATTTTAATATTTGTTACCTATCATTATTGTTTCAAATACCAGCCCGACAACCAATAAAACCCATGTCAAAAATTTCAATTTCCAAAATTGTTTTCGTAAACAAATATGAATTTTTCTAGGGTTAAGTTACAAAACTTATTTTTGTGCCCAAGTACGCGTAGATAAAACTTTCAAGCAAAATCTACCAGCTGCATTTTGAGAAAAGGTTAAAACCTCAGATTAGACACTCCTCGTATTGAAGTATGAAATTGTATAATGTGAATTGAAGTATGTGTTGATATTTCAGTACCATTTTAATTTGCTTCTATTCAGCTTTTAACATATGGTTTGTTTGTTTAACTATCAACAGCTGTTTTATTTAGAAATTCAATACAAATCGTTCCCCATGTTAATCTTATGGACAAAAAATGAACTTTGAAGGCTTCCCGTGGGCTTCAGAATTAAAATATCAAAAATCTAAAACCTTATTGCAAAACTACGAACTGAGACCATTCTTTTGACACCTCAAACTTTAAAATTGGCCCAGAAATAAGGGAGGAGTAGTGTTAACAAAAAAAGGGCATCACGTATTATATATATAGATAGATAGATAGATGTTTCTTCTTTATTGCTCAAAAATGTTTTTTCAACTATTAACAACCAATGTGTGTAAATAATATGCTTGATGGGATCGATTCCATATTATTTATATAAGATAAAAAGCTAAATCATTCCTCCACCAGTGTTTCTCTTTTAACCCCAACAACCCATTACACAAGACAATGAAAATTGTATATATATACTGTACCTCATATTGACAAAAGCCCCACAAGTACGCCATGGTGAGAGATATTCTTGCCGACTTAACGCTACCTGCAACAATAACATATGTGTTACAATACTAGGCCTAGATGATTGAGCTACAAAATTTATTATGTTGTCTGTATATAGTGCATTGACAAATCCGCCGAGCCTCCCTCTCCGCCGAAATCGGCCTGAACATCTCTCCAGACAACATGGTTGGAGCAATACTTTGGGCGAAAAATGTCAACCTCGATCGGCCTTAATCGTTGCATAACCCGACGAGGAAAGCCCTAGTGGCGTATCATTAAAGGCCTAGCCCGAAGTAGTGTGCTAAACAGTTCCAGGCTAGTGTCCTAGGAGACAAGGGGTTTTTTAGCCGGTAGTCCTTGGGACAAAGAGCCCGTGGGAGTTCGGCCCTCCTATGAATAGACAATGAACCTTTCAGAGTGCATTCCCTATTATTAAAATTTTTAACCAATCACAAAATATTTTTAAAATTTTGTTTTTTTCCGCATCTTAAAATAAAATTAGGGCCTACTAGATTTGGAGCATTATAAAAGATAAGGACAAATGTAATTTCTGGTCCCAAATGTTTTAGTTTTTAGAATTTTGGTTCTACACTGGTTCTGTTATATAAGCAGGGTTTTATCTTGAACTGTGAAAATTCCAATTGGGGAATAAACATTATTTATGTTCCACAATATAACTGTCATATCAAACAAAAAAAGAAAAAAAACCTGGTTTAAAATATTACATAACAGTTTTATAAATTTTACCTTATAATGTTGTAATAGTATTACAACACTGTGGTAAATCCACCGTGACACAACACCGGAAAAGATCCAAAACTGCCTGAAAGTTATCGGCCAATAGCTCTTTTAAGTGTTTGTTATAATCTGCTAGAGAGGTTGATTTATAACAGAATCCTCCCTATTCTCAATGCCAGCATCCCTGTCGAACAAGCTGGATTTAGGCCTGGTCGCAACTGTTGTGACCAGGTTTTGGCTCTGACTTCTTTCATTGAGGATGGGTTTGAGCGAAGACTGAAAACCTCTGTGGCTTTTTTAGATCTGACTGCAGCATATGACACTGTCTGGAGAAAAGGCCTCCTAGTTAAATTTTACGACCTTATTCCTTGCCCTTTCTTGTTGCGTCTCCTCAACTCAATGCTCTCCAAAAGGATGATAAAAGTATATCTGGGACGCAGAGAAAGTACGTTTAGGCAACTAAAGGATGGCCTGCCACAAGGGTCAGTGCTCGCCCCACTGCTCTTTAATGTGTATACTGCCGACATTCCTGTAACTCGGTCCTTAAAGTTTATATATGCAGACGATGTTGCATTGGCATATCAACACCAGCATTTTCGACAAGCTGAGGAAACACTAACAAATGACCTCACGACCCTCGGTGAATATTTTGAAGCCTGGAAGCTAAATCCAAACCCAACAAAAACTGAGGTTGCTTGCTTCCACTTGAATAATAGACTGGCCAACCAAAAACTTAAAATCGTATTCAACGGTGTTGAGCTGAAACATAATGACCACCCACAGTATCTGGGAGTCACTTTAGATCGGTCTCTCACGTTTAAAAGCCACTTACAAAAAACGGCAGCTAAGGTGAGAACCAGGAATAACATTGTCCATCACCTTGCTGGCTCCACATGGGGAGCTAACGCACAAGTTCTGCGAACAACTGCTCTGTCATTGGTGTATTCAACTGCTGAGTACTGTGCTCCCGTGTGGTTAAATAGTGTGCACGTTAGAGATACCCTGGCTCCCGGTGCTGTGTCATATCGCTCCTCCTTAAATAAGACGAAGGGATGCACTCATTAGGGAATACACAAAGATCTTATCTGCTCCACAGCTGCCCGTCCATGATTACCTACCCCAGAATGCGGGCCGATTGAGGTCCCGAAGACCACCTCTACGAACAGCCTCCCAGTTGATGGACACGAACTTCACCATCCATACGAACTGGACTTCCTCCTGGTATGCTTTTCAAGGTCGGAACCACTTCTTGATAGCTGACCCAACCGTAGCGGTAGGTGGTATGAATCTTCCTCGGAATCAGTGGACTATACTCAATCGTTTCCGCACTGGAGTGGGAAGATGTAATTATTGGAAGTACAAATGGGGAATGACACAAGACCAGTCATGCGACTGCGGAGCGGAGTATCAGACTATGGAACACATAGTCGAAGAGTGCCCACTGAGTGCCTTCCCCGAAGGATTGACCGGTCTACATAGCTCAAGTGAAGCTGGGCTGCAATGGCTTAGCGCCCTGGATTTAACTCTATAAAGAGAGATCTAATTTTTATTTTTATGTTTAGATTTTTTACTTATACTGACTCAGGTGCTCAGCACCGCAGAATTTATTTTATTATTCTTAAACCATGGTGGCTGGCTAAATGAGCCATACGATATGTATATATATATATATATATATATATATATATATATATATATATATATATATACTGTGGTAAATATCTTACACGGAAAAGATATACCAGCCAACATAATGAAAGCAGAATGATTCTTAATCTTCAACAGGATGTGACGCCTGCTGTGAAGTTAATACACATCAACGTGAAAGGTTTTTTGTTTAATTTCATAATTCTAGTGGCTGACACTTCAGTTATTGCACTTAAAGTAACATTTATCTTATTGTGACAGTTCTTTAAGAGCAGTTGAACCAAATAAAAAAATCAATTTTCCGAGATATATAAGTACTTTAAATTTGACTAAACTTGTATGATATTTTACCAAACCAGATATTTAAAGCTTAATTTCCTTCAATTTACTCTATTGAAGAAAACCAGTTAAAGTCTCTTTCTATTGTAAAAAGTACGAGTTGTTGCCTGTCGATACTCGACGGATCCAGATCCATTTGTGGCGAGTGCAGCGCTAGGCAGATGGTGGAAAACATGTATAAAATGTACTATTTAGATTGCCATCCTTCCAATAAATCAGCTGTTTTACATAATTAAGTATATTGTGGTGAAGGCCTAGGATTATACAATTTTACAATCAAAACTTATTCATTTACTTTATGATCCACCAACTATAAAACTGAATATTTTAAATAGTATAAAACTGTATTATTTTTCCAGTCCATTAAATGGATAATACATTATAAGTGTATACGTTTTTAGGTTCTGGCCATAAAAACCAAATTCTTCTTGAGTTTTGCTCTTCTACTGTTTTTAGACAAAATACCTCATGTGTATACAATCAGCTGATTGAAAGCCTGTAAAGTTAATTTATTGCAAAGGATTGAATGTGTTGATTTTTGTAATTTAAGAAAGTACGATAACGTTAAAATTAACAAAACCTACTAATATAAAAAAAGTTAAGATTCTATTTGGTACAAACTGCATGTAAATCAGTCCAGTGGAAGTCTCAGACAAACTGTCCAAAGGATTGAAAAAGTTGACTTTTTCTCATGTTAAATCTCCATAAGAAAAGTTCATTTTTAATTTTAACAAATTTAATGTAACTATTCTCAAAATAAAAATAAATTTGCTAATATTTAAATCGACCCAATAGAGGTCTCAGACGAACCGTCAAAAGTTGTTTTTTACTTTACTATTTTAAATATAAGTATATAAATTTTATATAGTTATATATTTTATATACTTATAAATGCTAATAATTTCACAACACAATCGGTGGTCATTGATTTAGAGGAGAGTCAACAACTTTTTAGCAAATTATCCTATCTTTATAGAATACGTTATTATGGTAATAGAACTTGTAAGACCAAAATTACTTGGACCGTGTTACTTTTTCATACTGAGGACCCCAGTTGCCAAAGTGTTCATTTTTATATACAACAGTGTCCATGATACTGATAACTTGTGAAAGGCATCTCAAATTTTTATGAAATTTGGTATGGTGAAGGGATCGGGTCTATTTTCATGCCAGCATTGTAAGGGTAAGATTTTACCCTCATAAGTTTTGTATTCTTTTATGTTTATCAGAGAAGAATCTTAGTTTTGAATTCATTAATTATTAAAAATAAACTAGCTGTAAAACATATTCCAGGTATTTATTTCTTTTAAACCCCAAATAATAATTACAATTGAATAGTTAATTGTAATTAAGTTACACAAGTAATTATTCAGTTATTTTAAAAAGACAGTCAGAATAAATATTAAGTTCGGTGAAATCCCATTATCTTGAGCCAGTCAATCACCGACTGATAAGACCGAGAAAACAAAAGGCACAGTCAGGTGGTGCAGGGAGCATAGAAATATACAATGATAACTTGTTTATGGGGGCTAAAGGTAGGCTTGCCATACGTCCCGGTTTGACCAGGACAGTCCCGGTTTTTCGCTATTGTCCCGGTGTCCCAACCGGTTTTGCTTCTGTCCCGGTTTTTATAAAAATTGAGAAAACTTTGATTTATTAATAAAAAAATAATGTAACGATTTGCTTTTTTCTTTCATAAAATAAATATTTTTATAAAATTTTACAATAAAAAGTACTACTAAACTGACATGTCCATTTAATTTTTAGAAGGAAATCAAATTTAAAGTAAAAATAAAATTTGATGTCCGTAAGATGGGGGATAAAGGTTGGCTGGGCAACTCTAGAGTAACTTACTTGTGACGTGGAAGAAATGGACATGGGCTATTATTGAAAAAGGTCTGTTCCAGCCAAATGTCAATAAGAGACGATTTACTATTGTTGCAACTTTATTTAGATTCAAGAAGATGTAGGACCTTATCTTTTGAGCATGTGTTAAAATAATAAGCTAATAAAAAATATAGAATTATGCTTTTATTTTTTTAGTTTTAACTAATTAATATTTCTTACACAAAACGAAACATTAGAACTTTTCCACACTAAAATAAAATATTGTATATAAGGTACAATTCTTTCCTAAACATTTTAAATCTAAACTTAATATTTGCATAATTGGGACCACCGAATCGTTCTCCATTTACACCTTTTTTGGGGTGTGGGGGGGGGGGGGTTGGATTTCATACTTGGGGCGTCCCGGTTTGGTCCTGTAAAATTATGGCAAGCCTAGCTAAAGGGTCCCTCTCAGGACATCATGCAGTGCTTCACGTGCTCCTATTTTTTGTCCTTGTCCGATAAAGGTGGGAGGGGTTGCTAATTTTTCAGAAGCTGCTACTTTTTGGTTAAAATCATATTTGACAAACCGCAATCAAAGGACAGTAATAATAATTAAAGATAACATTAAATATGCTTCTAAATTTGAAAAAATATTAATGGGAGTACCTCAGAGCTCCATATTAGGACCGTTACTTTTTTAAATTTATGTTAATGATTTACCTTACATTGTAAAACCTAGTTTGTTATATGCTGATGACACCACAGCCATAGTTAAATCAAAAAATAGCCATGAACTACAAGTAGTCTTAAATCAAACTTTACAAGATTTGTCAATGTGGTTCAATGTCAATGGCTTAAAAATGAACAAAGTAAAAACACAAGTTGTGAAATTTCAAACTCCACAATGTAGGGATGATGCAGAGGGCATCACAGTCTTTGACAATGAAACAATCAATTATAGCACCACAGCAAAGTTTTTAGGAATTCATGTAGACAGTTTTTGAATTGGAAAACCCACATCCACCTCACTATTAAAAAACTAAATTCAGTATGAGTATGTTTTCAGATGATGGTTTTAAGAAATGTCGTTGACTTAAATATGCAACAACTCATTTGTTTATATTTTAAAAATTTCAAATAAGTAATATATATTAGCCATAGATATAGCCTAAACTCAAAAATAATTTATACACACCATTCATCATGAAATAGATAGACCTAATATATGCCATTTTAATTTTAAGAAATCAACATAGCCTAAATGAATAATTAATATAGCCTACCGTAATGTAATAAAATTGCTTCATATTTAATAACAAATTTAATAAAATCCATAACTATTTAATCATTCTAAATTAATCTCTATGACAATAATTTAATATAGTATAATAGTGAAGTGACACCAAGATTAACAGTAATACAGTGTGCATTAACATATGTGATACCATCAAGCAACAATGAACAATCCTTCTTCTCAATTTGAATGGCCTAGTGATTAGATGCATTTTTAAGGGTCTCATCCCCAAGTTAATATAATAAACCCATAAAATAGTTATTGAACACCAAAAGTTCAATTTTTTTATATAGAAGAAGAGCTACAGGTAATAGACACTCATTTTGAAGGCCAAGAAGATATTAAAACCTGTAGTGAAGAAATTTAAAATTGGTAATATCCCTCCATTTTATTCATCACCTACTGGATTACATTGAACTACAAATCAAAGGACTAAACAGTTTTTATAGCCAAGAAATTTATTAATAGTAATTGAATCTTAGAGAAATCAACTTAGATTAACTTTTGAAGAACCTTTTTGAACTTATTTAAACATTATAATTATATTCATTCAAGAAGAAACTTTGAGCCTAGATTGAACTTACAGCAAGCATTGTTGAGGCAATGAACCTACCTTTTGATTCAATAATACTTAATGTCATAGAGAATTTATCCAATTCCATCTAGAAATTATCTCTATATTGAATTCAAATTTTATGATTTTATTTTCCAATATAATAATATTAATTCAACAAGAATTTATTCGACCCCGCACGACCACCCCAACCCTGAGAAAAGTTCCATGTTTGAGCAATAGCCAATATTAAACAGAGACATTTATTTATGAAGACAGTAATTAATTAAATAAAATCCCTATAATTTGTAATATCCATTGTTAGTCCCTTTTCATACACCAGATAACTTATTGTTTAATTTAAAATAAACTCAGTTTTGTAAATTGTATTTAAGTGTTTTAATATATCCAAAGACGCCATTAAGTTAAGTCTAGATTAGTCCATCTTCCTTCATAGAGGTATCAGCTGTTAGAATAAGGAAGTAAAGTAAAAGGCCACAAGTGTAAGTGTAAGTGTACATACAAATAAATACAGATACAGGTGTGTGTGGCAAATTTGGCGACCAACGTATGGGGCTCGAATAAATTCTTGTTAGCCTATGAAGCAATTTTGAACCTTATAACCTAAGCAATTGTACTAGCTAAGTTAAGGAAATATTAACTCATCACATAAATTAAGGATTTTTTTATTGTATCATACCTAGTTATAAGTTTATCACAATTTTCCACCATCATGTCCGATTCCAATAAATCCCTACTTAGACCGCTTAGTAATCAAACATCACAAGATGAAAATCTAGACACAGCTGACAATGCGATGAATGCTACAGACGACAACACAGACTCAGTACACACCTCACCACGACACAACACACGTGAACGTACTACGTCCATTGACAACATCATTACAAAAGAAGAAATTGAGAAATTAAATAATTTATCCGGGTACAGTAATCTCGATCTATTTCACGGGTTTGCGACACAAAGAACGCTGAGCGAGAATGATGTAAACAAACACGACGCCATCTTGCCATCGCCGACCATTGACGACGGAGACGAACGAATCAAAGCCGAAGCTAGCCGAACGTGGCCGACAACACCCGAACCATTACGTTCTCGCAGTAAACAACTACTCTCAGCTGATTACGACTCAAATACCGTACAACCGTTCCCGAATACACAGCCCAACCCAAACTCGCAACTGATGATGATGTTGAATTCCATAAATTCGAACATCAGCGGAATAAATTCCAAAATCAATGAAGTTAATTCCAACATTGATTCCAAAATCACTGAAATTAAAAATGAACTAAAATCTGACATAAATGAGATACGCGCCATACAACAAGCACATAGCTTAGAGCTTCAACAAATTGAGAATAATATCATTCAAAAGGTATACAAACAAAACAATGAAATACTAAATGACCTA
The DNA here is from genome assembly GCA_030545055.2 of Neoaliturus tenellus. NCBI lineage: Eukaryota > Metazoa > Arthropoda > Insecta > Hemiptera > Cicadellidae > Neoaliturus > Neoaliturus tenellus. Next base: position 220,993,808 of record CM061531.1, read on the forward strand.
GCTAACGACTTACGTATACAACGTGAGGAAATCAACAAAACAATCGTAATTGAGACACAGAAAGTTGAGACCAAGTTGACTACTCAAATGATGGAAATCTGTAGGGACAATACGGAAAATTTGCGCAAAACCCACTATGAACATAAATTACAGGTAGAGACCCAGATTAAAACCCACATTACCCAGGTCAAAGACGAACTAATACCAGCAATAACACAAAACCAAGTGGCAATCAAAAGCCAAAACGAACAATTAAATCAGATAAACGAGAAAATTCTAGAACATGAAACTAAACTAAATGATTTCAAAGAATATGAGCAGAAACCAATCACCTTGAACCCACAGATACATGTCACATGTACCGGCAATAATTTAATGACAGACATGACCTTACCAAAATTTAATGGCAGAACACAAAATCCACCAGAGTATTTAACTAAGCTAAAACGTTACTATCAAAAATTGTTACAAAAACAACTCAGTGACCCCATAGAAGTATTAACTGATACAATCGAAGCGAGCTTTGAAGGACAAGCATCAAAATGGTTCTCGTTAATCAAAACTGACATAAAGTCATGGGAAAATTTTGAAAACCAGTTCTTAAATAAATATTGGAGCCGAGACGTGCAACGTGCTGTTAGACAAAAAATAGAGACAGAACGCTACCGCCCAAATGGAAACCTCACTAGATCTGAATATTTCGTAGAACGAGTCATAACACTTCGATCACTAACTCCCACATTATCTGAAGATGAAATAGTATCTATATTGGCTGAACATTTTTGCACCCTAGTACAAGATGCACGACGAGTACAAAATGCAAACAGTGTGTATGAGTTTGAAGCGCTACTACAACGACAAGATCTGCACGATGCTCAAAAACGTACTAAGCAGCAAAACCCACCAGCACAAAACCCAACAATGACCAACGAACGCCAACCAAACTATAACCAGAACTACCAACACAATAATAAAACAAACTATCAACAACAACAACCATATTACCAAAATACCAACCCACATGCTTACAACCCCAGAAACAACAAACCACAGCAAAATTATTACAATCGACCACCACACAACTCAAATGGGAACCAAAAATATTATCAGCCGCCACAAGGAAATATTAATTATATGTCAGCCAACATGTCACCACAAGAGTATAATACCAGATTTCAAGGACAACAAAGTCAATACGACCGAAGACCACTCACACCCGAACAAGAATCCGCCGTACGGAATATTGCGTCACCAACGCATACACAAACTAAATCTACCACAAGTCATACACCCCAGCACAGCGGACCGCATCCTTTAAACGGTTAAGCGCTGAGGATGCAAAACACGGTCTGTACACTTCTTCCCGATCACACAACACTATAGCTTCTTCAGCGCAATCAAATATTATATCAACGAACAGACCAAATAATAATTATGAAAACTATAAATACGATCATCACAACTTAAACCAAGAAGAATTTCATACAAATACTATTTGCTGTGACCCAGAATTTCTATTAAATGAAGATATACCTCAAGAATTGTACAACAAAAATAGTTTTAAGAATAATTGCCCTGAAATATACATTAAAATAGGCAACATTCCTGTTAATGCATTAATTGATACTGGATCTAACATCACATGTATAAACGAAAACTGGTTCCTTGAAAACAAAAAGAACATTCCAAGATTTGAAGAACTGCCTGTAAACAACACCTTTATCAAAACAGCAACCGGTGGAAAATCAAAACGAATATCCAAAATATTATTGATACCAATTAAACTGAACAACCAACTTACATACATACAGACCTTACTTGTACCCCACTTAGTTAGACCTTTAATAATCGGCACAGATATTTTGAATACTTGGGAAGCCAAAATAGACTTCGAACACAATGTAATCAACCTAAACCTAAATAACGACCAAATAATTTTAAAATTCGGAGATATTACAGTAGAGGGAATCTCATGCTACATCGAACACAACAATATCTATAATGACGAAATTCAAAATATCCCAGCAACTAGGACATTCTACATACCATGTCACAGATTTAAAAGAAGAAAATGAATATGGCCCATACCATGTAACAGCACTCAAGAAATATATAATACCAAGGACACAGCAAAGTGTGTAGCATTCAAATATTCATAATACGTCAACAATAAAGGAAAGGAACTTTAAAATGTAAATATTTAGTGTTAAGCCACATTAGTTTCTTTATGTTAGATTTTAATGTAGTCATTTTTCTCGCAACCATGTTATAATATTTAGTTAGCATTGTAATCAAATTCGTTGTTATATCGAAATCTCGATCATAATGTCATTAGATCTCGATTTCTGCGGGGATTTTGCAACAACTCATTTGTTTATATTTTAAAAATTTCAAATAAGTAATATATATTAGCCATAGATATAGCCTAAACTCAAAAATAATTTATACACACCATTCATCATGAAATAGATAGACCTAATATATGCCATTTTAATTTTAAGAAATCAACATAGCCTAAATGAATAATTAATATAGCCTACCGTAATGTAATAAAATTGCTTCATATTTAATAACAAATTTAATAAAATCCATAACTATTTAATCATTCTAAATTAATCTCTATGACAATAATTTAATATAGTATAATAGTGAAGTGACACCAAGATTAACAGTAATACAGTGTGCATTAACATATGTGATACCATCAAGCAACAATGAACAATCCTTCTTCTCAATTTGAATGGCCTAGTGATTAGATGCATTTTTAAGGGTCTCATCCCCAAGTTAATATAATAAACCCATAAAATAGTTATTGAACACCAAAAGTTCAATTTTTTTATATAGAAGAAGAGCTACAGGTAATAGACACTCATTTTGAAGGCCAAGAAGATATTAAAACCTGTAGTGAAGAAATTTAAAATTGGTAATATCCCTCCATTTTATTCATCACCTACTGGATTACATTGAACTACAAATCAAAGGACTAAACAGTTTTTATAGCCAAGAAATTTATTAATAGTAATTGAATCTTAGAGAAATCAACTTAGATTAACTTTTGAAGAACCTTTTTGAACTTATTTAAACATTATAATTATATTCATTCAAGAAGAAACTTTGAGCCTAGATTGAACTTACAGCAAGCATTGTTGAGGCAATGAACCTACCTTTTGATTCAATAATACTTAATGTCATAGAGAATTTATCCAATTCCATCTAGAAATTATCTCTATATTGAATTCAAATTTTATGATTTTATTTTCCAATATAATAATATTAATTCAACAAGAATTTATTCGACCCCGCACGACCACCCCAACCCTGAGAAAAGTTCCATGTTTGAGCAATAGCCAATATTAAACAGAGACATTTATTTATGAAGACAGTAATTAATTAAATAAAATCCCCATAATTTGTAATATCCATTGTTAGTCCCTTTTCATACACCAGATAACTTATTGTTTAATTTAAAATAAACTCAGTTTTGTAAATTGTATTTAAGTGTTTTAATATATCCAAAGACGCCATTAAGTTAAGTCTAGATTAGTCCATCTTCCTTCATAGAGGTATCAGCTGTTAGAATAAGGAAGTAAAGTAAAAGGCCACAAGTGTAAGTGTAAGTGTACATACAAATAAATACAGATACAGGTGTGTGTGGCAAATACTAGACTGATTGTTTACCATGCATTATTTTCATCAATTTTACAATATGGAATAGAGCTTTGGGGCATTACTTCTGAAGCTAAACAACTTTTTAAATTACAAAAAAGAATTCTAAGAATAATGACTTTCAAACCAGCAAAATATTCTTGTAAACAAATTTTTAAAGACCTTAAAATTTTAACTTTCCCTAATTTCGTTAATAAATCGTTCCCTAATAAATCCCTAATAAATCGTTCTCCATTTACACCTTTTTTGGGGTGTGGGGGGGGGGGGTTGGATTTCATACTTGGGGCGTCCCGGTTTGGTCCTGTAAAATTATGGCAAGCCTAGCTAAAGGGTCCCTCTCAGGACATCATGCAGTGCTTCACGTGCTCCTATTTTTTGTCCTTGTCCGATAAAGGTGGGAGGGGTTGCTAATTTTTCAGAAGCCGCTACTTTTTGGTTAAAATCATATTTGACAAACCGCAATCAAAGGACAGTAATAATTAAAGATAACATTAAATATGCTTCTAAATTTGAAAAAATATTAATGGGAGTACCTCAGGGCTCCATATTAGGACCGTTACTTTTTTTAATTTATGTTAATGATTTACCTCACATTGTAAAACCTAGTTTGTTATATGCTGATGACACCACAGCCATAGTTAAATCAAAAAATAGCCATGAACTACAAGTAGTCTTAAATCAAACTTTACAAGATTTGTCAATGTGGTTCAATGTCAATGGCTTAAAAATGAACAAAGTAAAAACACAAGTTGTGAAATTTCAAACTCCACAATGTAGGGATGATGCAGAGGGCATCACAGTCTTTGACAATGAAACAATCAATTATAGCACCACAGCAAAGTTTTTAGGAATTCATGTAGACAGTTTTTTGAATTGGAAAACCCACATCCACCTCACTATTAAAAAACTAAATTCAGTATGAGTATGTTTTCAGATGATGGTTTTAAGAAATGTCGTTGACTTAAATACTAGACTGATTGTTTACCATGCATTATTTTCATCAATTTTACAATATGGAATAGAGCTTTGGGGCATTACTTCTGAAGCTAAACAACTTTTTAAATTACAAAAAAGAATTCTAAGAATAATGACTTTCAAACCAGCGAAATATTCTTGTAAACAAATTTTTAAAGACCTTAAAATTTTAACTGTCCCTAATTTGTATATTTTAAAGTGCCTATTGTATGTTAAATCAAATTTTGTAAAACTCTTCAGTGAAAATAATCAACACAATTACAATACTAGATTTCAGACTAATTTCCAGTACCCTATCCATAGAATTAATCTCTTTGAAAAGACACCCTCTTAAATGGGGAAAAAATTATTCAACTACTTGCCAGTGTGCTATAAATCAATCATCAACTCAGATTCTTTTAAGGAGAAAATTGTTGAATTTTTGCTAATAAAAAACTATTATAGCATAAACGAGTTTTTAGAAGATAAAACATTGATGTGAATTTTATTTTTAGTTTTAGGCTAGTTATGATTTATTTTATATACCCGACAATGTCACCTGTTTTGTTTGGCTTTGCCAAAAAATTGTAAAATGTGATGTGACAATAAAGATCTTTGACTTTGACTTTGACTTTGAGGGGTTTTAAATGATGTGAAGAAAATTAATTGGATTCAAGTCCTCGGGATTATTTATTCCTTCAGGGAAATAGTATACTGTTCGTTATGATGATAATCAGCATAATATTGAAGAACTTGAGACGGATATAACTAATTTAACAAGTAAAATAGCAAGAGTCACTTTATAAAAAATTATCAAGAGTAAATATCTATAGTGGTCTGCTTAAACATCAAAACAAAACAAAATACCATTAAAATCCTGTAAATAGTTGTAATAAATGTTAATATTTATAAACTGTATCATAGATATGTGTTATGATAGCATGTTTTTAAATCGTGGGTACAGATATCGCAGAATATCTTGGCCTCTCACATACTCCACTTCTGGATTCAAATTTGTAAACACATGGCACTAAAAACAGTCTGCGACAATCTGCAATTACGTCGCTCTACTCCAATTGTTTGAACTGTAAACGGTCATCACAGGCCAAGATATTCCGTGTTATCTGTAGCATTTTAATATAAGTAAGTACCCTCCCACCGATATAAAATTTTTTAAATGACTGTAGGGACGTAGTTGTATACCTACGGTATCTGGTTACATACTGATTTCAAATATTGCTATTAAAATATCGTTTAATGATTCGGAATTCCCTGGCAAGAATACACCTTGGTAGACTGTGGAGAAATTTTATCCGAGCAACTAACAATATGGCGGCGGCGTGTCGGCAATGATGTTCTGATTCCAAGAACTCATGCATCAATAGATTGTGAAAGACAGTGAATATCTACAGATCAAGTAGTTGACACTATTAAAATCGACAAATTCGTGTTCTTTTTTAACGATACTGTTAGTGTAGTTTCTATTTTAATGTTCCTGGTATTCTATTGATTTTTTTGTCAAATGTAATTTTTGACCATAGACATGAGCCTGCACCTAGTACAACGGGAGTTTATCGTTTTCTCTTTATGTACCAAATTTTACTTGTTGTCATTTGTTCATGTGTTGTCTTTCTAGAAATTTCTGTAATATTTTAGGTGGTGGTGGTGGTGGTGGTGGTTTTTCATAGGATCATTCAAATCACGTAATTAGGGTCTACTGTCCAAGTAAAAAAGGATATCAGAAAATTCATATTAGAATGACAACTAAAACATAAGTCTATTGCAATATTGTATTTTAGGACAAAATACATTATTTCTGTAACTCATTAAAGGAATGTATTTTATTTGTGTTAAGTGAATTTTTCTAGGTTTAATTTTAGATTCTGAGGTAAAACATTTGCAATAACTCTTTATATTTCCTATAGTGTTGTTAGTTGTTTGTTGTATGCGGGTTTGAATAATTTCTTACAAAAAATAATTAAGACAACACAATTGTATATACGCTTGAAAATGTGAGTTTCACACTGACATATTATTTTGTATATAATTTAAGCAAATCAAAAAAGGAAGCCAATGGATTTCTTAGAAGGCATAGAGTGTCTTTATCTTTAGACAGACTTTTATTAACACGTTCGCTGCGGCATATAAAATGTCGAAACTCAACCCCCACGCTGAACTATACATACATTCCTCCAACGATAGCGTGAAATTAAAAACCTGTAGAATATATTCTAATCACAAGTAATCTAAAAGCTCAATATCCTTACCTACACGCTAATGCACAATATGTGTTTCCTTCTCAAACGCTAGAGGAAAAGCAGTCGCATTATCTTGACATTGTCATATATAACCGATCGGATACATCCGCACCCGCGAAGGAACTCGTTTGTAACCGATCGGTTACATGCCGCAGCGAACGTGTTAACACGTTCGGGGCAGCATGGGAGCGATCGCTCCCACACGGAACCCTAACGCCATCCTGGTGGGTGCGATTGCTCCCATGCTAAAGTGCATTACCATATGATTTATTTTTATGTAGGATCTCAGAAAGAAATTGGAAATCTTGCACAGCACTGCTCAATAGTGTAATACATTTTGTGACCACGTGAATTATCCCCTTGGCAATGCTACTGCTACATTAGACATGACAGTTTCGATAACTAGGATGGCGGTGACGTACACGAAAAGTCATGCCGCCGCGAACGTATTAACTTTAGGGGGGCCATCTTTTAGCAAGATGTAGTACAAGAATGTGTACAAGAAGAGGGCGTAAACATCAGTAAAGAAATCAAGTGCACACAGGGGCGGCATGGCATATTGTTAACCATATAATATTGTTGGCATAAAATAACCATGGGAAATTTGTTTTTATCTTTTTCTTTAAGTAGTAAAAATTTAACTTACGACCACTAATTTCTCTGGCCACAGGCATATTATTTAACTTACTCTCCTCCCACACTGGAGCGCTTTTGATCGAGCATGCGAATGACTGGGACGACGGAACGCCGGATCCCAAACTGCCCTCCCGAGCCGTGCCGCTCCAACCGTATATAACTTTATCAGTAGTGTGACCTTTATAAGACAAGAGTTTTAAATATAAAGGGGGCGCATTACAACATGGAACCCACTTCAAAAAAAGGGCACATACAAGCCTAGGAGGGCTCTTACATTACAAGGAAGGCACCGCCATCTTGATGGAAGGGCGCACAAGTCTTAAGGGGTGCTTCCTTGTATATAAATGAAGTTTCATAATCAGACAAACAAGCCCGTTTCCGTCACCAGCGTGACGCCCCTTAATCCGACGTGCCCCCGCCGCCCCGTGCGGGCTCACGGGCCGTACGGGCCACGAGCCACTACTAATCTTCATTCACAGAGCTCGTACCCCATCCTAGAGATCAAGGACCTAAATCCGCCCATGAAATCATCTCAGTATAAACTATACTTTAACTGAGCCTTGGAATTTTACATGAACATTCATCTTAGGGTATAACCATCTGTTAACAATCGGTCCTTCAAAAGTAGGGGCGGGAAAGAGGGAAGTTGAAGTTTAGGTGCCTGAAGCTTTAGTATAGACTAGTGCCTGTATAGTATAGAATAGTGCCTGACGGCTGGTGTGGGCAGTCGGGCGGTGTTGTAACTATATTGATTGTACTGATTTGTAACTTTGTAAAATATTATACCTTTCAGAAAATAAAGATTTTTTTTTTTTTGCACAGACCAGTGGGGTCGACATTTGCTACCTCATGCTGCTGTCGTCCGTACCATCGCATGGTCCAAACTATTTGACCTAATATCTTCAAATTTTTCATTACAATTTAAGTTTAAAGTTCTGAGAGGTTAGTTGGCGTAGCGGACCAGCTCATCTTGAATCTAAGTGAGCTAAGCGAACGAGTAAATGCCAGAGGTTCTACTTACTTTATATCTAATCACAATGTTATTGTGTCATCATGTTTGTGTCTAATCACACATTGTGTGTACCCATTTGTGTATTATAATTTGAGTATTATTACTGCAGCCAGAGCACAGCAAACGAGCCCATTGTAATATCTCTGTTTAAAAAGCATTTTCAATTTATCTTTCGACTGTGAAGAATGTAAGAATATATACGTCGCGGGAGAGTTGACATTTGATAACATGTTAACACGTTAACGCTAAAATTAATAAGAACACGCTAGACTTAAAAAAGAAAACATGAGAAAACAGAGAATCACGAGGGAACACAGCGTGTAAACTATTTTACTCAAAGGAAACAGAATAATATGCAGTATATTGGAGGTAGATTAAAAAAAAAAAAAATGCCTATACATAGAGGTGGTGTAGAAGAAAATATGCGGTCGTCCCAATTATACCTAAGTCGACAAGTAGTGTGTTTTGGTCACTTTTAAAACCGGCCACGTGCCCACCGGGCCACGTGACGCGGCAGCTGGCGCCAGCTGCCATGTCACATAGCTTCCGGTGGGGGTTAGAGGGTATATATGAGATGCTGTAGTTATATTTTATGCCATATAGGTTGGGGTGGAGATGGCGATAGTGTTGGCGTTAGGGTGAAGTGAATTTGCGCATAAAATTAAAATTAAAAGTTAGTTCAAAATTGAAATTCGTCGGTGTTAACGAAACTCTAACAGTTGAAGAAAAATTAAGAGTTAGTTGAAAATTGAAATTCAAACTTATAACTGAGATGCGGAAAATATGTCAAGGTCATCCAGAGTAAGTTTTAAAAAATTCTATCCAACTATCACCAGAAATAGTTTTAAGTTGAAGTAGTTGGTGATAGCGGGATAATTGATTCGTGCCATGGGAGAGGTGTTTATCGTTTGAAAGTTGGCGATCGAATGAGAAGCGCCGCCTAGGGAGAGGGCTTATAAAACGGCAACCTTCCCCCCACCACCCCTTCCCCCACTCCTTTAGACCAATAACCGGTCGCCGACTCTATGTGGTGAAAGTGAACTAGACATTGCGGCCGCCATGGATAATTCTAACCTCAAACCTTAGTTTTGCATTGGTGAGCATGAGCCACCCCCACTCCTTTACCTTTCTTTTATATTTTTAAAACCGAACAGATGTTCGGGCAGGTGTTGGGGGCAGAAATGTTAAAATATTGGGGTGGAGATGGCAATAGCGTTGGCGGTTGGTTGAACTGAATTTGCGAATAAAGTAACTAGGGTTGAACTAAAAGTATACATAAATTAAAAGTTAGTTGAAAACTGAAATTTGATGGTGTTAACAAAACTCTTAATAGTTGAACAAAACTAAAAGTTAGTTTAAAACTGAAATTCAAATTTATAAATAGGATCTGGAAAGTATGTCAAGGTCATCCAGAGTAAGTTTTAAAAAAGCCTACCCAACTACCACCAGAAATAGTTCTAAGTTGAACTAGTTGGTGATAGTAGGATAGGTTGAAGTAACTTTTGAATTTTATTAGTGAACATACAATTAATGTGCAACAGCAGAGTTTAAACAAGTTGAACTTTTGTGATGAATTACAGAGTTGTAAATGCAAACACCGACGACGATGAGAAGGTAAATGCAGAGTCCCCAGATGATGTATTTGAAAAGCTTGAACAAATGTAACATTTCAAGTTGGTTTTCCCGTTCCATTTCCAATCGTTTAATTTCCAATTTCAATTTATCCTCTTCCATTCTAGTTACGAAGGGAACTTCATCCATCATATCCATCATGATTGTGTTAGTGTTTGAAATTTTAGTGATGTTGATAGTTCAGAAGTCGAAGACGGAATAAGAAGTGAAAGGGAGAAATGTTAGTTAAATAAAGAAGTGGTGGGGGGAAGGATGAATTACAAAGAAGTGGTGGGGGAAAGACGTTGCTCTTCATTATTACCATCAGTAGTGTCAGATGGTGCAGGAGTTAGATTTAGTAAACTGTCTTCGTCTAAACTTTCAACCTTATCACAAATAGGACAATCGTATGTTATTTCCAAATTCATTTTGATGGTTGTAAAATTATCTACAAGTTCTTGTAAAATATTAAAAATGTCTTGTAACTCTTCTTTAGAGTTTATTTCAAAACTAGAATTCATTCGGGCCAATGGAGAGTTGTTCATTGTTGGAGAGTCGGTGATGGAATGAGGATCGGCGCATAGGGAGGGGGCTTATATAATGGTGACCTTGAGCAGGCGTCTAGGGAGGGGGGCTGTCTAGGGAGGGGGCTTTTATATGGGGAACCTTGAGCTTATGATTGAATAAAATGTTTAGTTCTTCTTCTTCGTCTTTTAATTCAATTATTTGAACCGAAGTCGTTGTTTCATCCTCTTCACTCGATGAAGAAAACAATTCACCAGGATTTAAATATTGAACTACAATTCTGAACCATCTTATAGGATATTCGTCAATGATAGAAAGTAAGTTTTGAAACAATTCTTCCATCTCTTCCCTGTCAGTTATTATATGTTCAAACTTGATAAATTTGTTTTCCATGTTGTTAGTTAGAGTGTTGGAAGTGGAATGATTTAATATTATATAAAAATTAGAACTAGTGGTGGGGGGAAATCTCAAGGTCATCCAAATGAAGTTTTAAAAAAGAGTGTAAAACTGAAATTACACATTTGATGGTTCTACAGGATCGGAATACCAATCTGATCTGTATTTACATCTTTTTATCATATGTGTACAAAAATCATCTTGATGAGAATTGGTGCGTTGACAATGAGCAAGATCTAGAGGGTGAAATTTGAAACATCTTTGAGGACAACATGTATGAAAATATCTTGATTTGTAAAATTTGAAAGTTCGCAATTCCGGTGGTGGTAGTTGTTTTGTTTTGCATTTGCAATAACAAGATCCGAAGAATTCACATTTAGTACAAGCTAACCCATCCACCATCATTGGTCCTAAATCTGTACACTGTTGTTCACAACAGTAACGAGGTTTGTACTTGTATTTTTGCTCTTCCATGTTGACGCTGCGGAGTCCAGTGAAAGAATAAGAGTGTATAGTGTTCAATAGTGAGTTTTATGTACTGTGAAAAGTGGTAGGGGTAATTTCAAGGTCATCCAAATGGAGTTTTAAAAAATTATACCTTACAAGAGTAAGGATTATTAAAATTTAGGAAGTTTGTTTCTCTTTGTTTTCTTCAGACTTTTTCTCTCTCTCCGCCTTAGCCATAGCAACAAGTTCTTCTGTTGATAATGGATGTACTTCAGGAAATTTTAAAATTAATTTAGCTTGATATCCTTCTTTAGTTAATACATCTAAATCTTGGGTCATTTGTTCAACGGTGTTGTAGTCTTTTCCATAGATTTTTCCATCAAGTTGAATCATCATTCTGTACAACATTTTCTTAAATAGGTCTTGTCGTGGTGAGAGCTAAGAAGCGAATGATTATTTATACAAGTATCACATCCTTTTTATTAACTCACATTGATCACGTGATTCTTTAGTTGTAGCTTTGTCTGTCAAAAGTTATTCAACATTGGTAATACTTTTGGAACTTGATGTTATGTTGACCAGTTGGCGATGAAGAAGTTGTAGGTTGTGTAGAAATAAATATTTCATCATCGCAATATTTTGTTTTAGTGAACATCCTTGTATTAGTAGCACTAACATCAACAGTTAAGTGATAACCACCGGTAAGTAAAACTCGCATTTCGTTAGTTAAATCTTCAAGTTGTTCAAAAGTAGTTATGGTGTTGGTATCATAAGATGCACACTTAACCTTTAGGAACATGTTGCAGTTTTATATTCAGGGATTAAGAGCGAGATGTGTACGGTATGAAAGGTAGCAGTAGACTGATGAATTTTGCAAGTACATTTCCCCTTTTATAATTATACAAAATTGGGTCAAGGTCATCCTGTGGAATTTTTAAAAAAAGCAACATATTGTAATGTACAAAGACATTACAATATGTTGCTTTTTTTATTTTTATTGTTTGTTTTGTTTTATATCATATTTATTGAAAAAACAAATACAAAAGAAATATTTACAATGTTATGTACAAATTAATCAGTAGTAGGTGTTACATGAATTGTAAGTTCAGTAGAGTTGTTTCCACTGGGTCCATGTGATACCAAATAGAGTGCGCCGGGTTGAATTATACGAAGATCTTCATTTTGAAGTAGTTGTACGAAGCGCTTTGGTAAGAAGATCTGAAATTTTGCTTCATCACCAATTGTATAAGGTGCCTCGCTCAAAGTGCAATTTATAGCATCACCTACTGAAGTTTCCATTTTCTTAATAGTATGAATGATGTAGTGTTTTTCTTCTTTTAGTTCAGAACATTTCTTCGTAGGTAGAATTGATGATTTAGAATGAGCGTTGAACTGATCAACTAAACTTTGAAGTAAGTTCTGTGATGCCATATTGATGTTGTTGTTAATCTTCTTGTTAATAAGAATGTCCGTCGGAGATGTTGTCTCTTCGGAGGTTTGAGTAATACTCATGCTGTGTCATGGTAGCGCTCTCACTTTTATAATCGACACTACCCCCACCACTGACACTACCCCCACCAGTTTGTTGAAGGAAATTATTCAAGCGGTAGGCATTCTTTAAAGCGCACTGCGACCTTCGATGTTTAAAACTTTTTGATGAAATACAAAGTTCGTTGAAGTAGCATTGGAAATCTTTATCAATTATTGCATTAATCACTTCGTTGCTTGTAAATGATTGTATCCAATTTGCTTTTTCCAATCCCCTTGTGTAGATAATTTTAAACTCTTTGCAATAATGATTCATAATGTGCGGCATCATGTTATAATTAATGAAACCTTCATCCCATCTTAAGTTGTGAAAATGTTTGTTCAACCATTTGTTTGTAACTTTCGCTTTAGTTGTTAGTCTATTAAATGGTACTGGAGGTTTGAACAAATAATGATAAACTACTGATGTGTTCATGTCCAAGATTACTAATTCTTTAATAATAAAATTACCATCATTTCCTCGGAAAGCTTGAAATTCAATTATACCTCTTTTAACTTCCATTATATGTGGCGCATTAGAAAACGAAACCCGTTTATTCATGATGAAGTCTTACTAACAACTGACTTAAAAATTGAATGAGCCGATGTTTATAACAGACAGGATTGTTCTTCTTCTTTCACTTCTTGTGCCACTTCATCAATATTAAAATTGGTGTGATAGTTGTTTAATTGTCTCCACATTTCAACTTCTTGAGGTATTCTATTAAAGATTGAAGTATCCACGGGACCGTATAAAATTGGAACAAAAGGTTTTTTGTCCAATGTATCAATTAGATAGTCTTTAATTATTGCACTTGAAAATATTAGTTGTTTCAAATATCTGGTGACGGGACCGGTAGTACAACTTAAAGTATAAAATTCTTCTTTAGTGAAATATAATTTAACATTATGTGTAGTTAAATCTCTGAAGCGAACAATTTGTCCTCCACGATGTTTTACTATATCAACTTCAATATTTGATTCCAATAAACTTAATCTTGTTCTTCTTCCAAATGTGTTGTTACTTAAATAGCACTCCAAAAGATGTAAATGTTTCATGAGAGATTCCCAAGTAATTTCACTGAAAGTAACCATTTTGTTTCCATGATTTAAAATAACAATTGGTGAATAATCCATTGATTTTAAAATTCCAACTGATATACTTTTTGTCATGCATGAAGAAATTGGGTAGATAATCCGAAGAAATACTTCTGTTAAAATATTGGTTGTAATGTTAACTTCAACCTTCTTCCTTTTTACTTCTTTTTCAGCTTTTTCTTCTTCTCTCTTCTTATGTTTGTTGAATTTTAGGAACTCGTCCATTTCTCGTTCAACTTGTTTTTCTATATCTGAACTATTATCATCCATTAGAGGTGTATTTTCTTCTCCGTTAGTAGAATTCATCTTGCGAATGATGTTTCCCATACGACGGTTGAAGATAGAATGAAGTTTCTACTAATTATTTTCTCGCTTTTATATTTTTCGTAAATCCTTGAAATTTATACAATTACATAATTGTTTGTTTTGAACTTGTCTTTCACAAATGAAATTCTAACCTCAAAAATTAAAGCAGATAATTCTAACCTCAAAAATTTGCAGTTGTTGTACAATTCTTCTTAAAGTACATTCTTCACAATTCCGGTCAGCGGTGTGTAAGTAACTATTTTATCATGTAGAATTAGACAGTATGCCGAAGTTCCATCCGCTACTGGTTCTTCAAATTCCATTTCAATTTTTATATCCACACTTGATGATTTTACCGATTCATTTTGTTTTGAACAATCGATTACAATTATTGGAGCCTTGGAATAATACTGGTCAGGTGATAATAGTGGTGTATTAGTCTTTCCATAATATGACGATTGAAATCTTGCATACATATCGTATAAAATAGAAAAACGTTTTTTGCTGAACATGACATTCAAATTGTCATAGGGAAAGAATTGAGAGTTTAGGAAAACTTTACAATTCTTTATTTTACAGTGATCAAATTGACCAGCATTTGCAGTGATAACATCTTTTCGCTTAGTTTGAAAACCGAGTATTATGTACCTTGCTCGTTCCAAGTAAGTTGATGTCTTGACGGTCCATGTTTGTCGTTCTGTCTGAGGTAGTGTAGGGTATTCATGAAATTCCCAACTTCGGAATGGCATCACAATATCACGGTCAGATTTCAACTTTCTCAATAATAGGATTCTATGTTCATCAGCCAATCTTACATGAGGTACTCTCCAAACAACTTTATCCAACTGTAGTTGCCATTCCAGTTTATCTTCCGTAGTTGCAGGGTCTGCAAGTATCAAGTCCTTATTAGTTGAAGATCTGAGTAATACTAATTCTTGTTTGACATTTATTATTACCCGTTTGTAATCTTCAGCGAATCCCAAAAGCAATCGTAAAGGTACATGAAAATCAAAGTGACCGTTGGAAGCTGGTGTTATAGTGTCTTTATCGGGGGCAACCCATCCGGCGGTGACTATTGAATTCTTCTCATGCGGTGTTAATGATGTTAATCCTTTCAATGTCGTTGTTAAACCAACCTTTTTTGTTGAATCAACCGTCACCCCTGATATTTCATATCTTATTTCATCAAAAAGATATGCCATCGGGTTATTTATAAAAGGAACTGTTGAAGCAGTTTTTCCATCCAATTTTAATACCCGTCCTTCGATGTACAAGTAACTTTCACACGGTAAAGTGTAAATATCTTGTTGTTGAATGGGGATCCTTATTTCATCGTTATTGTTTAATTTTGATGAAGTGTAAGGGTTGTGCGTGTGATATTCCTTCTCCCATAGTGTTTCGTCGAACGTTGGTCCTTGAGATATATCCAGGATATCCATCGCTGTTAAGTTTCAATCCAATCTTCTGTAGAAAACGAATGTTGTCCGATGTTAACTCTTCCAATGTTGAGGAGCTACTGAGCTCCCGACTCTTCCGTTGCGGTTTAAATGATAATCCCATGTTGACTTTTATGTTGCTGCTCTGATGTGTATCCGTATAGTAATTGTTTCTCCTCTAAAGTCAACACTATGACCGTCTTGATCCAATATGTTCAGTACGATGTCTGAAATGAAACTGGTGTTTAACGGTAGGTATATCAAGTTTTGTGGCTTCTCAACAATTTTAAAACCGGGAGCCACTGTTGGATAAAATGTATGTAAAATATGTTGATTAACTCCATCTCTATACGATCCGTGTATAATGTTGCACGTGACATCGATACTATTTACTTTCAATATTGTTACAGTTGAATCACCTGAATGAGTAGTTCCAGGAGTTAAGATTTTCTTTTTTGTATCTGTAAATCCAAGTAAACTGCCAATCGACTGTTCCAAGCTGACATCAATATAATATTTTGAAGTTATTTCTGCTTTTAAAGTATTATTGTTTCCTTTAACGGTAATATTGTCTTCTCCGAGTTGTTTCTGTAATAATTGGTTTATATCATCAATTTCATAAGCTCCAGTAGGAAATGTAATTATTTTTAATTCTGAGTATTTTCCTGTAGCATCCTTAGTTTCATAATAATGTAGTAAATTATTCTTCCCTTCCGTAACATTGGGAATTGAGTTGTAGGTAGTCAAATCAAGTAATGCCGCTTCCCATAATCGTTCCTTGGATAGACGCAATGCTGGGAACAGCGTACTTTTCAATGTGGATGAATTTCCACTCAATGACACTGTATACGATGACATCTTAAAGCTGACTGACACTTTTCGCTAGAAACTCCAAACATAAATGCCCACATATTTCAGTATTGTTAGGTTGTTCTTTTTTGTAATTGTAAAAAATGTTTTTTGAGTTTCGAAAATAATGTTGAAGTTCTTTTGGCGGTGGTAGATTGCCAAAACTGTCAAAGTAGTAAACGGTTTGTCCAAGCTTTTTATAGCATACCCAATGAGTACCTGGACCATAGGTGGAATCCAAATTTACTATTCCAGTTTCATTTTTCCATATTTTAGTTGGTAATGCATCTTTCATAAAAACTCCTCGAAAGAATGGTATTTTCAAACATTTCACATAATCATTTAACTGATGATTTGTTAAGGCTTTATTTGGAATTATCAATTGACTCTTCTTATTTAGTACACACGGTATGGTCTTAGGTATAAACCTGCTCCGTTTTTTACCATTTGCCAAACAGAAGTCTTCTTTACATTTGGCTTATGAGTTCTACGACGTCCTTTTTTAATGTTTCCACCTCTTTTGGGAGCGCCTTTCTTTGCAGGTCTTCCTCTGCGACGTTTTCCACCACCTAACTTTGCTTTCGTCTTCATGGCTGTAGTTACTGCCCAAGCCGATGCTTTTTCTGCAATACTTGCGTCACTTGATTTTACTCTTTGCCAAGCTTTTTCCGCTAGAATTTTATCTGCTATTGATCTATTTGTTGAATCTTTATACTTTGAATATGCTATATCGTGTTCCTTGCAAGCTTGATCTAATTTATTAATTCCAGGATCTCCTCTTGCTAAACGCTTTGCCAACTTAGTTCCAGGTCCACAATATTGATAACCTCCGGGCAGATGTAATTCGTATGGTAAAGCGTCTATTGTTCGATTTACAACAGCACCAACTGGAATCCGTCTAAGCAGGGATAATGCAGCTGATGTTATACCACGTCCTCTCTTGCCGCTGTCTTGACGATGACTGAGCGATACGGTCTTCATTATGTTGTCTTATATAACTGGCGTGTTTACTCCACGAGATACTTTACACAAATGAATAACTTGTGCAAAATCTTTTATATTTAAAGACTTAGTTATTCAAATTAATTATATATTGATTTATAATTCTATTTTTAATCCAAGCTTCCCGTTCATCGGGTTGAATTATCACATGACTCGTTGTACTAGCTATATGATTATGGGTATCAATAAGTAAATTGCCCACTATTCTTATTAAACAATCTAAATTTACAGCATCTTTTGGATGTTGAGGATCATGTAATTGCATAATACGTTTATCATTACATGTGTAAGCTGTTGAATCACTTTTTGATGTTTTTATGACTTGTCCAATAGTAGCAGCATCATTTGAATCTTCACCTGGTAAAATATTAATTATTTTCTTCATCTTTGCATCATATTTAGTCCCAAAGTGTTTATCCCAAGTTATTGTTTGTTTCATTGTAACACAATCATTTTCTTCGTAACCAGGATAAATATCTTTTATTCTTCTATTACGACCATTGTATGTACCTAATGTACCACCAGTAGCAATTAATGTTTGCACCATTAGAGGTACATCTGTATCTTTTATACCAAATCTTCCATTTGTTATTGTTTTACGTCCTGCATCCCATTTATCATTATTTCCTTGCATTAAATTAAACTTTTCATTTCCATGTATAAATTTATCTCCCTGCTTTAACACGGCATCTTCATGTTTTACAAAATTGGATGTTTCCTTTTTTAATTCTTTAGATAATTGTTCCATAGTAACAGCATCTTTTGGTTGAGAACCAAACTTTACATTTGTCAATGTTTTACCATGACAATCAATTCCATTAACATCTTGTAAAATACAGTTGTCCTTGATGTATTTTAGGTTTACAGCATCACCGTCTTCCTTTGGGTATCCAATGTCATTTATAATAAATTTATAAAAAGAAAATCCATGTTCAGTTTTTTCCGGTATTATAGAATGTAAATATTCTTTATTAACTGAATCTTTATTATTTTTGGGATTTCCCACGTTGGTTATTCTATAATTTCCAGCATCATACGTTTGTCCATCTTTTAAGTTATTACCCCATTGCAATTTTAAAGTATTTGAAAGTTCAGATAATAAGTACTCTTTAGTAATTGCATCAGAACTTTCAGTTGGTTTACCAACATTAATTATTCTATGTGATTTAACATCGTAAGTATTCTTATGTAATTTCAATGATGTTGAAGTAGCTTCTTTTACTGTCTTTAAATTTGCTCCATCAGTATCTTCTTCTGGATCTTTAACTAGTTTTAAACGTTTATTACTTATGCTATAGTCACCTTCAGGTGTTTGCGGTAATCCACTTCTTTTTCTGTCTTCTCCAACTTGTACTCCTAACGCGGAGTACCGTCCGAACTTGTCGACGCTCATGTTAGAACTGATACGTCTTACGCTTGCAACTCTTTTATATCCGCGGACAATTATACAACTATACCACGATTCCTAAGTTCATCAACTAGAGCCACCCATTCATTATTCAAACCCGTATGACCGGCTTCCATGGCTTCATGCAATAGTCTCATTCGGTCAACCAATTTATTGATGTCGTTGTAGTAAATCACATTTGTATTGTATAGATTTTTCATCAATCCTTTACCAGAGGTTGAAGTATCTCCTTTACTCTTTTTAC
Organism: Neoaliturus tenellus; assembly: GCA_030545055.2. Taxonomy (NCBI): domain Eukaryota; kingdom Metazoa; phylum Arthropoda; class Insecta; order Hemiptera; family Cicadellidae; genus Neoaliturus; species Neoaliturus tenellus. The sequence continues at coordinate 221,013,183 of CM061531.1, forward strand.
CATGTTGTTCAAGAAGTGATAAATCCATAAGTGATAAAGATTTTCTTTTCAGTGGTTGTCTCACCGCTGGAGCAGTACGTAATGTGGGCAATTTTCGTGGAGGAAACAACTTTTTTATAACAATGTTATATTTTGTTGCACGTGAACGATTAATCATTGCATCCTTTAAGTAGTTTCTCTTATGAGCGTTAGTATTTTGTAAAATCTCTTTAAAAACACTTAAATCTTTGGATGAATATCTTAGTGGTATATTTTTAAAAATTAATTCATATAATCCTTTTGTTCCTTTATATCTATGCTCACCAATAATGATGTAATCGTCTTGAGTTATTTCAAGCTTTGAATCACCAATCTTTAATTCATTCCCATCAATTCTTGCTCCGTATATGTGTGATCTACTCAAATTCGGGTTTGATTTCATGTCATGTAGCATTTTCATTATATATTTTCTTCCAAGAGGTCCATGTTGTAATATATCGCTACTCAATTGAGTTAAATTTGGAATAGATTGTTCAGCTTCAGGTATTGGCTGTTCTTCTCCCTTTTCAACAATTGGTTCTTCTTCTTCTTTTGCTTCTTCTTGCTCACTAGCACTTGTGTATGAATCATCATCTTCTTCTTTTTTTAATGCTTGTACTTCTTGTTTAGAAACTGGTAGTAAAACATCTCCTTCATAACGAGGTTTACCAATAGTTTCTGATATCTGTTTTAAAGGTTCCGTAATAGGTTTAAATGTAGTCTCTAGAAATTCTTCTCTTTCACTTAAACCCATCCTCAATGCACGATTCTTCATCCTAATAGAATCACTGAGTGATTTTATTTCTTTTAATAGTTTTTCTTGATTCACCATGTTTACACTGTGAAGTTCAACGTGTAACTAGATGTAGCATCGGTAGTTCAACGCATAAATACAAATTTATCCAACCCTATACGATATCTACCATTTTTAATATCTTCTTCCTTCATAATAACGAGAAAGCTATATTTCTCATTCCATGCTTTGCCACACATCTCTTTAAATTTTTCAAATGGCATATCCGCATTTACATGATCATTATATATATGCTTTAAATTTGTTTCATCTTGTTTGAAGATGATCAACATATTTGCATTGTCTCTTATAAGTTGTTTTGGAATTTTACTGTATGTTTGACCAATGTAAATGCTATCAATATTATGATGTCTTCCCATAGCAAAATAATTCCTTATTGTGTCATGATTTTCACAAGAAACATCGTCAAATATAAAAATAGAAAATGGTTTTGCTTCATTTGGTTGCATAATTGTTTCACTGGCATTAAACTTGTAAAAATTTACTTCAGGTACACTTGCAAGTACTTTATCCAATAATTGATATTTTGGTTGTTGCAATGATTTTGAAAAAATGTATATATTGTTAAAACGCAATCCTTTAGGATTAGTTATAAGGTTAAAAACAACATTAGTTTTTCCACAATTTGAAGGACCAGTTATTAGACACCTTATCGTATTTGGTAGTAATTCACCATGTTTTCCATAATTTAACTTATCATTGTCAACTGTCAATTCATCAATGTTATTGATATTAAATCGATCTTTTTGTTGTACAATCTCCATCTTGTATAAAGGTTAAACACACAATGAGCTATTAAACAACTATACTAAGTTTTTTGAAGGAATCCAAGAGTCTTCACTTTTATCAAACCCTAACCACCGGACTTTAACCATATCCTTTTTTCTTTGTAAAATCTTCTCGACAAGATATACATCACCAACTGTTGATTTCAACAATTCGTGTCCGTAGAATCCACCTTGAAGTAATTCACCCTTGTTATCCTTTAATAAATAGGTTTCAGGTATAGTTGGTTGCACTTTATAAATTGTAAATACTTCATTAGTCCAATTTGGTAGATATCTTTTACTAAATACACCTTTGTATTTGCTTATACGAACTTTATCGTTGACCTTGAACTTCTTTGGTTGCAATTTTTCTAATTTCGGTGTTGTATTATTTTTAATGCGTTGTAATACAATTTTCGCATTAGCACTGTTTACCTGGATAGGTTTCATTCCAATGGTACGATGATATTTGTTGTTATACTGTTTTATAAGTTGTGGTAATATGTCATACCACACATATGATCCTCGTTTTGAAAATTGTTTATACATCGCACCTTTCAATGTTCTATTGAATCTTTCAATTATTGAAGCTTTAACTTCAGAATTTGTAGAATAATGATTTATTTGATATTTCTTCATCAAAGCTCTAAAGTCTTTATTAAAATATTCTTTTCCATCATCGGTCTGTAGATGTTTAATTTTAAATTTATTTCTTTGTATTGTGGTTTCCATAGCTTTTGTAACACTTTTACCAGTCTTATCCTTCAATGGTAAAGCGTCAGCTATTTTAGTAAAACAGTCTATAATTGTTAAAATATATTTAAATCCTTTGTTTAATTTACTGTGCGGTATCATTTCAATGAGATCAGCTTGATAAAGATCATTCATCCCTTTAATGATTGTACTTCTTCTTGGAAATCTTCTTCTTGCTGGTTTATGTAGTTCATTTACAATCTTGTCCTTCACACTTTCCATCTTCAGATGTTGCTTGTACACCGCATGTAAAAATACTGATCCATAGAATAGTTTATTCTCATTTATATAGCTTGAATATAGGTCAAGGCCATTTCATATTAGTGTAAAAAAGAGGGAACATGGCATTGGGCTTGCCATGTCCCCTCTTCTTTACGGAAAGGAAAAAGGAAGAAGGTAGAGGGCGAAGAATAGGTTTACTGGTCAATAGGGTTTAGAGAGTAGTGGCCGAATGGTAAAGTATTAATTTTATCTTCTAAAATATGGCGCTTGTCATCTTTGTAGCTTAATGCCCACTTTGTTTGTTTGACACTAAATAGTTGATGATTATAACTTCTAATAGTGTTGAACGTTGCAGTTGTTTCAACATTTTCAAACAAACATCTTTTATAATGTTCAAACTGTACGTTCTTCTTCAGGAAAGAAGTTTTTATTCCTTTGGCCTTCTTCGTGACTTGATGTTCGTTCCTCTCGTTTATGTACAGTTGAAATGAATACAGTTTGGACATTAATGCTACAATTTCCATCATCGGCACACCATTTGTTTCATCTTTAAATTTTCCCAATACTTTCTTATTTCTGTCATAGTCGTAATTTGGATGATCCTTAGGATAATCGGAAAAGTCGAAATCATCTTTATATATAAAGGTGCGTAGATCTTCATACATGTCATTTGTTTTAATCCAGTAAATTAGTGCATCCGTGTCCATATATGCAATACCAATGTTCTCTCTTCCATAATAGTTAACCATCTTCTTATAATGAAACTCGTACATATGTGTTTTTGAAATATCCAAGATTGACATTCCAAGATACAAAGGACGATCCATTGTAACTGACTTCTTGTTCATGGAAATAACAACTAGATTTTCATTAATAATTATAGATGAACCAAAGTTTGGTTGTTGCACCAATTTCTGTAATTTTACTGGATCAGTTACCAATTTGATATCCTTATGTTTCCTTTTGTTTTCCAAAGTCTTGCCAAATATTGCGTTATTCATTAATTTGAAAAAATCTTTTTGAAAACTTGATGTAGCGGTGGCTCTTCTTCTTGTGTTGTTGTCGATGTAAGGTTTTAACCAACAAGATTGAGAAAATTGTAGTACTCGATTAATTTTTGTAATTCTCAATCCTAAGTCTAAAGCTTGTTGTATCATCCAGTAATGTCCAACATATCGAGACTTGTCGGTTAAAGTCATCATTAATTTTGGCCATCTTCCAGTAGGGGAAATTTCAGTCTTCGGAAGAAGTGGTAAATCATAATGTTGATCATGAAGATGTTCAGGATATTCAAAATTAACATCAAAAATGTAACCAGTTTCACCATGCTTCGGTATATCCATTATGTTTCCAATCGATTCTGGATCTATCCATTTAAAATTATCATATGGAAGGGGATTCGACATTGCCCATCCGTATAAGTTATTTGCATCGAAATAACCTAGGAATGTTGTTGGTTTTGATGCATCATAATCGGGCAGATACTTGTTGTTCGCCTTGAAATGTCGTGTAACGCTTTGCGTCAATCCCCCTCGAACTCCTGACTCTAACATCATAACCATATCTATATCAGTAAGAAGTTGTATTTTACAATTTGTTTCTTTCAACATAGCTTGCCATGCTAATCCAGGTGAAGTGTACGAATGAAGAGGGTCCAATCCATATGCCGCAAAACATGTATTTCTAAATTCTTCCATTATATCACATAGTAAAGTTACATCCAATTTAACATAAAAATCTGAATATTCTCCCAATGTTCTAAATCCTAAATCGTTCCATACTTTACATGCATGATCATAGTCCTCTTGAGATATGTCCATGTCATAAAGTTTACTTTTGAATTCTTCTTTAGCCGGAAGTGATGTTTCATTAAATCTTTCTAAACTGTCTATGTAATCATATGGAAACACACCTTTCCGAAGTACCAAATCCAGTTTGTCGTTATTTACAATCTTCTTTGTTTCGATGAAATCTTGTTTCCTTAAATTTTCTGAAAGTTTGGATAAACTCGATGGCATAAATCTGTAGGAGTCTAAGAATCTTAGTTTCATGTTTCCAACTTCTTTGGAAAAACTTATGAACTTCTCTGAAGTTTCAGCTAACACATCGATTTTACCGTCGTCTCTTCCTAGTTCAGGTATTATAAAATGAGCATCGTACCCACTGAGGTTATGCAGAACCACAGGAATAAATAGTGGTAAACGATAGCTCAAGTTGCATTTATTACAAGCAGCACCCCTGTAATAACCTGTGAGGTGATCGTGATCTTTAACTTTATAATTCTCAATAGTAAAATCATTTTTGCATAAGAAACATCGAGTTGCATTTTCATGTTGAATTTCTTCTTCTTCCTCCATCGGTTTCATTGGTACAATATTTGTATATAATCTTTGTGCATTTCCAGCTATTGAATATAAGTGATCAAGAAATATTTTTTCTACATTTTCACCACGATATACTAGAGGTTCTGAAGTTAATCCATATCTGTTTAAATGTTCTTCTGATAATGTTGATTTAACCATTAAACAAAAACTATTTGGTTTGTGCATTTGATATTTGACACTTTTTCTAGCTTCACAATTTTCATCTTCTATAGGAATTAGTGTTGATTCAAAGTCCGCATATACAACTATAGGGATACGGTATTGATGATGAACCTTTTGAAATGTAACAAATGCTCTGTTTTCCGAAGGTAAATTAATCTTTGCTTCATAATTATTGTTACATAGCCTTTTGTGCTCTTGTAACCATTCTCTTCCTTGTCTTCCTTCTCGTTGAAAATTAAAACATCTCTTGCAAATTATCTTTCTGTGTCGAGCTTTAGAAAGCTGCTTGTTAACAAGAGAGTCGAATTTCTTAATGTACACATAGTGAGACACATCTCCTCGCGTTAGTAGTAGTAAATCCGTATGATCTGGTAGCTCTTCTTTTACAACACGTAAAGGATACACTTTGTTTGAACTATCTAATGCAAAAACATTGATGGATGTACCAGGATTTTTCTTCTCAAATTTTGATATATCTTTCAGTGATACAGGGTAAGTAATTCCTTGAAAATTGTACCTATGTCTTTGATTTTCATAGTGTTGGTTAGGTTTATCGAAATGATTTGGTACAAACTTAGATGTCATCGCATATCTAAAACATTCATTATCTTGATTTTTCACATTAATACATGATCTTGTATCCTTAATTCTTTTGGGCAAAGGAATGTAACTAGATCCCATTAGTCCATATCCATGTTTATGAACTCTTATATCTAATACTTCAATACTTGTAAGACTCCATCCGGATCCTCTTCCTTCGTGTTCCTGAATTTTTGTTAATATTTCTTCTATACAGTTTTCTACTATTGAATCAATGTTTAAACTTTCCATAATGGTTCGGTTTTTTGTTATGAATCCTCTTGGTGATAATTCTTCTTGTACATTTATAAACATAGCTTCTAGTAGTAAACCAAATTTAAGAAAGTTCAATCTTTTCAATTCTTCTTTTAAAGTTTTACTTACAATTGGTTTTGCTTCTCTAATAAATTCTTCTAGCTTCAAGTTTTCATTTTGAATCTTATGATGCATTACTACTTTACCGGGTAATGCAAATACTTGTAGATTCGGTAAAGTAGTTGAAGATGTTGCAGTTATTTCATCTTGTTCTTCTTGTTCTTCTTGTTCTTCTTGTTCTTCTTGTTCTTCTTGTTCTTCTTGTTCTTCTTGTTGTTCTTGTTGTTCTTGTTTTTCTTCTGGGTTGTTGTGAATTAGTTCTTTATGACAGTCTAATAGAATTTCATCGTGAAACGATTCCGAACATTTATCGCAACGATACATGTTGAGATGTTTACTCTTCGAAATTTCACCAAGAAATGAAGTGGGCTCTCACGTTCCTCCTATTATAATGGTTCCCCCACCACTATTTCATCCTCTTCACTATCCTAGAAAATCAAACATTTTCAACAAAATATTAACCTTCTACAAACTAATTGTTCATTCGTGTTCTTTATTCCCATTGGAGTTTTAGTATATATTTCTTTATATTCAAACTTTAACAAACTTTCTTTTAACATCTGTTAGGACAAATGTTATGGGACAGATGTTAAAAGAACAAATGTTGGAGAGGAAATGGCTAGAGCACAGGCACTTGGTTAAACTAAATTTGCGCATAAATTAACTAGAGTTGAACTGAAAATTCGCATAAATTAAAAGTTAGTTCAAAACTAAAATTCGACAGTGTTAAAAAACTCTAACAGTTGAATAAAAATAAACATTAATTCAAAACTGAAATTCAACAGTGTTAACCAAATTCTAACAGTCAAACAAATAGGTCAAGGTAATCCAATTTAACGCGAGAACGAGGAATAGAGCACTAAGTGGCATGTTAGTCCATTACCACAAAGTGATCTATTCCTCGCTCTCTATTCTACATCTACTTTTTTCAGTTTACTTATTTATATTAAAATGTTCAAATTTTACTATGTAGAATGTCCATTCTTTCTCTTCAACTCTTCGATTGTTTTTAGCAATTGTAACAAATATTCGTTAGTTTTCACCAAAGTCTTTAGTTTGCTACATCCAATTTCAATGGAAGGTATTATAAGTTGTAATTTTATAAGTTCAATCTTTTCTTTCTTGCGAATTTCTTTCTTTATTATATTATTCCTTATTTTTGCTGAAGATTTAAACTCCATGTTGTTTCTGCTAAAGCCACAATAATAATAAAAGTCTCTTGAAACAACCTGCATTTATACACATTCCCCCACCACTTTATAATCCCCACTCCTTTCCCCTTCTTCTTTATATGTGGAAGGAAGTATTATAATTAGATTCCTAATATTTCTTTTCCTTCTTCACTACGTGGGGGGAGGGTAATTTGTTATTACACTAGTTGTGCAAGAAAATAGCCGCCAGTGTCCACACCTTGTTCGTAGCACTCCATCATAGATTGTGCCCACTGCAACATGCGGTCTCTGTCATTTGGTGTGACAAGGAAAGAATGACTATCACCATACAATATAAAAGAGTCAATTCGTACATAACATCCTGAGTCCAACCATTTATTAGCTTCAGCCATAAACTTTTCTATTGTATCAAATGGAAATTGTGGATCAATTGCTATGACTTTACGTTCTTCACTAAGTTCAACAGTATAATCATCATCGTCCTCATCATCTTCACTTTCACTGTCGTTACTTAAAGTGTCTTCAGATTGTTCAAAAACATCAGAAATTTCAGAAAAATTAAAATTTTCATTCAGATGAGGAGGCATTTTGAAGCAAGAAATATTGTAAACAGCAGAGACGAAACGACAAGAGCGGCGTGTAGAAGAAAAATGAAGGGGTGACCAACGCTCGCTCCGCTTTTATAATAGTATGCAAATGAGGGATAGGTGCTGACCATGACCAGTCATCGACCCAAAGGAGTGGGGGAAGTACTTTTCTTACTACTTGGATGGAAGTAGGTTAGTAGGTCACGAGACTTAGAGTGTTAAAAAATAATGGGGGAGAAACACAACGCTATAACGCGTTGTGTTTCTCCCCCAGTATTTTTTTAAGCAATAATTTGGAAAAAGCTATGTGAATTTACTTGCTACGCCCCCACCTTGTAATACCATCCAGTTTGTGTCTGAGGAGATAGTCTTTAGAGTCTAACTCATAAACTGATTTCTCTTTGCGCAAGGATTCAATCACTTTAATATTATATCTTACGCCGTTACAAGTTGCCAAAATGTGTTTGTTGTCAATAACACTTTCAAAAAAATAGACACAACCTCTCTTAAGCCTATTTCCTTTCACACCAATAATTTTGGATTGGTATTCAACAGTGGGGGTTTCTGTCACTTGTGGTTCAGAAATGTGTTTTACGACATGTACACGGCAAAAACTTTCGTTTTTTACACATTTCCTCCCACAAGGTGATCCTTTCTTAATTCCCCTAGTAAGCATTTGAGGGCAAGTAGTGGGACGGCTAAATGCCCTACGACGCTCTTCTTGTAATAATTGAAATTGCTCTGAAGGAGCGGGTTTAGGAGTAGGTTTAGGAGTAAGTTTAGGAGCTGGTTTAGAAGCTGGTTTAGGAGTAAGTTTAGGAGATGATTTAGTAGCAGGTTGAGAGGAATCAGTTTTGTGATAGGTATGATCTTCAGGTGTACTAAGTGGTGGGGTAGGAGGCAATGGTGATAGTGGGATAATAGGTGTGCTAAGACGATGAACAATGGTTTCAACGGAAGGGGTATTAGGATGGTGGTGAACTGGCTTCTGCGGTGGCGGCATAGTAGTTGATGGTGGTGCGGAGTCCTTTGAAGGCGAAGGCGGTGAAAAAATACTACGAAGTCTAGAAGTGTTGGTTGGCGGAAGAATAGCTCCAGAAGTTGAAGGTTGAGATGCAAGTCGATTCTTGTAGCAATCAGGAAGGTTTTTGAGGCGAAGAGTTTTCTTAGGTGCAGGAACAGCCGTAGTAGAAATAGAAGTCGAAGTAGAAGTTAAAGTAGAAGTTGTAGTTGGCAGAGATAACATGGTTGTAGCTCCAAGTTCGCAGCGTAACGTCTGTAATCAGAATGAAATGTTAGCCGCAGTCGGTGCGTCTTTTATAACAATATGCAAATGAGAGGGGTAGCAGCTGGCCGAGACTGATTATTGACCTGGGAGGTGGGGGAAAAGGGGAAAGAGAAGGTATTTATTTAAAATAATTCGCATAACTTTTGACTAAAATAAGATAACCAAATTCTTCTTTTACCAAAATGTTTGTCTTACATAGACCTTTTCAATGATGTATCGCTTGTCCAAATCCGTCAATCCATTATCAAGTTATAGCCATTTTAATTTTTCAGGTCATGACCGGTCGTTCACCCATAGTGGGGGAAGGAGTGGGGGTAGGAGTGGGAGGGGGGGGGGAATCGACTCCATTTTTTCGGGGGGGGGGAGGGGGAGGGGGGGGGGAATCGACTCCATTTTTTCGGGGGGGGGAGGGGGTGGGAGGGGGGGGGTCATTGACCCTTCCGAAAGTGGGTCAAGGTCATTCAAGATTTATAATGATCCAAGGTGATGGGAACAGTAATACTGTTCCCACCACCCTGTTTGCCTAGCGGTTCCCACTCCCAACCCACTAGTTACGTTCTGCAAGGGAGGTCCCTGGGCCGTCCGCATCAAAGCGTAACTTCCCGTCCGCATCAAAGCGTAACCATTAATTTCAGGGAAACTGGAACAGTTAATGCAGAAACGCAACTCTAACCCCACCCAAACTAATCCCACCCATCATATTCCTAAACAAAATGCAAAAAAAGTCCGACTTGCGGATGTCCCACCCATTTTAAATGAAGTTCAACTGAACTTCTGAATTTACAGTTAATCTACCCCCTAACATCTAGCTGTAAGGCAAAACAAACATAAATTATTAGTACCAACACATCATTATTAAAAACCAAATAATTCAACACAACCAAATACCATCATTATTCTTAAAATTAATACACCTTAATGCTAAATACCATCATTATTCTTAAAAATTAATACACCTTAATGCTAAACCCAACTTATAACTAACATCGCAATGCGCAAATTATTTCTTAAATTAAATACACCTTACAACTAAACACACACACACACACACACACACATACCATATTGCATTAAAAAACGCAACATAGTAGAAGAAGTTCAAATATATATAGGCCTACTATATATTTGAAACCTCTTGCTGAGTCGCCAACAACCTTTCGCTATGAAAGTTTGTTGACGACTAACGCTAAAATCAGGCTCGTATTGCTCCTCGGATTCTCGAGTAGTGGGGGAAGTTGTTTCACTCCAGTACAGTGTTCAATCCAGTCCAGTTCGCAGCAGTGTAAAAGGAAGGCAAAGGAGTGGGGAGCGGCGCATGCGCAACAACACAAAACCAAGGTTTGAGGTTAGAATTATCCATGTGCAGTAGCGCTAAAGTGAGTAATACAGGACTAGGCGCATGCGCATAGCATGGACTGATTCCGGTCCGGAGAACTCGTTGTATGCGCAGCAGGTTTGAGGTTAGAATTATCCATGGCAGCTGCCATGTTTGGTCTGGTTTCACCACATAGAGTCAGCAACCGGTGGTGACCGGTCATTGGCCTAGAAGGAGTAGGGAAAGGTGGTGACCGGCCATTGACCCAGAGGAGTAGGGGAAGGAGTGGGGGAAGGGGGGGGGCTCCATTTTTTCGGGGGGGGGAGGGGGGGGGCTCCATTTTTTCGGGGGGGGGGGGAGGGGGGGGGAGGTCATTGACCTTTCCGGTCGGTCATTGACCCCAAGGAGTAGGGATAGACACAGAACCCTACTTCTCTTACTACTCAGGTGAAAGTCGGTCAACCAGTCATTTGCTTGCCATCTGCCGCCATCTGGCTGGAGTTATTGCCTCTATAAAGGTGGGTAGTTTATCGCGCTACAAACATTCATTGCCTCGCATCCGCTCGGTCATCATCTCTCATTAGTTTTATGTTATGACTACTTCACTTACTAGGTTTGAGGTTAGAATTATCCATGGAATAGCCTTCGTAAATTCTAACCTATAAAATTACTACTCTGGCGTTCTGTTTCAATTTCTTTTACACTTCATTTTATATCTCAGTCTTCTTTTAACTTCTGAACTTAACACATCGGTTATAATGACTGCACAATGTTTAAAATTAAAGCTTTTGCGAACACAATACATATTACGAAGTACTTCTAAACCTTCAATTTCAAAGTGTAGAACTAATTTAAATAGAGTTAGGAAGAAGTACAGTTTTAACCCATTATACTCAAAGACTTCGCAGGTTAATGTTGATGATAATGTTATTTACAACATTTTGCATTCTATGTTACAATTCAACAACTTTGAACTTGTTACACCTATCGACTGTGTTCAACAAGTTTTTTTATTTTACCCCTACTATTCCTCATATAAGCGCTGTCACCACAATTCCTACTTCATGCTCCTCTATTCTCTTCAGCTAAGCTAAAGTTTGAGGTTAGAATTATCCATGGCGGCCGCCATGTCTAGTTCACTTTCACCACATAGAGTCGGCGACCGGTTATTGGTCTAAAGGAGTGGGGGAAGGGGTGGTGGGGGGAAGGTTGCCGTTTTATAAGCCCTCTCCCTAGGCGGCGCTTCTCATTCGATCGCCAACTTTCAAACGATAAACACCTCTCCCATGGCACGAATCAATTATCCCGCTATCACCAACTACTTCAACTTAAAACTATTTCTGGTGATAGTTGGATAGAATTTTTTAAAACTTACTCTGGATGACCTTGACATATTTTCCGCATCTCAGTTATAAGTTTGAATTTCAATTTTCAACTAACTCTTAATTTTTCTTCAACTGTTAGAGTTTCGTTAACACCGACGAATTTCAATTTTGAACTAACTTTTAATTTTAATTTTATGCGCAAATTCACTTCACCCTAACGCCAACACTATCGCCATCTCCACCCCAACCTATATGGCATAAAATATAACTACAGCATCTCATATATACCCTCTAACCCCCACCGGAAGCTATGTGACATGGCAGCTGGCGCCAGCTGCCGCGTCACGTGGCCCGGTGGGCACGTGGCCGGTTTTAAAAGTGACCAAAACACACTACTTCGACAATAATGTAGGGTTTTATAATGTGGCAAAAAAATAAATTATGTCTCTCTCTCTCTCAGCTACCGAAACATTTTGTGGCTAGGAAAACCCAACGTCTCGTCGGGCATAGAGTAACGATTTGAAAAGGTCTTCAAGAGCCTATCGATGACCGCGACGATCCTCAGAGCGAGGAAATCCGTGCATTAGTGATTAGTGATTCATTGTTGTAACGATCTGTCAACAGATAAGGCGTAGTGATTACGGCGCGTTCGCCAGCGGAAGACGCCATGTGCAAAGCAGTCCATTGAAGAGGCGCAATGGAGGTTTCAATGTGTGAAGTGTTAGATATGAGTTGTTATAATTTAAATTGCACAATGTAGGTTTACTTTCTGTATTTAGTAGATTAGTTCGGTTTTTATTGATAACCTTCTTACTAAACCAAACATAAATATCTATGACTTATCTTTAAACAACAAAAGAACATATGAGTGTACACAAGGGTCTGAACATGACTGAATCCAAACCGAAACCTACAAATGAAACATGATACGAAAATAAAGTAGACAATGAGAAAGTAAAAAATTAGATCCGGAGGAACCTCACTATGATTTTGTTCTTTTTACTATTTAGTTTTTTATGGAATATTTTTCAATAAAGGCCGTTGGTACTTTAAGAGAAGTACGATATATTTTTAATCTGATGGTATAAACAATTTCAAATAAGTATTAACCAGAATACGCGTTCTTGTAGCTCAGTTCTCAATGCTGATATGAATTTGACCGGCCGACCCATCTTTACTCTGCAGAGCACTGTGTACTGTACGATGTTAGCCTATGCTTGAGCTCATACGGCGCTCTGTATAGTTAGCCTATTGTATGTTGGTTTCCGTAATTGCGAATGATAAAAATGCAATGTATTATTAATATATGTTTAATAGTCAATCTAATAAAAATCTTCAAGAATTATTTCCTGGGCCAAAAAGAGCCAGTCAAAATCCAACAGGAAGTCACAACTGCACTGACCGGCCCGGCGGCGGCGTGGCAGTCCATCTAGACAGAACGGCGTTGCGCACTATGAGATAACGCGGGCTAAAAGGACATCAAAGCTGGGTCATCAAACTAGAGATTCCTTGAGTGGATATTTTGGTTAGTTTACATATTTTTCGGCAAACCGAATTATTCCATATTAACGTAATTGTGTTGAAGATTTTGCAAAATATAAGAGGCACTCTTCTAAAAATTACTGTCGATTGCGTGTGTAGAAAAAAATAACGTATAATAAACTGCAAAATATTATTCTTATAATTACAAGAATACATAAGAATCAAATTGTTGATAATGTGTGGGTAATTTCATAACATAACACGTCATTGCAAAACGTTATACAACCCAACATTATTGCAAAAGCAAGTTAGGCCAATTGAAATACAATACGATTACACAACACAAAATTAGACATTACATGCAGATATTTTCTATTGTGTCGTTCAGAGTCTTTCTGAAAAAATAACAAATTAAATTGCACGACAGAATAATGAGTACATATTTTTAAAACCTATGATACGTGATAGGTCAAGAAATTATAGTAATGTAGTGTGGACATCTTTGTACTTTTTGTTCTGTAGAACATTTATTTCCCATCGAAGGGTTTTCATTTTTTATCTAAATCTGAAAAAGATGCGATATACATATTTTTTCAATTATCTTGTACAACGGGATACAAGAGAGAAGTTTGCTTCAAATTTGAAGTAAATAGAACAAACATTTAGATCGCTAGAGTGCAACGTTATTAAATAAGTGGCTGTAATAAATTATTAATAACTCAGGTTGCATGCATGTTTTAAAGACGTAAACATAGGTTTCGTTTAGATTATATTTTTTACTCTTTTTCGCATAGTCAAAATGTTTACAATAAAAGAAAAAATTGAGAGATTTTATAGATTTTATAATTAAAATATACTAGGCCTATCAAAAAGTTTACAGAAAGTAACGATTTTCCAAATCTGTTATATTCCGTGGGACAACATATCGAGTTTTTTTATTATTTTTTTATTCACAGCAATACAGATGCATTCGTATTTTCGTATTGTAATGTTTCTTTGAACAACTTCAATGAGTTTTAATTGCATGGAAAACTTGTTATAGATAAGATACATTTGGCATGACAAATGATTGTCTTCGAAATGACTAATAAAACAAAAGTAAAATATGACGCTCATAGTAACCTGATAATTGAGTTTATATTTCCTGGTTTCAAAATTTGTTTTTTATAAATATCGATAAAAAATCAAAGTTGAAATCCAATTTTACCTCAATAATTGATGACATTATTATTATATAGGCTTATACTTTGCTAAATCGTCATGTTGGTTTGAAAAAATTTGCGTTGCGTAGATTAAGCGTAGCCTACGAGAGTGCATTGGTGTGTGCATATCTACGAACGTGACCAAACAAGAACAATAGAATTTCTTTGTTGCTAAGTGGTAACACTGGTAGTACAGTTTGAATAATTAAAAAGACCTTGACAATTATCAGTGACTTATAATGAATAATTCGTCACAAGGCCAATGGAACTTTTTAATTAAAAAAAATTATCTACGTTTCTTTACATTCACATCTTCTACCTTTCTGATGACTGAAATCTGCTGGCATGGCTTTGCTGCATGGCTCCTAGAATCTGGGGTCCAGTGGCAGCTGTCTCGTGTGTCATTTTCGAATTTCGATGTGACAAATTAAGTCACTTTACATTAATTGTGGTATTAAAATAATTATGAAGTCCCTCGAGAATTTTTTTAAGCTTAGGACTCCACCCGACTTGTGAACTGCTAAATTCTTAAGCCGTAAAATACGGTGTTTGTAAGATTTTGATTAGTTTTAAAGCATTATTTTAAGACATATTTATTCCAGGGTATTTTTTAATTTTATTGAATGGTATGTATGTATATCGTATGGCTAATTTAGCCAGCCACCAGGTTTTAGAATAAGAAAATAAATTCTGCGGTGTAGAGCACCTGAGTCAGTATATGTAAAAAATAAACAATAAAACAAAAAGTAGATCTCCCTTTATAGAGCCAACACAGCCTAAATTTTTTAATTGGCCTGGAAAGGGCCATTTGTATTTTGTCTGGCAGCTGGCATAGCTGAGAGATCAAGTGCGTGATAGTTCAGCTGCCAAAGTTGTTGTTCGTTTAGCACCACCCGGGGAGTACGTGCAGCTTTAATGGAATGTTGCGGACGCGAACAACATCACCCCCCAATTGAAATTGAGGTATTGAATGGTTTCTGAGATATATAGGCAATTAAAGTTTTCCCCATGTTATTCTTAAGGGACCAAAAATGAACTTCAATTAGCTACATGGGCCTAACCTTTAAGCCTAGAGGAAAATGGCACATAAAAAAAAAATTCTTAAATTTGCGTACACAATCCAAAAATGACAAAAAAATCTGGGGTTCGTATTTGAATTTTTTAGTTAGGCGTTGGGATGAGAATGGATATGATAGGGGGGGTGAAATTTTCATATTTAATTTTCCTCCCCCAACGATGACAGATGTTTCCAGCAAACTAATCAGTAACATTTATTTTAGTTTTTGAATAAATTAAGGTGCAAATTCTAAAAAAAAATAATAATAATAAAAATAACACACTGTATTCTGGTGACGTCTTGTACATCTGTAACCTTTATTTATAAATATAGATTGGAAAAGTAAGAAAACTACAGTAGTTCAAATTGTAGTTTAAGATTAGCACTAAGAAATAACTATTTATTTCACTTGATTTAAAATTAACTCTTCCTATATTAATTTGTTTAATCAATGTCTCAGTTTTTTTACAACTAATCTCAGTCAGTTGAACCTAGATAAAATTTCGACTTAATTTCAAACCTATTCATTAGGACTTCGATGATAAACCTGGAAGCGAGAGTAAAATAAAACCAAGTCACATTCTGATCGGAATTCAAACCCAGACCTTGAATGACCTTGACGCCGTGAATATTAAACCGACGGTTCACTATAGGAATATGTTTAGTTTGATCGGTAACACAACCGCCGCCGAAGGATGTCTATCTTGCACGCTGCGCCTTGACAAGAAGTTACGTTCCATTGTAATAGTTTATAGTTGCATAAGAGACCTTGGAATTCGTTCCTCCGGCGCAGCGGACAAGGTGCTGTTACCGACGGGCAAGAGGTCGAACGTTTCCACAATAAACAACGATGTAAATTCCACTTGTGTTAAAGTACTCTAACATTAATAATCACATTTTTGTCAATAATTTACGTATTTAAAAAATAGATTTTTGTATCTGTGAAGATAAAAATGATTTCAATAAAACATTCGTGAGCCGCGAATTATGATGTTTTACTGTTTTTAATTAGGCCTACGTATCGTGTTATGTTTATAATGTTTATAATAAGCAAGATATTTTGTTTACCATTCCCCGTAGTGACGCACGCGGAACGTACAGTATTTGTTATAAGGAAAATTCCATAAGAAAGTTAACGTTAAAGATTTAAGCAATTAATTGAGATTTTATTTTATAGTTTGACCCCACTGAGTCAAATAAAAAAAAACTTTGGAACCCCAAACGAAACATCAATCCCTTGGTCAAATCATTATTTTTGTGACTCGTTCAAACAAAATACAACGCTTAATCTAAATCAGAGGGGTTTATATATTTAACGGAAAAAATAATAGGAATATTCGTTGAAAATAATTAATAGGTTTAACATCTAACAAAAAGGATCGTGGCCCGGCCGTATTGTATTGACCGTTACTAAGCGTGCCAGCTTACTATGTATTCTTAATACTGTATTACTATCTGATCAATCATTTATGAACAACCGACACTTCCGATGAACAGTTGGCCTATATTATTTACCTCAAGCCACACTAAAACTTGCCTCGAAAAACGAAACAGTAATTTTCTGATTCAATAACAGGACAATTAGACTCCATTAGTGGGATTGTCGGAACGTCTCCGCTCTCTAATTGGTGCAGGTACGTTACGTCGCTGGTTTTTACATCTCTTCATAGTTTTCCCCAGCGTTTATCCACTTAAACCCAACACGTGCGTCACGTTTTGCACGTGACTGCGGAAGCGAGTTGCAACGTTGCAAAAGTGGGTAGCCGTCCGTCAAGTTAGCGAATCTCTCCTCTCTACTGCCTGATGCTGTTGCGGTGAGAGTCACTGTGGGAACGCCTGGCACTATGATAGCCTACCTTTTTGTTCTAGAGGCCGGATTTAGCTACTAATGCAGTACCACCATTTAGTCGTACTAGAGATCGCACACTGGTCGAAATTCAACCAAAAATTTAGTTTATCTGCACAGAACTATATTTAAAAAAAAGTTATTGGCCCTAATTGAAATATCTGTTCATCTTGATTTGCTAGCATTTGTTATTACTACGGCTGTCTAAATTACCCTTTTTCTCCCATAATATTAATAATAAAACTTTCAAAAGCATAAGGGCGTAGCGCTGGGGACCGATGCGAATTATGATATGACTCGCTAGCTGCTCATATACAGGACACTAGGGAGATGTCGAGGTGCGCCGATGGTCAGGGCATTCCACAGCGGATTACCGTCTACCCTCGGACTGGCAGGGTCGAGGTGCGCCGATCCGCTGATGGTCAGTCGGTTGGCCTCTTCCCCATGTTTTTCTGCCACGCTGTTACTAATTCATTCCAAATAAAATATAAGTGTTAGGTACGGTATGTTGTTATTTAAACTGTGGGAAAAGCCCTGTATAAATAGTAATTTTTATACTAGGGTGAAAAGCGGGTTTATTATGGGTAACATGGCGCAAATCAACAGGGGACAAAATTAACATGTGTTGAGCACTCTTTTATCTATTTAACCTCGTTGGCTATAATAAATGCCACCTTTTCGGACTTATTCAACACCAACTGACTAATCTACCAGAAAATGGTTGTTTAGCTTGCATTCGTATGAAAAATGAGCAAATGTTTTCGTGCAAAAAACTGCATATCCATACGACATACCAAATTGTTATTCTTCAGTTGACTTTAAATATTGATACAGTATTAAACTGTAAATGTAAAAATTATTAACACTAACAAGCAACGAATTGAAGGCAAATCTCAAACTGACCATCGGCGCACCTCGACCCTGCCTCCCGAGAGACCCAAACCAACTATCGGCGCACCTCAACCCTGGTTTTTATGATCCTGACTGACCATCGGCGCACCTCGACCCTGCCCAGGACACTATACTTTTTTAACGGTAGGCCGCCCTACCGACAACCTTTAACGTGATTCACCTGCTAAGGACGAAACCTGAAAAAGGAGGAAAAGAATCTTGCTTGCCTTTTAGTTTAAACTAGAGATCGCCATACTGGTCGAAATTCGACCAAAGTTTAAGTTGAGTTATTAAAATTTGTAAAAAAATATACTTTACCACCGAAACATCTCTACTGTTCTTAATAATTTGGTAGCATTTGTTATTATGCCAGCTGTCTAATGATTCAATCCAACGAGGTTAAATAGGCCCACAGGCCATAGTCCAATAGGATTTAGGCCCATTCTATACGGACCGATTGTCGGCGGCGTATCTGCTCATACGAAATCTGCAGTCCGCCGGCCATTCTATACGAGCGGTTAATCGGCGCAACAGTGTTGCCAACCATTCGGTTAATGTAAAAAATACAGCATTAAGTAGCATTTATATCTGTCCTTGCTAAAATTGTTTCCACTTATATTATCATGCTTTACAAATTATGTAACACAAGAAAATACTCAATTGCGATCAGTTAAAATTATAAAATGATATATAAATAATTATAAAATTACAAAAACATTAATATTGTATAAACATACGACATTACAATTAAAATTAGAAAGGAAAAGTATTTTTCCAATTAAATGAAGACGTATTTATGTTTTTAAAAAATGACTTTATAATATGATTTAAATATTTCCAAAATACTGAAAATATTACAAAAGTTATAATAAAAATCGATAATGTATGGCCACAAACTCCTACGAAACATGTATACTAAAATACAAGATTGGTCAATATTCGATAATTATTTTTTTGAGAGAATTAAAGGTAGAGATGACTAAATAATACAATTAACTTTAAGAAAAAAATAATAGATATAGGTAGGCTTATATACCTATAAATAATTGAAAGGGCCTGATACATTTTGACCAGTATTATGTAACAATTTGACTTGGCCTTTGAACTGTATAACCGTCGGCCAAGGCCTATAGTAATCATTTAAACTTATTTTGTCATGTAATCAGTACCTAAGTAGGCCTACCGGTATGTAATTGAAATAAATAACCTCTGCGTCATTGAGAAAAAAATAGTTGTATTTGTTTGTTTTCGTGAATAGTGAATGCAGGCAAAAACTAACTGTACATTGAATTTTTACCTCAATCCAACTTTGAGATTTTTAACCTTGTCTGCGTAATCTTTAGATGTTACTTCGTATAATTTAGGATATTTTTCAATTTCTAGAAAAATGAGTTTTTCATGTCAAACATGTTTTCTAAGAACAAAAACAAAACAAACTGGAGAACGGTGAGGACAAAAAGGATCAGGAAAGGCAGTGGACTAGAAATGACGAGAACGAGAGAGAAATTACGAGATTTGGCGTGAGGTTGAGAGATCGGCGGCGGAAGCAGAATATACCGCGTCATAGCGCGTTAAAAATCTGCCCGTATAGCAGCTCCCATTTAAACTCCATTGTTCGGTAAAATATCAGCTGATCGACGCCGACAATCGGCGGCAGACAATCGGTACGGACCAGGGGTGTTGATTCTATACGGATAGAATCAACACCTTCTAGAGTAATAAGAGAAGGCCAAACGACTGAAATTCGTTACGTCATATAAGTAGGCTGATGTGTTATGATGTGAGAAAACAGATGTGCTACTGTCAGTCGACGGGGTTTCATCTGTCATGACTAACTTATTTGTTTACAAACAATGAAAAATCAAAACAAGATTAGATGTTTTACCGTTTTATGGGGACAACCAGCACCCTCTAAAGCATGAGTTGGAACTAATGATTTAACACATCAGCCTACTTATATGACGTCATGATCTTCAGTTGTCTGGCCTTCTCTTATTACTCTAGGAGGTGTTGATAGAATGGGCCATAGAGTGCTCACCAGATAGGGAAAAGTGTCCCTTTTTGACTGGCGCCATGTTACCCACGATTCCCGCCGTTTCCTTGGTAACCAGTCCTTTGTTTACACTTTTCCCAAAACAGTAATTTACCATTTTACCCACACCTATCCGACGTTTCTATGGTAACCAACTTCAATAGCCTGCTCACCGATCATCAAATCAAACTAATTTAAAAACAAACGACAAATAAACATATGTTTTAAAAATAGCATCAGTAGTTTTTGAAGCTTGTAGCGACCAATCAGAATAGCTAAAAACTAGTAACCAAGGAAACGAGAGTAAAGTGTGGGATGGTTGCCAAGGAAACGGCGGGAATCATGGGTAAAATGGCGCAAATCAAAAAGGGACACAAAATTAACATGTGATGAGCACTCTATATCTATTTAACCTCGTTGATTCAATCAATACCCTTCTCCCATATGATTAACACTGAAACTTGGGAAGCCTGAACGGCTTAGCCCTGGAGGCCGATGCAAGCTGAGGAAAAAGGAGGAAAACAAACAAGCTTGCCTTTTACTATACGTAAACTAGGGTAATTGTTGCTCGAAATTTTAATCGAGCAATCAAATTTAGTTTAGAACCTTTTACTGTTTACGCTCTTTTAATGTAGTTCATTAACCAGTATTTCCTTCATAGTTTAGAAACTGTTAAACATAACGTCGTTCGTATAAATAAACATTTGCTTTGTATGGTCATTACGGCTGTTAAAATGGAAAATCCTCTTTCAGACCAATGTTAATTAAATGGGAAAATATACATACTTTAAGGGGTTGTAGGCCCCCTCCATTTGGATGGATATTTACCAAGTTACATTAAAACAACTTCACGGCAAGGTCCAGTGACACCAAAAGCGTTATAAAATCGGCTTAAAACTAGGAGAAGTTCATTGTACAAAAAAACCGTGTCGGATATTCAGTTAATTTGTATAAACGATAAGATAATAACCCCGGAGGACATGTATATAGCCGTAGTTCCAGGAGTTTTATATGCCCGTTTACGCAATAAAATATGCATGAAACCTCCAGTTGTTATGAAATTAGTAATGAACATGTATAGGTTTGTATTTATTTTTCTCGAATACCCTGAAGAGCAGATCATGGAAACGAACAGTGTTTTATGGACCAAAAATGTTTTTGCCATATCCCCAAATTTCCTCACTATCAATTTACATCATACAACATTCCATTTCGTTATGAAACATTCAAAACACATAAAAAACTATATAAATTGGAATAGTTAACTTAAATTGGTTGCGGAGATCGCCCAAAAAGCATTTCCACGTTATTCGTTTGGGAAACCCCCAAAGCTATCCCCATAAAACCTCATTAGAAAACACACGACACTGTTTTTTTTATATATATACATCATGTTTATATACATCTCGATAAAACTTAGTATGTGGATAACTTAGTGCCTTTTTATTTTTATGTCAAGAATTATTTGATTACAACACTACAATGTCATAAAAATCTTTTAACTTTTTTAAAAAATCATCAAGATATTTTCAAGATATTGCACGGAGAGTTTATAATTAGGCCTACCGCAACATGTACTCTGCCCCGTGGCATTCTATAGTGGAAATTAAATTAGAGGCCTTTGAATCACAAAATTTGTAAATCGCCGTGTGTAGACCTGACCTGCGAGTGGTTTCTCATCCTCCGGAGTGTGAATGGTAATCGCCGTCGCGACGCCAGCTTCGGATCTGATCGTTATAATAATGAACCGAACCACTCACTAATGGGCCGCTATCCACGGTCTGGCGCGCGTCCCCGTCGCCGTCCTACCATGGGAACCAGCGGGAACTCTCTATACCGGACCTATATTCGTCATCGGTTAGTCATTAGTTTTGTAATATGTTGAGGTCGTCGTTTACTGATCGGCTACTAGTACTGTAATCAATTCTTATGTTTTGGAAAAAAATTATTTTTCTCCTTTCAGTACAGTATTTCTTTATAAAGGCCTAGTTGACTATAGGCGTTTTGATTTTCCAATACTTTTTTTAAACGTTTTTCGACCGACTTATGACTTTTTATAAGTAAAATTCTTGTGAAATTTAATTCGGTAGGCTACCTATTGAAAAATGGAAATGAAATGAAAGTGAAGCATTATTCTAAGCATAGTGTAATTGCAGTACGATTTGTTTTAGCCATAATGTGACATCCAATTGTGTTTTATCAAAATGTATTGTTAGTTATCAATATTTGACATATTATAGACCTATAATATGTCTAATATTATAGACATATTTGTACTTAATTTAATTTAATATAATTAATTGCAATACCTTGTTAAGTAAGATGCGCGATAAAGAACTTATAGGACTTTAATTTTGCTGGGTACTTGCTTGGATATGAAATTTAAAGACTTGAGTTATAGAGTGATAAACACATGTTAGTTTTTACTTTCTCCCCCTATACCATAGTATATGGAGAAAGTATTGTTTTCGTCAAAATTTTTGAATTTGAGTTGTTGGTGGATTTATCCATTATGGTTCCCCCTGAGTCCAAAAAAGTGGTTTTCGGAGTGATGTCTGTGTGTGTGTGTGTGTGTGTGTGTGTGTGTGTGTGTGTGTGTGTCAGGATGTAAACAGAGCTAGAGAATGCCCTAATGGTCCGATTTTAATGAAATTTGGTATATAGGCCCAAATCCACAATAATTCCAGGCGTTTTTTTCATTTTTTTGAATTTTTGATTTTTAAGGGTATTTTACCCCCAAAAAACCCTCAAAAATCGTCAAAAATCAAAATTTCTCAAAAACGGCTCTAACGATTTTGATTAAAATTTTGTGGTTTATTAAGCTTAAAATGGTGGATAAAATGACACCACCCGCATCTCCGAGAAAATGCGCGTTCAAAAGTTATAGAGTAAAAAGTGTTTAAAAAATCAATTTTTTGTATTTTCAAAATAGCTGTTGTCTCAAAATAAATTTTACTTATCACCATTAAATCAAGCTCAAAAAACTAAATAATCCAGTACTTTAAATTATTGCTCTACGTCAAGTGGTTGAGGAGAAAATACAATTTTTCGTTTAGCTGTAAACGCAGTACGTTGTTAAAAGTCACAGATGCGCATAGGGTCAAGCTCGTGCTGCTCAGCTGCTATCCGACAGAGTCATCTAGACATTAATGTTTAAAGCTTTTAACACATGTTTTTATATTGTTGGGAGAAAGTATGTGTCAGTTATCTGATACCGTTTATTTGCTTCCTATTGATTTATGGGCACTTCAATATACTCAGATTTCCGCACGATTTCCGCTGTTTCTTTGGTAACCACCCACGCTTTGCGCTAGTTTTCTTAGTTAAAAAGCAGTTTTAGCTATTTCTATAGGTCACAACAAGCTTCAAAAAATTAAAGATTATACTTTTAAAACATTTGATTATTTGTTTTTGTTTTAAAACCACTTTGATTTTATGTTTATGAACAGACTATTGAATTATTGTTTATTGTAATATTACATTTGTATCATTATTGTAAAGTGGCGTATGTCGTTTGTAAATAAATAAACCACGCAACTATAAATAGCCTACATGTTTTACAAATATAGGCTTACTCCATAAATACAAAATTAGGAATTTTTTACCATAATGAATTGCATGAAAAATAATAAAACTCATTCAAAACTTTAATTAATGCTTATGGTTAGATCGGATAATAACAGTGCAAAAACATGACAACCGCATGCGCCCCAAACTCATCCCCGGCCGCGGTCCGTAGCAACAGCAACAGTCACCGCGTCACAGCGACGAGCGGCGATGACAATGCGTACCGTACCTTATCTCGGCCACCACTGCTTGTTAGGCCTATACATTTATCGTCTACTGATATCAATGTTGTATCAAGCTACCGTTTTGCAATGAGATAACTCGTTGTAAACTTTTTTTGTAGCTGTGAACATATAAAAGCTAAGTTACTATAATTTTTTTTGTTTGCTTGGCGGTGCGCCCCTGGCAGCTTGCACCCCTAGGACCGGCCTAGTGGGGAGACTGAGCCTGCTTTGTTGCATTCTATATGTAGTTTAACCTCGTTGAATGAAAAAAATACCCCCCGTCGCAGCAGACCTGCGTACTCAGCGAATTTCCAAATTAGTAATATTAATTTTGACCAGCTAAACTTGTAAACAAAATTTCATTAGTGCAAAATAAATAGGGAAATAAATGTCTATTCTCCTTAAAATATAGGGAAAGAGTATGCAGGTATGCTGCCATGGGGGACACTAAAAGTAGGTTTTTAGCTTAGAAAAAAATTATTTCGACCATATAAAGCCATATAGTAAGTTTCATCAATATCTGTCCATAAATAAAAGAGTTTGCCTATTCTCCATATGATTAACATGGGAACAGAGTATGCAGGTTTGCTGCCATGATAAGTAAAAAAACCAAGATTTTTACCTTAAATGGATGAATCTCAACCAAATGAAGCTAAATACTAAGTTTCATCCAAAAATATTGGTTAATAAGTGAAATATTAACACATCATTATTCTCCATAAGATTAACATTGGAGCCCCAAAAGACAATGTACTGTCTTTAGACTTTGTAATATCTCGGTAACCAATGGAGATAGAGCAAAGCTTCAAAATACTAAATTGTGTGTTTTTTTGAGCTAAATCCAATGGTCAAAATAAAAATTAAAAATTTTTTAAATTTACATATGAAAAATGCAAAAAACCCATTTTTGGGGTACAAAACCCCCCAAAACTACCCCTTCCGGTAGGTCGATATGTCTGGTTTTCGAACTCATCCGAATAAACGTAGGATTACACATCTCTACCAAATTTGGTGTCGATCGGACCATTTTTACGAGAGTTATCGTGTCTAGGGACACATACATATATATATATATATATATATATATATATATGTATATATATATGTATGTGTCCCTAGACACGATAACTCTCGTAAAAATGGTCCGATCGACACCAAATTTGGTAGAGATGTATAAATTAATTATAAATTAATTATAATTATAATTATAATTATAATTATAATTATAGTTATAAATTAATTATAAATTTTTTATATATATATATATATATATATATATATATATATATATATATATATATATAAAATTTTTAATGACTATTAATTTTGGTCTCTGGGCACCTCAAAACGAAAAAGTAACATGGTCCCGGGCTTAGGTCTTTCCATGAGACCTACGGTAATAGCTTATTCCCTATGGGAAATTCGCTAAAAACAGGAAAAACATATGATTGAGTTAGAAATAAAATTACCCCGTCGCAGCAGACCTGCGTACTCATTTCCCACTGATTCAGTATATTTTTATACAAATCTTAACTAAGTGGGTCAAGATCAACTGAGTTTTTTGTTGAATTTTGATCCCTATAGCCCTAGGCAATCTTTAGTTTATTTAAAACTACACTTTACAATCGACTTTCGTAAAATAGTACAGTATTCATGATTAGGTGTAAATGAAATGGCTTTATGTTCCAGGTGTAAGTTTACTGTTTAAAACCAAGTATATATTTTGAGCATTGACATGCTATAGACAGAAGATGGAAAGCGTAATTAAGAAATATCAGTGAATATAAAACAATGCAATTTTCTTGTAACCAGACAACAAGATGAGTGATACAGAACATATCATTTACTACCGCACCTTACGATAAAGCGAGTGTTTTATATGAGCTTATAAACGTGCGTCATTTACGATACTTTTATTTGCTTTTATCTGGTCCATGGCACTGCCGCTTTCTGTCATAAAGCCTATTTTTTTTTTTATTCGTTGTTTACAAAAATGGCTTTATACCAACCTTTTTACTGGGGTTCAGAACTTATAATATATTTCGGATTGATTGTTTTCATATTTTGTCATTTTAGAGATTTTATGGGGCAAATAGATTTATCTTGGGGGTAAACTTAATTGTAAATCTAATTTTAAACTATGTTTTTTGACAGTAAGCTACAACTCACATTTTGATTTTCACCACTGTACTAAGCTAAAAAAAACACACAAAATTTAGTGGCCTATCTTAAAGTTTTGTTCCATCTCCATTCGTTACTATGATATTAAAAAGTCTCAAGTCAGTACATTGTATTTTGGGGCTCCCAGTGTTAATCTTATAGAGAATAAGAATGTGTTAATATTTCACTTATTAACAAATATTTTTTATGAAACTTGGTATTTAGCTTCATTTGGTTGAGATTCAATAATTTATGTTAACAAATCTTGGTTTTTTTACTTAACATGGCAGAAAACCTGCATACTCTTTTCCCATGTTAATCATATGGAGAATAGGCAAACTCTTTTATTTATGGACAGATATGCCTATTAATGAAACCTAGTTTTCAAACTTAGGCTTCATATGGTCCAAATAATTTTTTTATGCTTAAGATTTACTTTTAGTGTTCTCCATGGCCTGCATACTCTTTCCCTATATTTATCATAAACTTAAGGAGAATAGACATTTATTTCCCTATTTATGAAAACGTAATAAAATTTTGTTTACAGGTTCATCTGGTCAAAATTAATATTACTAATATGGAAATTCGCTGAGTACGCAGGTCTGCTGCGACGGGGGGTATTATAGATACAGCAAAACATAGATCAAGCAAGAAAAAATAATGTTCCAAATTATTTTTAAATTGGACGATCAAATTAGATTTTCTTGACAGGCTCGTATAATTTGTTTCATTGAGACTTTGAAAAAACGTTGAATTTAGCAGATCACGTAAGACAAGGAATACACGTTAAATACCCCCGTCGCAGCAAACCTGCGTCCTCAGCGAATTTCTAGAGAATTTGAGATTTTGTATTTTCCCCATAGACACGATAGGAATGAGTAACTTATGTAGGTTTGTTGCCATAGAATGTTGTTAGAAAATGTTTGTTGTTAGGAAATATAATGGTTAGTTAAGGTAAATATCAAATTGTATCAATATTTGGCACTTTTTAATTTTCCTCATGAACCCCATGGGGGTAAGTATGTAGGTTTGCCGCTATATGGGTGTTGTAAGCAAATATCAGTAAAACCTTACCTAGTGAATGTACATACCAAATGTTATCAAGTTATGCCTCTAAATAAGCGAGATATAGGGGTTTGTTGATTTCCCATAAGATTAACATAGAAATCCTATTTTTTGGCTTTTCCGTAACCCGTTAAGCCAAGTTAAAAATTCAAAATGCTAAACTGTTTGTTTTTGAAGCTCTTTTGAATGGTTTTAATTAAAATTGATGAATTTTAAAAATTGAGGTCCAAAAATGCCAAAAACCCATTTTTGACCCTTTAAACCCCATAAAACCCCGTTACCATAATCCGATCATGCTGGTTCACCAACTTATGAAAATAGACCTGGTCTTACACCTTCATACCAAATTTCATCAAAATCGGAGGCTCCTGTGGTGGCACTTTCCCGGGGGGGCAACATAAAATAAAAAAATTAAATTGAAATTTTATCTATGCCAAAATAAATATTTTTAAAATCTAACGAAACCCAAGTAACGCAATTGTATTTAACAAGACAATTAATTGATGATATTTAATTTTTAAGTTAACATTAGCAGTTGACTTTTTTAGTTGTTTAGAAAGGCACTGTGTACAGCTGCTACCCCGTGTCACCTATTGCCCCGCGCTATGAATCTGTTTCGAGCGACCGCTTGCGCTTATCAGTTGTCAGGGCCGTATGCAACAATGCCGCCCCTACAAACCTTCCCCTTCCCTCGCACCGACCGCACCTTATGTGTGCACAACGTACTTGCCGATGTGACATTGATAGTATATAATCATTACGGTTTTAAATACTTGATGTTTTTAATTCCTGTTAATGTTATCAGGATTCTAGTTTTGTGTTTGAAGTATTTGGTTTATGATTTACCATGTAGACGATTTAAGCTTGCTGTATTTTAACCTGTTAACATAATCAATATACTAAAATGTTGTCAATTTTATTTGTTGTGAATGTGAACTTTTCAATTTGGTTATGTATAAATTAATTGGGCTATGTAAAATATTGAAGCTGAGTTAGAGTAGGGCTAAGTCAAAATTGGGACCCATTCGTCCTTTTCATATTATGCTAACAGTAGCAGCGTTTTGCCGCACCAGTGGAAGGGTGGATCCATGTTGGTTTTATTTCCTAAAAGACAATTTTAACCTTACAAAACCTTACAAAGTTGTTGTGTCTTTTGTCACAACTAAAAACCTCTATAATATATAAAAAAATTATAGTAAAAACTTCTTTACTTTTTGCCCAGTTAATTATTTATAGAATAAGTTGTATATGAATCATGAATCATATACCATTTGTTTAAATTACATTTTAAAAGTCATCAAAACTTTGATTTGTTCCTTCCATTTTGTAAAAAAAAAACTATACTTGATATAAAAAACATATAGGCCTAAATCACAAACTGTTTCCGACTTGATGAACCCTTTATTTAGAGCTATAAACCATAACCACTTTGATCACATAAAGAAGTTATTGCGTTTCCCGTTTAACATTGCTCTTATATGGGGAGAAGATGGAATTAGGATTGACTCTAATGCCATTGAAACACCGGAGTTTCGTTCCTCGCTTGTAACTGTTACCAGGGCCGGCGACAGGGGGGGGTAGGGGGGCTACAGCCCCGGGGCCCTAGGTCTGGTTTAAAATACAAATCAGTGGTCTTTTTAACCGGGCAATATTTCCTTTAACAGACTTCTTATCTAAAAATAAAGTTGGGTGTAATGCATTAATCAGTAGGGCAATTAATTCAACATTTACATATCTGTGGTGCTTTAATTTAAATTTTCTATTGTATAATTTTTTTTAAAGGTTTCAATTAAAACCATATTGTATTTCTTCAATGAGTGCCTAAATTTGTGGTTTACTTAAATATGAAACAGCCTGAAAAGATAATTTATGAATGAATAAGTGAAAACAGGTCTAGATTACACCAAAATGAGTTATTTTATCTGTAATTCAACATTGTTCTCAGGGACTGGGGAGTATCCCTAGACCCCCGGTACCCCACACAAACAAAACGCCTTCATGCATACCATACCTAGGGGCCCGGATTAGGTCCAGCCCTGGGGCCCGCGATCGCTCTCGCCGGCCCTGACTGTTACTGCAAGTGGCATTGCCCCACGAGAACCAGCCAATTTTGTTAACTAAATTTAGGCACTCCATTGCTAGCCTACTTACTACTGCAAACACGCTGGTGCTACTATAGTTTGTCAAGTCCATTTCTTATCGCTTAGCCTTTTAGATTTCCTTGTTGGCACACAGAAGTAGGCCTAACTGTGAATGTGAAAAATAGAACAAGGAAATTATATCTCATGCAAAACGATCTACCGTGGACTGTAAATTTGTTGTGTAGATGTTTTTTGTAAATTTTCGAGGGTACGGGTAAGTTTGGGGAGGGGAAATTGTGGGGGAGGGGCGGCAAATAAAATAACCTTTTGTCTAAGGCGGCAAAAGTGCAAGCGCCGGCCCTGAATTGAACGAATGGTGTTTTTGGCTTATGGGGACCTAAAAACGAAAAAGTATTATGGTCCCGGACCTAGGTTTCACCGTGACTACTATAAATATGACTACTATAATTTATGACAAAACTAATAATTTATTATGCTAAAGTGTTGAAAGAAGAAGCTAAGGCATTTTTATGAGACCTTTTAGCGAATTTCCCATAGGGAATAAGCTATTACCGTAGGTCTCATGGTAAGACCTAAGCCCGGGACCATGTTACTTTTTCGTTTTAAGGTGCCCAGAGACCAAAAATAATAGTCATTAAAATTTTTATATATATATATATATATATGTATATAAGTAGATAGTACTATGGGGTTCCTAGGACACTTTTGGAGACAATCAAAAATCAAACAAATTTCACAGTTTTTTAATACAATTATGCAATATTTTTGCCATTTTTTGGCCAATTTTCAGCTTTTGTCAAATTGTCATAAAAAATATGCAAATTTAATGCATTTTTTAATAAATATGCATAAATTTATATGAAATTGTTTACAGAATAAAAAGTTTTTTAAAACCAGTAAAATTATAATTTTTTACAAGATGATTTAAAATTTATTATCAATACAATTATATTAAAATAATTATTCAAATTTAACTAAAGCAGTTTCTTTATCATCAAAAGTCTTAAAAGCCGTGACAATTAAATTTAAATCTTTTTTATTTAATTCTTTAATAGTTTTATCATCAATTATATTAGTAAATCTTTTTGGTAAATGTATTTTACGTTTTTCTAATTCAACAATAATTGTATATCCATATTTATCTTTAATTCTTTCAAATTTTTCAATTTTATATTTTTCATTTAAATTTAAACTTTTTAATGGTTTATATTCTTTAAATCTTAATTCTCCAATATTATTAATTTCTTCTAACAGATCCATTTAATCTCTAATCAGCCTTGACACCTACGAATGTAAACCAATTCAAATTGATTTTACTTACGTAAAACAGCCTGAAGGTGTCAAAAATCCTTTTTATTCATGCAGAACATGTTTCGGGCAAATTACTGCCCATCTTCAGCTGCTAAAAAGGTCCTATAAGCTAAACATATACGCACATTGTTCAATGTTTGTCAAGAATTAAAAGTACGAACACAAATGATACATGTATTTACATTGCTGGTACCACGGCACATCGCGTACGCGTCAACGGACGATCGCACTAAAATTTTCCGATAAATTCTCGATAGATTCCGAAAAAATCCGATAAATTCTAGAACGATGAAATAAATGATATCAAACTAATGGTTGAGGAAATAACAAAACAAAACTATTTTGAATGGAGGAACAAAACATATTTTGATCCAAAAGGACTGCCAATGGAAGGTCCTTTATCTGCATTGTTAGCTGAGATCTATCTACAACAGTTCGAATCTGAAAAAATCACAAATTCCCACAACCCCCATTACAACAAAATACAGTTTTACAAACGTTATGTGGATGATGCATTCATGGTTTTTAAGGGAACAAAGAGACAGGCAGACATATTCCTTAACTATCTCAATAGCCTACACAGAACAATAAAATTTAAACTTGAAACAGAAACAGATTCCTCTATTAATTTTCTGGATGTTAATATTAACAGGAAAAACAATGTTATTAAGTTTGGAATTTACCGAAAACCTACTCAAACTGATTTAGTCATACCTAAAAATTCAAACCATCCCTATCAGTATAAAACAGCAGCATTTAGATCTATGGTGTACCGACTACTAACATACAATCTTTCAATAAAAGAGTACGAAAAGGAGAGAAACATAATCAAACAAATAGCCTACAATAATGGGTATGATCCCTGTCTCATCGATTCTATGATTAGGAAGACAAAATTTAGGTTATCAGCTCCAAAGAAAGAAAAACTTACAAAAAATAAATTTGTTCCTTTGGGCTACGTAAATTCAGAGGTCATTGGAAACATTTTTAAGAAAAATGGTTATTTACCCGGGTTTAAAATCAACAAACCAAATGTCAACAAAGCAAAGCCCAGGGTTGACATAAAAAATGCCAAAGGAGTATATTTAATCGAATGCAACGGGGGTGATGAATGTGATAAAAAGTATGTAGGGTACACTAACAGGTCATTTTCTGATAGATTTAAAGAGCACAATGCTACAAAGCAAAATAATCCTACTTCCAAAGTTGCGCAACACCTTAAAGACAATGTTACGCATAAAATAAGTTTTGATAAATCACTTAGTGTCTTAAAGTTTTGCAATCAAAAACACAAAGCTCAGGTTTGGGAGGAACTATTCATTTATAAAAATATGCTACAATTTGGAAAGGAGCAATTATTAAATAAAAAGGAAGAGTTTTCGGAGAAAATCACGTATCAGCTTTTCAATAGCCTAGATAAAAGCATTGGAACGAACAACTGTCCATCAGCTGATAAGTGACGTAGGACATTGCCCTCCCCCTCCAAAACCAACTCCAGTAGGCCTACAGACTCCGACCGGTTAATTAGTAAAATTTTAGTGCGATCGTCCGTTGACGCGTACGCGATGTGCCGTGGTACCAGCAATGTAAATACATGTATCATTTGTGTTCGTACTTTTAATTCTTGACAAACATTGAACAATGTGCGTATATGTTTAGCTTATAGGACCTTTTTAGCAGCTGAAGATGGGCAGTAATTTGCCCGAAACATGTTCTGCATGAATAAAAAGGATTTTTGACACCTTCAGGCTGTTTTACGTAAGTAAAATCAATTTGAATTGGTTTAGATCCATTTATATAGGGAAAAAATATTACAAATTCATTTGTGATAGATATGTTAAAAAGTTATCATCATAATTAGGTTTTATACAAAAATCCATATTTAAATATTTAAAAATCATTGGTAATAATTTTTTATATGATATATTACTTTTCTTAAAACATAAATATTTATTAAAAACTAGTGTAATTTTTTCTTTATCTTCATGATTCAATTCAAAATTAATATTGTATATTTTGTTTAAAAATTGATAGTAAAATATCCAATTTGTATAATTCCTTTGTTTTAAAAATAATTTTATATTCTTAGGTGTTATTTCAAAATGATTGGAAATACATAAAATATATAATTCATTAATTAATTGGTGTGTTTTATATGGTTGAAAATGGTTAAATTCTCTTAAAATATGTTTAAGATGTTTATTCTTATTACTTTTTCTCTTAATCTTTTTTTCATAAATAATTCTTTTACATATATTACATCCTACACAATTTCCAATAATAGTAAAATTAGTTTGATTATGACATCTATAACACATATCCATTTATTAAAAAAATATTTTATACATAAATGAATTGAATCAATTCATTTATGTATAAAATATTTTTTATATATAAATGAATGAACCAATTCATTGTCACAAGTGTAAGAAAAAAACTAAAAATATTAATCCACAAATTGTTGAAATGAAAAATGGATTATATAGAATAGCTACTAAATGTTTAATTTGTAAAACAAATAAAAGTAAAATTTTAAAAAAAGAAGTTAAACCTATAATTAAAAAAGAATTAACTAAAAATGAACAAATAATTGAAGCAAATGAAATTCATGCTCCAATCAGAAAGAAATTTCTAAAAAGAAAAATAATTACATTAGGTATTGATGATTTATGGGCAGCAGATTTAATTATAATGAAAAATTATGAAAAAGAAAATGATGGTTATAAATATATGTTAAATGTGATAGATACTTTCTCAAAATATGTTTGGTCAAAACCATTAAAGAAAAAAGATGGAAAAACAGTTTCTAAAGCATTTGAAGAAATAATTAATGATGCAATTAAAATTAATCATAAATCACCTAATCTTTTACATACAGATAAAGGATTAGAATTTATCAATAAAGAATTCAAAGAAATATTAAATAAATATGATATTAAATTGTATCATACAGAAAATGAAGAAAAATCAAGTATAATAGAAAGGTATAATGGAACACAAAATGAAAAAATGAAAATACAATTTGAAATTAATAAAAATTATAGATGGATAAATATTTTACCAAAAATTGTTAAAGAATATAATAACTCATATCATTCAACAATTAAAATGAAACCAATTGAAGTAAATAAAAATAATGAAAAGGATTTATTAGATACTGTTTTTAAATATAAACCACCAAAAATAATAACCAAATCAAAATTTAAAATAAATGATAGAGTTAGAATTGGAAATAAAAAATCAACATTTTCTAATAAATATAAAAATAATTGGTCTAGAGAAATATTTATAATTTCTAAAATTAATAATACAAATCCAGTTACATATAGTATAAAAGATCAAAATAATGAAGATATTATTGGAAATTTTTATGAATATGAATTGAAAAAAACCAATTTGTAAATTTTATTTTATATAAATGGAAAAGAAATGTTTAAGGTGTAAATTATATAAAGATATATCAAAATTTTATAAAGATAAAAATACTAAAGATGGGTTATATTATTATTGTAAAGAATGTAAGGATTTGTATTATAAAAAATTATATGATAATATTAAAGTTATTGAATTAAATGAAAAACAATGTCATAAATGTAAAGAAATTAAAGATATTTCAAATTTTAATAATTATCATTATAGTAAAGATAGAAAAAATGCAATTTGTATACAATGTATTAGAGAAATGTTTTTAAAACCACAATTTTGTGAATGTGGAAGAAATATTAAATGGACTAATAATTATTTAAGACATTTAGAAACTAAAATTCATGACAAAAATATAACAAAACTAGAAAATTTAAAAATATGATAAAAATAATAATTTTACTTGTTTTAAAAAAGTTGAAATTTTATTGAAAAAATACTATAGAAAACTTAAATTGACTTATGAAAATACAACTATTAATTTTATTGAAAAAATACTCTAGAAAATTTAAATTAACTTGTGAAAAGTTGACTATTGATTTTATTGAAAAAATACTCTAGAAAACTTAAATTAACTTGTGAAAAGTTGACTATTGATTGAAAAAATACAATTTAAACTATAAATTACCTAGAAAAAAGTGGAAAAACTTCTCATATTTTTAAGAGTTTTATTTCTAAGTAAAAATTATTTCTAATAAATGGAACGAACAAATAAAAATATTAATTGTCCTTACTGTAATAAAAATATATTATATAAAAATTATGATAGACATTATAATTCAACTAAACATTTATTAAATAAACAAAAATATGATAATAAAATATTTGAATTAAAACATTGGTGTAAAAATAATAATATATATAATTATAAAAATAAAACTTTAGATGAATTAACAAATATTAAAGAAACATTTGATCTTACAAATTATTCATTATTTAATATAGAAAAATTAAATGAAATTGCAAAAAAATTATCTGTCAGAAATTATGAAAATTTATCTAGAGATGAACTAATTAAAAGATTAAACAAAATTAAAGAAAATCCAAATAATTTAGAATATAGATCATTAAAATATATTCAAAATTTAGCAATTAAAAATAGTATTAAAATTGTTAATAAAACTAGAAGAGAATTAATTGGATTATTAAATGATTATTTTAAAAATAGACCAATTCCAAAAGAAAATATAATAAATATTCAAGAAGCTTCATCATTAAAAGGATATTTTCAAGATTATATTTTAACAAATTCAAATGATGATTTAGATATTAATGATTATTTAGAAACTCAAAGAAATGAAATAAAAAAATTGATAGAAAAACAAAAATTTAAAAATATTAAAGGACAAATGGCTTTAGAATGTGAATATGAAAGAAAATTAATAAATGGTGAAATTCAAAATAGTAATATGTATTTTTGCATAAAAAGTTCAGATATTTTAAATATAGATGATTTTATTGATGATCAATTTAAGAAATTAATAGTTAGAGAACAACTAAATCAACCATCAAAAGGCTCTGGTTGGTCATTAAAAAGATGTGTTGAATTAAATCTAAAATTATCTAAAAATAATTCATTAAATGCTGGATCATATATAGAATTACCAAATGAAATTAAGAATAAAAAATGTTGTGTAAATTTTAAAAATAAAGATGAATATTGTTTTATTTATGCAATTAGATGTGCTATTGATAAACCAAATGAACATGCTGAAAGAGTTAAACAATATCAAAAATATATAAATGATGATATTTTTAAAGGTTTTGATTATCCAATAACATTAAAAGATATTAAATTATTTGAAAAAAGATCGTTTGACTCTAAATATAACTATCCATCAATGTCAATAAATATTTATAGAATTGATGAAGATAAAAAAATAGTGCCATTACAAATATCTGAATATTATAATGTAAAATTAGAAATTGATTTATTATATTATAAAATTGGTAATAATTGTCATTATATATTAATAACAGATTTAAATAAATTGGTATATTCTCAATTATCAAAACATAAAACAAAAAAATATATTTGTAGAAGATGTTTGACTCATTTCTACAAAAATAAAGACTTGAATAATCATTTAGAAATATGTAAATCATTAGAACCTTGTAGACCTATAATGCCATTTCCTGGTCAAAAAGTAAGTTTTAAAAATTATTATAAAAAGTTTGAACATCCATATGTAATTTATATGGATTTTGAAAGTATATTAGAAAAGATTGATAGTTGTAAAAATAATCCAAATTGCTCATATACAAATAAAATTCAAAAACATAAACCATATGGATTTACAATCTATTTAGTATCTAGAGTAACTAATAAAATGTATAAACCTATTTGTTATAGAGCAAAAAATGAAGAAGAATTAATAAATGTACCAAATAAATTATTTGAATATTTAGATGAAATTTCAAAATATATAGCCAAACAATATAATTCAAAAAATAAAAAGCCTATGAATTTAACTAATGAAGAAGAAATTAATTATAAAAAAACTAATATTTGTCATATTTGTGAAAATAGTGGTTTTGATGATGATAAAAGAATAAAAGTAAGAGATCATTGCCATTTAACAGGAAAATTTAGGGGTGCTGCACATTTAAATTGTAATTTAAATCTAAAATTCCCTCAAAGTATTCCTATATTCTGTCATAATAGTTCAAATTATGATACACATTTGTTTATAAAAGAATTAGCTAAAAAATATGGTAAAATTGATTTGTTAGCTAATACAGATGAAAAATATATAAACTATTCAGTAAATTCTGGTTATGGTTATGAATTTGAAGGTGATAAACCTAGAAAATTTATAAAATTCTCATTTGTAGATACATTTAGATTTATGGCTACATCAATTGAAAAATTAGCTAAAAATCTTAAAGAATTTAAGCATATAAATAAATTTATAAAAGAAAATGATAAAATTGAATATGATAATGAAACTTTAAAAATATTAACTTCTAAAGGTGTATTTCCATATGAATTTATTGATAATGTCGAAAAATTAAACTATGATAAAATATTAGAAAAAGATCAATTTTATAGTTGTTTAACTAATGAAAATATAAGTGATGATGATTATAAACATTATATAAAAGTTTGGAATAAATTAAAAATAAAAACATTAGGTAACTATTCAGATTTGTATAATATTCAGGATGTATTATTATTAGCTGATATATTTGAAAATTTTAGATCTGTTTGTTTGAAAAATTATCAATTAGATCCAGCACATTATCTAACATCACCATCATTAGCTTGGGATTCTATGTTAAAATTAACAAAAATTAAACTAGAATTAATAAGTGATTATAATATGTATTTAATGATTGAAAAAGGTATTAGAGGTGGTATTTCACAATGTATAACTAGATATTGTAAAGCAAACAATAAATATACAAAAAATTATGATAAAACAAAACCTGAAAATTATATGTTATATATAGATGCAAATAATCTATATGGATGGGCTTTAAGTCAAAAATTACCTTATAAAGATATAACATGGATGAATCCTAATACATATACATTAAATTAATGGGAAGAAACAATATTAGAATTAGATGAAAATGCTGAATATGGATATATATTAGATGTTGATTTAGAATATCCTATTGAATTACATGATGATCATAAAGATTTACCATTAGCACCTGAACATTATAATAATAAACTTTGCACAACATTATTTGATAAAAAAGATTATGTTATTCATTCAAGAAACTTAAAATATTATCTACAAAAAGGATTAAAATTAAAGAAAGTTAATAGAGTTATAGCATTTGATCAAGATGATTATATGAAAAAATATATTGAATTAAATACCAAATTTAGATCCAAATCAACATCAGATTTTGAAAAAGACTTTTTTAAATTGATGAATAATAGTGTTTTTGGAAAAACTATGGAAAATGTTAGAAATAGATGTGATATTAAATTAGGTGACGAAAAGTTTTCATTAAAACAAGCAAAAAAACCTAATTTTAAAACATTTAGTATATTTGATAAAGACTGTATTGCTTCACATATGATAAAAGAAAAGGTTAAGTTTGATAAACCAATCTATATAGGATTTTCAGTACTTGATTTATCAAAATTACATATGTATCAATTTTATTATGAAAAATTAAAGAAGTTTGATCCAAATATAAGGTTATTATATATGGACACAGACAGTTATTTTATAGAGTTTAAAAAGGATCCATATAAAATTATTAAAGAAAATATTAATGAATTTGATACAAGTGATTATAAGAAAGAACATGAATGCTATAGTGAAAAGAATAAAAAAATAATTGGTAAATTTAAAGATGAGTTAAATGGTGAAATATTAGAAGAATATTGTGGTTTAAGATCAAAATTATATAGTTATGAATTTAATAATAAAAATCCTGTAAAATGTAAAGGAATTAAGAAAAGTGTTGTTGATAAAACATTACATATGGATGATTTTAAGAAATGTTTATTTGATGATCAAGAACAATATAGAGAAATGACTTGTATTAGAAGTTTTAAACATGAACTATATACAATTACAATAAATAAATTAGCTTTAAGTAATAGAGATGACAAAAGATTTATTTGTGAAAATAAAATTGATACATTACCTTGGGGGTATAAAAAAAATTATAAATAAATGGAAATTTTAATTGTTCCAAAAGAATTAATAAATAATGATTTTGATATAAAATTATATTTATTTAAAACTAAAATATCAAATAAATTTTTAATATATCTTTTTAAATATAAAAATTATTTTGTATATCATTATAAGTTTAATTTTATAATAGAACCATTTATAAATATAATAAAAAATTATGTTAAAGAAAGTTTTAAAGAAAATGATCAAAATTATATTAATAATTTATAACCATATGATATTGAATTTATACTATAATTTATGTATATTTTTAAATATTTTCTTTAATAAATTTAAATATATTTAATACTTTATTATTAAATTTTTATGTTTAATTATTTGTTTTGATTCTTTCATTTAAAATATTTATTAATCTATTTTTAAATTTTTTGATTCTTTTTTAATTTTAAAATTAATAAATATAAACAAAATTTTTTTAATAAAAATAGTATGTTTTTCATTATATGATAGGGGGGACAGATCGCCTCCCCTAAAAATATCTATAAATTTTACTTTATTATCATTATAAGTAAGACCCGTCTTTAAGACGGGTCTCAAATTTGTATATAATTTATTATCTTTATAAATATCTTTTGAATGTTTAAGGAGGGTAACGTTTTGTTACCCTTAAGTTTTTATTGTATAATAAGGTTACCTCCTTTAAAATTTTTTAAAATAAATATTATAATTTATGTGGGACCCATTTTGGGTCCTACCTAATTTTAATAAGTTTTGTACGTTTTTCATTATATGATAGGGGGGACAAATTGTCCCCTCTAAAAAATCTATGAATTTTAATTTATCACCATCTATATTTATCCTTATTGTTTATCTACCTTTTTTGATTTTAAAATTAATGAATATAAACCAGATTCATTAATAAATATTGTTTTATTATCTATTTTATTGACGCCCTGTTTTAGGGCATCTGAAAACATGTTTGTACATCAATTTCTAGGGTGTCTTAAT
Organism: Neoaliturus tenellus; assembly: GCA_030545055.2. NCBI lineage: Eukaryota > Metazoa > Arthropoda > Insecta > Hemiptera > Cicadellidae > Neoaliturus > Neoaliturus tenellus. Next base: position 221,052,921 of record CM061531.1, read on the forward strand.
TTGTGACACCTATAATTTTTATGTAAATTAATTTATCATCATTATGTAAGTGTAACTGTTGGTTACACTTGATATTTTTTAAGTTTTATATATTTTTCTTTTACATTATCAATTAAAACTTTTCTAGAATTTTTATATTTTAAAATATTACAAATATCTTTTACTTTAAACCAAGGATTATTTTGTTTACTAAATACAATTAATTTATTATTAAATATAAAATTATTGTAATTAAATCAATTGTTTTATTATTTATGTAGACAAATTTTATATTACAAATTTTGTTTTAATCTTAAATATACAATACTTTTAATATTTTCATTATTTATTAGATTTCCATCACTATCTTGAATAGATATTACAATATTTTGAATTTTATTTATATTTTTTAAAGGAATATAATCAATTTCATTTGGTTTTTCACTAATTTTTTATCCATATTCAACATTTGGATAAAATGAATATATAATTTCTGATTCTTTATGTAAATGTGAATGATCTTTATGATTTTCAAAACTAGGATCAACTAAATTACAATGTATTTCAATAACATCAAAAGGTCTAATTTTTGGTAGTTTTATTCCTTTTGTTAATACATTTGGTTCAATTATTTTATTATTTAACCCTAATAAATCAATTATAATTGTTGTAACTATAATTTTAACAGGAGATTTTATTATAATATATGGTCCATCATTTTTCAGTATAAAATCATTTTCATCAAATTTATTAATTTTCTTTTTAAATTCTATTAAACTATTAATAAAAATATTTTTTATTTCTTCAATTGTATAATTTCCTTTATTTATATCAAAATATTGATCTATAATTTTATCATCTTCATCTTTAATAGAATATCCATAACAGTTTTTATAATCATTTGGTATATTTGATATAAAATTATCTGAATAAAATCCACTTAAACCAATACTATATTTTCCATCTAAATGTATTGGATGTTCTAATCTTAATTCTAGTTTGGATGAATGACCAATTATTTTAAATAATTTCATCTTATTTAAATGGAGAAATTTTTAGAAAAAAAAGATAATATAAAATTAGAATCATATGATAAAAATAATAAAAATGATCAACCTATTAGATTATTAATTATAGGAACAAGTGGATCTGGTAAAACTACATTATTATTAAATTTTATTTACAAAAGATTAATTCCATATTCAAATTTATATATTTTTAGTAAATCATTAGAACAACCATATTATAAATTATTACAAAAAAGATTTAAAAATATACAATCAAATATTAATAAACAAATTTCTCATTTTTCATGTGATGATGTGATTCCACTAAATGAATGTAAACCAAATTCATTAGTAGTTTTTGATGATTGTATTTTAGAAAAACAAGATAAAATTAAAGAATATTTTATAATGGGTAGACATAAAAATATATCATGTATTTATTTATCACAATGTTATTCAAAAGTTGATATGCAATTAATTAGAAATAATTTAAATATGTTATGCATTTTTAAACAAAATGAATATTATATGAAAAAAATATATAATAATTTTGTTGGATCAGATATGAAATTTGATAAATTTAAAACTATTTGTAATGATTGTTGGAAAGAAGACTATGGATTTTTAACTATTAATTTATTGAAAAAATCAAATGATGGAAAATATATGAAAAATTTTTCTGATATTAAATAATGATAATGGCTTGTTGTATATTTGAGTCAATAATTGATAGAATATTTATTTTATTAGTATTATTTATTTCATTAGTATTTATATATTTAATGAAAATTACAGAAATAAAGTAAAATAAATTGTGTTTAACATGATTTGTATTTGTGTTAACATGATTTATGTTTATGTTAACATGATTTGTGTTTGTGTTAACATGATTTATGTTTTGTGTTAATATGATTTGTGTTTGTGTTAACATGATTTGTTTTTGTGTTAACATGATTTGTGTTTATGTTAACATGATTTGTGTTGAACCTAAATTTTTCTTTGTAATAAATGGATAAGATATCTGTTAATGAAGCTAAAAAATTAAATGATATTGAGAAAAAATTAATAAAAGAATTTAAAAATCAAATTAAAATTGAAGATAATTATGAAAAAATTAAACAAAAAGCATATGAACCTATAACATCAGCGATTGGTAAAGTTGAAAATAAAATTGGTGAAGTCTTAAATGAAAATAAAAACCTAATGGAATTGGTACCTGTTGTTAATAATTTTGCTAATATATCAATACCAGAAACTGAAGAATTAAATTTACCTTCAAGTACTCCATTTAGACCAATCAGACAGCCAATAATTCAAGAAGAATCGACATTTATTGACCCAAACTTAATTTCACCTCAAACATTAGATAAAATTATTGGTCCATTAGCACAAAAATATTTACCAAGAACAAAAGATGATAAATTTGGTTTATATTGGAATAAACATAAAAAATCATTTATGATTGGTGATAAAATAACTGTAATTGATAATGATGATTTAATAATTGATGATAAAAAATATAATGGAACACATGGATTATGGAGATTGTTAACTTATGAAAAGAAACCAGATAATAATTTATATACACAAGATGATTTAAATAATTATTCAAAGATTTTATGGGAAACTAATTCAATTTATAAAAATAATGATCCAAATAGTAAAAAACCAAAATCTAGTAAAGGTGATAAATATATTAATTTAATTAAACATATTTGGGAATTAAAAGGGGAAATTGAAGGTTCAGGAATCAGACAATATACAGAAAATAAAATTGAATATAGATTTATAGATGATTTAAATAAATTAGATAATATTATTAATTATATATATGCACAAGAAAAAGCTGGTAATAATAATTTTTTAAATGAAAAGAAAGCAATTAAAGACTTTATATCAAATAAATTAGATGAATTAATTGAAAAACCTGAAGGAATTAAGTATTTAAAAAGAATTTTGGCAAATATTTCATCACCATTATTAAAAGATGGATCAGGTATTTTAAATGATGTTATAAATAATTTACCTTTTGAATTACATGTACCTGGTTATCAATATCTAGGGCCTGGAACTAAATTAAATAAAAGAGTAAAAAGAGGTGATCCTGGAATAAATGATTTAGATAAAGCTGCTAAAGAACATGATTTATTTTATAGAGATCATAAAGATACAAAATCTAGAAATGAAATAGCTGATAAAATTTTACAAGATAAAGCATGGGATATAGTAACATCAAATGATTATGGAATTGGTGAAAGATTAGTTGCATTACCAACATCAGGTGCTATGTGGATGAAAAGAAAATTTGGTATGGGTTTAGAAGTAGGATTAAAATTTTAATAAAATTTTTCATTAATTAAGTTAATCTATATTATAAAAAAACTATAAATTTTTTTCTTAATACATGGAAAAAACAAATATAAACTTGACAGATAATCAAAAATCAAAAATAAAATTAGCATTTAAAAATAAAAGATCAGTTATAATTCAATTTAATATTGATCAATTTAATAAAAATGGAAAAGATATTATATTATTATCTAAAAGACAAATTAATAAACTAAATAAACATAAAAAATTAAATAAAGGATTAAGATTTGAATTTTCATATAATCAATTAAAAGAAATAAAAAATGGTGGATTACTAAAAGAAATTTTAGATTTTGCTGATAATATACCTATAGTTAAAAATTATACACCAAATGTTAGAAAGGGAGCAAAAGTAGTAAAAGAATCTATAATTCCTAAATTTAGAAATTTTGTTGATTGGTTAGATCATGAATTAAAAAATGTAGAAGGATCTGGTTTAGATAAAAAAACATTAAAATATATGAAACAAAATTATAAAAAAATTTTGAACCACTAACATTAGGTGAATTAGAAAAATTGTGTAAAAATATAAAATATTTTAGAGGTGTATTTATGAGAGATATATTACCTAATAAAGTTAATAAATTTGAATGTGGAATTATAAATTTAGATTCATTTGATGGAAATGGAACTCATTGGGTTTGTTATTATAAAAAAGATAAAATTAAATATTATTTTGATTCATATGGAAATATAGTTAATAAACCACCAATAGAATTAGTTAAATATTTAGGAAAAGATAATATATTTTATAATGATAATCAAATTCAAAATTATAATGATCCACCAATTTGTGGTCATTTATGTATTTTTATATTAAATGAATTAAATAAAAATAAAAAATTTGATAACATAATAAATAAATTAATCCTTAATAAATATGGATTCACAAAATATATTTGATCTGTTTGGAAGACAGAAAAAACATCCAATTAATATTAAAGAAGATTATATAAATTCCAAATTAAATACATTTTTTAATAATTTTAGTAAAAGTTTTAAAAGTCATGTAAAAAAGACTGAAAATTTAGTAAATGCTATTGGTTTATCAAAAAATTATATAAATATTAATGGTAAAAGAATTGTTAATGTAAAACCAAGTATAAATAAATATGATGTTATAGTTAAGTCAGAATTAGATGAAGTTTTAGATTCAATTATTGAAATTGGTAGTGATTATTCAGAAACTAAAAAAGATTTAAATAAAATTTTAGAATTTTTAATTAATATTGGAAAACATGTTGAAAATTTAGAAGAAAAATTAGAAAAAGAACTAAAATTTCTATTTGATGGAGTCAATAAATCAATAAAAGAATTAAATGCAGAAATAATACTAATTAAAGGAGATATAGATAAATTACAATAATTTATTTTATATAAATGGAGTTGATTTATTGTCTTAAATGTAAACAAAAAACTAATTCTAAAGATATTCAGATAATAAAATTAAAAAATATAAATATAATTAAATCAAAATGTTGTATTTGTAATTCAAAGAAAAGTTGTTTTACAAAATTTTCTCCCTAATAAATGGCTCTATACAGTTCATTTGATTTATTCATTATCAGAAACCAAAATCAATTAAACAAAGATGATTGGGATGATATTTCTGAAAAATATGAATTGAGTATTAATATGATGAGATTGTTTCAAAATAAATTAAATTGGCAAAAAATTGCTCAACATCAAAATTTAACTATAGATTTTATTACTGAATTCATAAATTATCAACTAAAAGATTATATTGATTTGATTTGTAAATATCAAGATTTAACTGAATATTTCATTCAAGATTATGCTTTTACATTAAATTGGGAATTAATTTTAGAACATCAAAAAATATCAGCAAAATTTATACTTGATCATGCTACAGAAATTGAGTATTTTAAAAGTAAAAATGAAATTGATACATAAATAAAATTTGACATTATAAAATCATAAAAATTAAATTATGAAAATTTTACTTGTTTTAAAAAAGCTTTTGATTTAAAAAATTATCCTTAATAAATGGCTGATTACAAAAAATATATAAATGATATTGAAAGAGCTGAATACAAAAATTTCTATCCATTATCTAAATTACATTTAAATGAACCTAATAAAAAAACTGAATTTAATATAGATTTTGGAGATGGATTTTGTACTTCTAAATTTCAATTTTATATATCTGGTAAATTGACTAAATCTGATGGAACTGCATATGATAATGGTGCTAATATAAAATTAATTGATAATTTTGTTCCATTTTTATTTTCAAAAATTGAAGTTAGAAAACATAATAAATTGATTGATGAAATTGAATATCCTGGTCTATTAAGTACAATTAAAGGTACTATAACTTATTCAAAATCAGAAATAAATCAAATTAATAATGGTTTTGAATCAAATTTTAGTAAAGCATTTGAAGCAATTGGTAATTTATCTCATTTTGGATTAGGATTTTTTGAAAATGTAAATATTCCAATATACAAAGGAGGTTTTAATATAACATTTATTAGATCACAAGATAATGATGCAATTTTTAGATGGAAAACTAAAAAGGCTGATGGAACTTATGATAATGCAACATTACCAGCTGAAGGTAAAATAACAGTTGATGAATTTTTTATTAGAGTTCCTATAATTGAATACAAAACAACAAGTAAAATTCAATTAATTAATGAACTAAGCAAATTTGAAAAAGTAAATTTTCATTTTAATCATTGGCAATGCATTGAACAAAAAAATATTACAGGAAAGAATTTAAGTTTGGATATAACAAATATCTATAGAAATATTTATAATCCAAAATTTATTATAATTGGATTTCAAAAATCAAGAACAAATGATCAGTTATATGATACTTCTAAATTTGATAGTATGTATATAAAAAATATAAGAGTAAAACTAAATGGTCATTATTACCCTGATGAATTGGAAAACTTTGACATATTCAATGAAAAATTTAGAATTATGTATGAAATGTATCAAGATTATAAAAAAGTTTATTATAATAGTAGTAAAATGTATTATAATCCAACAGAATTTCTAGAAAATAGACCAATTTATGTAATTGATACTACAAAAAATCCAACAAATATTTCAAGTTCAAAAAATGATATTATTATTAATGCAGATTTTGATTATGATATAGTAGCTACTAGTAAAACAAATTGTTATATTATTATTGTATCTGAAAAATTACTTGAATATAATATAATCAAAAATGATATAATTGAAATAAATTAATCTATATTCTTAAAAATCAGATATTAAAATTTACTTGTTTTAAAAAAGCTTTAAATTTACAAAAATAAAACAAAATGAATGGATATGATGGTGTATTTTGTGTAGTGTTGTAAGTGTGCGTGTTTTCAGAATAGGCGCCTTAGTTACTCGTCACTACCACCTAGCTTTTATGATATTTTGTATTTTTGAATTTGAACCCATCACTGCCACATTCCAGGTTTTTATGTCCCCAGGGGCATCATTTCAGGTTCTATTGAATTATTTGATTTTTAGATTTTTTTGTGCTAGGTAGAGGAGAGTGTATTATTTGAATTTTTTAGTGTGCGGTGTTGTAAGTGTAATGTTGTATTAATGGGATGGACGATAGGCAATTGATTGAAATGATTAATGGAAATAGATTGGTGGTTAATGGAAATGGATTGGTGATTATGAAGGATGAAATGGATGAGGCAAAGGGTGCACCCACCATAGTATCTTGTCACACGGCTTGTTTCACAGTCATTATCCTATGGCCACTCGGATAAAGACCTTCCACCAACCACTGGACTTCAACTATGTCCTCAATAAATTATGCCCGAAGTTTCGAGATTTGAACTCGGAACCTCAGGCATATGAGACTTGAACGTTAGCAATGAGCTAACCAGACTTCCGTTGAGTGATAAGACTGCATGGGTTTATCAGTTGAAGCGCTAGTAGTTCATGACTATTCCACTAGATAGTGCAACAATTGCCTATACTAAATAAATATCATTTTTAATCCTATTAATACATTATAGCCCATCATAAATCAACCAATTAAACATTTGTTTCAAATACTTTTACAAATAAATCAATTAACATATTAATGAATTTAAGAAACAACAAAAAAACTTATATCTCATTTAAAACCTAAGTTGTGAGGTATTGTATCAAAGAGAAAAAAATATTAAATTCAATACAATTTTCAGATTAAAGATAACTTAATTATTAATAAAGTTATAATAGTTTAAAGTATTGGAGTTTGTGACAGGAAGTATTATTTTAACGGTCAGATAAGAGAGATAAGAGTGATAAGAGAATGTTCTCAACCAATATATTCTACAAGACTCATTATTTAACAACTGAAATCGTAGTTTATGAACTAAATAGGTTTATTTTATTAAATTTGCACAATAATTACTATAATTAGTATATATTTTGACCTGGGACCATGATAATTTCAGATTTCAAAAAAAATATATAAAATTTGAAATTTTTTTTAATAGAACTTAAAATATTCATTCATTAAAACAGTTAAAGAATAGAATAAGAAAGATTTACATTTAATTATTACAAACATTAAAACATTTGATGATAAAGAAACTATTCTAGTTTAATTTGAATAATTATTCAGTATTCGACAAAATTTTACTTGTTTTAGAAAAATTTTTATTCTGAAGACAATTTTATGTAAATTTAGGCATATTTGTAAAAAATTTCATGAAATTTGCATATTTTTCATAAAAATTAGAATAATGTTAGACTACAAATTGGCCAAAAAATGGCAAAAATATTGCATAATTGTATTAAAAAACTGTGAAATTTGTTTGATTTTTGATTGTCTCCAAAAGTGTCCTAGGAACCCCATAGTACTATCTACTTATATATATATATATATATATATATATATATATATATATATATATATATATATATATATATGTATATGTATATATATATGTATATATATATGTATGTGTCCCTAGACACGATAACTCTCGTAAAAATGGTCCGATCGACACCAAATTTGGTAGAGATGTGTAATCCTACGTTTATTCGGATGAGTTCGAAAACCAGACATATCGACCTACCGGAAGGGGTAGTTTTGGGGGGTTTTGTACCCCAAAAATGGGTTTTTTGCATTTTTCATATGTAAATTTAAAAAATTTTAAACTTTTATCTTGACCATTGGATTTAGCTCAAAAAAACACACAATTTAGTATTTTGAAGCTTTGTTCTATCTCTATTGGTTACCGAGATATTACAAAGTCTAAAGACAGTACATTGTCTTTTGGGGCTGCAATGTTAATCTTATGGAGGATAATGATGTGTTAATATTTCACTTATTAACCAATATTTTTGGATGAAACTTGGTATTTAGCTTCATTTTGTTGAGATTCATCCATTTAAGGTAAAATCTCGGTTTTTTTACTTATCATGGCAGCAAACCTGCATACTCTTTTCCCATGTTAATCTTAAGGAGAATAGGCAAACTCTTTTATTTATGGACAGATATTGATGAAACTTACTATATGGCTTTATATGGTCGAAATAAATTTTTTCTATGCTAAAAACCTTCTTTTAGTGTCCCCCATGGCAGCATACCTGCATACTCTTTCCCTATAATTATCTTAAGGAGAATAGACATTAATTTATTTCCCTATTTATGAGCACTTGATGAAATTTTGTTTACATGTTTAGCTGGTCAAAATTAATATTACTAATTTGGAAATTCGCTGAGTACGCAGGTCTGCTGCGACGGGGGGTATTTAGTTTAACGGGAAATGTACAGAGATAATGGATGTGAAATTTAGTCCCAGCATGTTATTCTTATGGGAAAAATCAAACTTCTATCTCCATTATCTCCCAAACCGTCAGGATTAGGGATACACATTAAATTGTAAAGTAGCCTTACAATTATGTCTAGAATCCAAAAATATCATAAAAAGTGGGGGTTCGTATTTGAAATTAATGACTTCCGTTCTGGATAGGTTATTTTTTGTACACTCTGTAATTTCTGATTGAAATTATCATAAATGGATAGAGCAAAACTTGTTTACCTATAATGGCACAATTTGTCTTTGTGAAAAATTAATTGTGTATATTTTAAAAGGAGTGTACGGGTGGTCTGGGACACACGGTATACACACGCTTCTAAACAGGGAAGTTGGAATGTATTATTATCATCCCATTAAAAAATCAAGAGGTGTTAAGAATAGATGATACTGTATAATCATGAATGCAACTCAGAGTTCTCAAATATTATAAATACTGTAAGCCTAAGTTAAACAAATTCTGACAAAATAGTTTTATTTGCTGACTAACTTATTCTCAAAACTTGAAAACAAAATGCTACATAATAATATAGTATAGCCTAATATATGGCAATTGCTCGTTCACGTAATAAAACAAAAGTGTATTCTAAATCGCATCAAAGGGGTATTGTTTTTTTTTCATAACAACCCCCCCCCCAAAAAAAAAAAAAAAAAAAAAATGAGAGGCGTGCACCAGGAAGGTGCAAGAAAGGGTTCCGTTATTCCGACTCGACATCCCCCACCCCCCTTGAAAATTCCTGGGCAACCACACCCGGTTTTTAATCATGGAAAAATAATGTTATGTTTGACAGATCAAAAATTTATATGCATACACCACACCAATTTTAATAATAATAAGTAGACTTTTTAACATGTTTTACTTGTGCCGGTAACTAAATTTTACTATGCAAGATTAAATACATGCGTATTTTTATTCTTGAATTGACTTATAAAGAAAAGAAAAATGGGTAATAACACAATAAAATCATGTTTTAGGAATCGAAGGCGTGTCAATCCAACATTTGGCGGAGCTAAACCCTGCCTACCGAGGGACTGCTCCATTGCCGGCCGGGGCGGGGCGTTTTTCGCTCCCGCGGTTGTGGCGGGGACAGGAAAGCCCCACTCACCCACCTGCGAAGAGTATCATGTTCAACATCTTTGAAACTGTATAAGTTTACCCGACAACAAAGGATGGCCCAAGCTTTGTTTCATTTCGAAAAGCGACTAAAACACATTACAGAATAATTAGAGTCCGATAATGATAACCATCTCTCACTGCAAAAGGAGCTAATCTGAGGTAACTTTGTAATGTTATGGCAAATGTATACGTCAAGGAATTGCGAAAGTGTTCTTACTTCATGAGCGGTGTCTAATTCTTTGCCATAGACCGGAAGTAATATAAAAAGCATCCGCAATAGAAAGCAGCACACTGACATTTGAAAGTGACCTATCTTTATCGAGGCGATTGGAGAAGTCTGCTGGTGCAAGATTTATGATAACCTAATGTTTTTCTATACACAAAGATAGTTCTTTAAATTTTATTGTTAACATATACAAGGTTTTGTAGTCTTTTTTTCGGTTTAATCAATGACTTTAGAACGCTTCAACGCTTCTTTAAGACGCGAAGAAAAATGATACCGGTAAAGCGGTTCTAACCATTCATATCGAATGAATTTTATCCTACTGTAAAAGTTGATGAGAGGTGGTAACATATAAATCAACTGCTATGAAAAGAGCGGCGTCTTCTGCCGCCTGTTAGAGCTATTGACAAATATTTGAACGAAGACCGGTTTGTGGAAAGATTACATAAGTTAAAACTTTGATTACTTACAATCCTGCACTTCTACAAGCCACTTGATACACTCGACATGAACGAACACACTTCACCGGTCACGGATCGCTCGACACACTTTACCGGTGGAACCGCGCCCGCGACACATCTGCGACGGATAGCGATATGTAACAACACACTACACACCAAGTGGCGGAGTACGACGACAGAGTAGCGTAGCGAGCGCTGCGACGACGCGGCACCGCCAACAGTGAAGAGAAGAACAAGAATGGCGGCAAGATCCGGTAGACGAGTGGTGGGGGAAACGATGCCAGCAGTCGAGTCTACGATTCGACTGATTTATTCTCGCTAACTCGAACCTGTAATTCGAAACATTCGACATCTCGACTAATTTTCAATCCCCTTTGAAAAACCTGCCTAATTTATAAGGCGGATAGAATAAAATATATTTCGAATAAATTTTACTGACCATGTTTTACCTCTATAAACCGAAGTGTAAAAAATTACCTCTATATCTAAAATATCGGTGTATAAGTCGAAATCGAATAATGTTATCTTTACCTCCATAAGACGAATTTTACCTCTATATCTATATAGAGCTTTTCTCTACAAACCTCTGTAAGTGCAAAGAGTCGATGGCACTTGACACATCCGATAAAGCGTATGTTCATTATCACAATACTTACCGTAACTGTACGTTACCTCTTATGTAAGTCAAATTTAGCAGGTATTGACTCTGCAACTAGAACTATTCCTAAGTCAAGCCATACGTAACTCCAACAAAAACCGTCGTCCCGTGAATTATTTCGAGTTAGCGAGAATCGACTTTATATGTCTAAAGCCACAGATAGCAAAGCTATGAATGGCCGATTGAACAGATCCGGACAAGTAGGAAGAAGGACAGGTAGCCCGGTCTTGGTCTTGAGCAGCAGTAGCAGTCGGCCTACCCGCTGTACTTCCACACCGAACGCGCAGAGCTGCGAGGCGCTGCGCAAAACATTCCCAAACTAAAAATTTGAAACATTCGTTTACCGTACGCCTTTAATATTGGTCGAAAAAGGTTCATGTTCATGCCAAATGAGATTTTAATATCCAAGGGACTGAAATAAAAATCACGATTATAGGCCTATAGCGATTTATGAGATTGAACTACTGAAAAAAACAAGTCCATCTTCGAACAAAAAGTTGTTTATTAATCAAGCAATAGATAATATAAAACTTTCAAGTCAACTAGGTTTTAAAAATTCCGTTAAATTTACATTAAAATAAATGTTTTTCTACCAATATGACATGGGTAGGCCTACCGGTAGCGGACGTTTAAAATTTAACATTAGTCTTATGAGAATAAAATTTTAAGGTGGCGGGTACCGCAGAATCTTAAGATCAATGACTTAAATAAATGATTGAAACTAACTATTAAATACTGGAAATTAACTTGATCCAATACAAAGTATTAACTGGACTAAATAGAATCTTTTTGTATCTCAAACCAGATTGAGACATAGTAAAATAGTTCACAATAAATTCTTTTGAATATTTTGACTAAGAATAAAATAATAAGACATTTTGAACTAGTAATAAGACGTAATAGGCCCTAATAATATTAAATTTAAAATTTCTAATTAGAATTTTCCATAAAAACAACAAATATTTTCTGTACTAGGCCTACTACACGAACCGAATAAGTAGGGACATCCCATGTTAAAAAATTTTAGTTTCGCCCCCGAAAACCAGAGGAAAATAAAGCGCTGATGCTAGGATTACTTCTCCTTACTGCCACGGGAAGCGCTCTTTCTACCTCTCAAATGTCAAAATGAACGTATTTGTTTACAAAAAATCAAAACAATAGCAAACTTCTGTAAAATTATTCTAGTCATCTGTTTTCATTCAACCAATCAGCATAATCCTTACCATCTTGGTGGTGCTATCTGTGTTTCAGGGGCGGCGTTCTCACCTCCCCATAAGGATGTCCCTACTTGCTGTATGTAATAAACATAAAGTTTGTTCACCGTGTCACTAAATTTATTTATAAATTCAAAAAGTTAGTAAAAAAATAAATAATTGACATTTGTATCCATAAAATTGAAAGGATTAAACAAAGATTTTTCCAAAACAAATCATGAGATGTAACCGCATCATTACTCTTGGGCACAAGCTGAAGCTATGGAAGCGAAAAAATCCCTTGAAAGTATTCGACAATCGCATCGCAATCCGGTAGGTAATCGATAGATAAAAGTAGTCTCAAGAAGAGGGTCACGTGACCATTGATGTCGGCGTGACCTTCGTTATCTAAACTACCAGCCAACAGAGGATTCCCCCACTCACATAACTAACTCTGTGGTGATTGCAAGTGCGTCGCTGTCGCTTCTGATTGTGACATATAGGCCTACGTTGACAGCTGGGTTGCCAGATGTTTTGTTTTTTATTTGAATATTGGAAATGTAATTTGTGTTCTGTTTCTTGTTTTCGTTGTTGAAGTCGTGCGGAATCGAGCAAAGCTAGGCGCACATGGCTAGCTACCCTGCAGAGGCGCGGCGCGGCGTGGTGGAAAATTTTCCGTCACGTCAATTGTTTGCATGTTATTAATGGATTGAGGCACACGACACGTATAAATCCCAAAATTCCTGCGGAAGTGCAGGACAAGCACTACTCGTCGCGCCTCCTCAGGGTTGCTAGATGTGCGCAGGGTAACAGCCGTGGAAACGGTAACTGAGATAATTTTGAACAATATTTATAGTTGACTATTTTTTTTTTAATAATAAAAAAACTTGTAACAAATATATATTTTATCCTAAACTCTCATACGAGTAAGGTATATTTGTATGTCTGTTTGCATCAGGATTTCAAAAACGGCTAGAACGATTTTCTTCAAACTTTGCAAAGAACTTCGTTCTGGGATAAAAATTATAAAAATACAGGTCTCAATGGCAGGAAAAATCATATAATATTTATAACTTTAGTGAAAAAATAACATTGGTCTTATGGAGTTAAAAATCAAAACAAAAAAATAATGAAAAGAGCTGACTACTCTGTCAAAGTGCAGACCACTTGTTCCCCAGTATAAACAGGGCAACCAGTTACTAAATTATTAAATGGTAAAACTGTAAACTATACAGTTAATAATTTATCATTTTTAAAATCTTACTTAATACTGCTGATTATGAGTGTTTAGATCTAATCAATTAGTAGAATTGCAATTGAATTAAAAAAATATATAGCATTAAGTATGCATTGTTTAAGTTTTCCGAGCAAATGCTCAACCCTTTAGACTTTATATAAAAGAAAGTCGTATTAGTTACACTACCTATATCTCGATAACGGCTAAACTGATTTGGCTGAAAATTGGTGAGAAGGTATAGGCCCTATAGCTTAGAACCAGGAAGAACATATAGGATACTTTTTATCCATATCCCTCCATAGGGCTCCGCCCCAAACGTCATCAAAATTACCATGTTATATTTTTATGGAAGCAACATTTTTTTATTAAAACATATGAACACATTGAGGAATATTAATTTTGTAAACAGCATTTCTCTTTTGAGGGAAAATTTGTTAAAAAAAATTAGAGAATATTATAGACTTGCGGTGAGTGAGCGTAGCGAACGAGATAACCCTGATTGGGAGCGAGCGCAGTGAACGAGCTAAACATGACGGCGAGTGAGCCTTGGAGGAATTACGAGTGAGCTCACCTGAAGGGCAAACAATTTCTCAAGGTGGCATTACAAAGCATGCCGGGTAAGCTAGTTTATCTATAAAAATCTTTTGTTACTTTAGTTAAAGTCAATTTAGGATAAATAAGTTTTTAGGTCTACATAAGACTTTATACAGAGACAGACTTTACACTAAAATGCTAAGCCCATAAGGTGTTTCCTTTCAATAAGAGAGCTCGTTCGCTTCGCTCACTCGCCTTTCAGGATGTTTTAATGTAAGACTAAGGTAGCTACACTCTGGCATGAGTTTTTTTTTAACTGTAACGTGGATTTTACCTCTGCGGTTAACATTATTGTTGATTTCATAATTATTGCTGATTCTTTTGTTTTTCAATTTAATTGCAATTCTATAAAATGCTCAGTTGTTTTATCCTTTTATTCTACTTTTATTTCACTGAATAGTAATATTTATAAATATGAATACCCAAATATGAATCACCAGTATTAAGTACTATTTAATAACTGATACATTATTTTTAGCGAATTTCCTTGTATTGAATACGTCACGCCGGTAGTAGCCATGGTAAGAAGTCCGGGACCATGTTAGTTTTTCATTTTGATGCAAAAAACATAGTTCGTTCATTTTCAGGTGTAAACTGTGTGTAAATCGGCCCAGTATAGACGTCTCAGACGAACTGTCCAAAGTCCAAAGGTGTTATTTACCTTACTGTTTTAAATATATAGATGGTTTCCTATTAATGTAAAAGGTAGTAATTCTGTGAAATATAAACAGATCTATGTCTGTGTAAATCTTTAACACACAGCATTGTTCACAACATTATTTACTTCTGATTTATACTCGTAGGAAGAAAATATTAATATAATCAGTGATAAGTGATGACACTATTTCTGTAAAAAGGGTGATAAGTACATTTTATGAAATACTACTACACAATTTTATTGTTTAATTTTAATTAGTATTACAAGCTTAACCTCATAGTATCTAACCACTTAAAAACTGTTAAGTATTCTTATTTCTTAAACACAGTTAAATAGTTGTAAACTTGCCACTTACCTTGGAGAGAAAGGAATGGAGTTATGAGCTAGAGACGCGAGTCTTGTTGGGCACTTACTTATTTAGAATAATAATTTGTATAATTTGATTAATTTTATAATGTCTGTCGTTATTAACGAACTTGAAATGTCAATCGCGCTAGTTACACTACACACTAAAATATTTACACGTCGAAATTAACAAAGAATGAAAATATCACATTTGGTCTAATTGTATAAAAGTGTTCGTGTGTTCGAGGAGTCACTTTCGCGGTGGAGCCGCCGTGCGATGCCTGCCGTCGCGCCTCGCCGCTAGCCCCTCCTGTAACACGACACACGACACTGTAGATCAACTGTAACAACACAGCGAAGAGCGGCCGAGCCGCCATGCGATGCCTGCCGTCGCGCCTCGCCGCTAGCCCCTCCTGTAACACGACACACGACACTGTACATCAACTGTAACAACACAGCGAAGAGCGGTCGAGCCGCCATGCGATGCCTGCCGTCGCGCCTCGCCGCTAGCCCCTCCTGTAACACGACACACGACACTGTAGATCAACTGTAACACCACAGCGAAGAGCGGTCGAGCCGCCATGCGATGCCTGCCGTCGCGCCTCGCCGCTAGCCCCTCCTGTAACACGACACACGACACTGTAGATCAACTGTAACAACACAGCGAAGAGCGGTCAAGCCGCCGTGCGATGCCGGCCGTTTTTTTTTTTTTTTTTAGGTCTAACTGTCTTAATTCCACAAAACCTATAGTACAATATACACTAGAGTACAGCACTTATAGGCAGTATTGAAACACTCTGAGTGAGCGAAGCGAACGAGCTCTTCTTAAACAAGAAATAATTTTTTCCACTGGGCACTTTAGCGCACTGTCTGTTACAGATATTAATAAAAAGGATATTACTGTTTGAGTTTATCGAGCAAATGCTTGGCCTCCAGCTACTTATTTTTTAGAAAGTAACCTAGTAGTCGAATACGCTATATGAGTAGGGGCCTAAACCACAATTTGACTGTAAACCACTGATTAGTTTAAGATTAAGACAACTATTTATTCATTTATCAAGATCCCGTCATTTACATTTGTTAGTTGATTTAAAATTTACGACATACCTTAAAAATTTATTTGTATTAATGAAGCATTTGGCCTTTTAAAAGAAAACTCTCTGTCAGATTGTTCATCGCTTTATATTTCATATGGATGCCTTACCAATGGGTACAAAATAAATAATATACCTAAATATTTCTTTAAAATTCTTACAATGAACCGTGAATATTTTTAAATGAACTATTTACTATAGGTAACTTTAAGTATTACTTGTTCTCCCACTAAACGCAAACATTTTTTTAATTTTGGTACAATTGAAGTGCTCACTACGTTAATGTAAGTTCATAATTCTTAGACACAATAATATGTTTGATATCTTTTCTAGAAAGATTCAAAATTTGTTTGACCTCCAAAGGAAACCTTACGCTGCGTTTAAACAGCCTAATTACATAATAAGCGAGGCGATCCCGAGCGTGATATCGTTGTGAGGGTGGTAGTGTGGGAGCAGGATCGATCTAGGGGGGTGGGTCCCAGGCACGCCGCGCCCCGCCGCGCCGCGACCACGTGAAAACAACTCCCGTGACAAACAGGAACCAGACCAGTGCCAGTGGCACGACCACGTGAAAACAACACCCGGGACCGACATGAACCAGACCAGCACCAGTGGCCCGACCACGTGAAAACAACTCCCGCGACCGACATGAACCAGACCAGCGCCAGTGGCACGACCACATGAAAACAACTCCCGCGAAAAACAAAAACCAGACCAGCGCCAGCGATACTAACACATGAAAATTACTCCCTTGAGTGTCAAAAAAGACCAGCACCAGTATCACGACGACGTGAAAACAACTCCCGCGACCGACATTAACCAGACCAGCGCCAGTGGCACGACCACGTGAAAACGACTCCCGTGACAAACAGGAACCAGACCAGCGCCAGTAGCCCGACCACGTGAAAACAACTCCCGCGACCGACATGAACCAGACCAGCGCCAGTGGCACGACCACATGAAAACAACTCCCGCGACCAACAAAAACCAGACCAGCGCCAGCGATACTAACACATGAAAATTACTCCCGTGAGTGTCAAAAAAGACCAGCACCAGTTTCACGACGACGTGAAAACAACTCCCGCGACCGACATTAACCAGACCAGCGCCAGTGGCACGACCACGTGAAAACGACTCCCACGACCGACATGAACCAGACCAGCGCCAGTGGCCCGACCACGTGAAAACAACTCCCGCGACCGACATTAACCAGACCAGCGCCAGTGGCACGACCACGTGGAAACGACTCGCGCGACCGTCTGGAACCAGACCAGCGCCAGCGGCAAGACCACGAGAAAAAGACTCCCGTGACAGTCTGGTACCAGAGAAGCGCCAGTATCACGACCACGTGAAAACAACACCCGCAACCGACATTAACCAGAACAACGCCAGTGGCCCGACCACGTGAAAACAACTCCCGCGACCGAAATGAACCAGACCAGCGCCAGTGGCCCGACCACGTGAAAACAACTCCCGCGACCGACATGAACCAGACCAGCGCCAGTGGCACGACCACGTGAAAACCACGCCCGCGATCGACACTAACCAGACCAGCGCCAGTGGCACGACCACGTGAAAACGACTCCCGCGACCGTCTGGAACCAGACCAGCGCTAGCGGCACGACTACGTGAAAATGACTCCCGCGACCAACATGAACCAGACCAGCGCCAGTGGCCCGACCACGTGAAAACAACTCCCGAGACCGACATGAACCAGACCAGCGCCAGTGGCACGACCAAGTGAAAACGACTCCCGCGACCGTCTGGAACCAGACCAGCGCCAGCGGCAAGACCACGAGAAAAAGACTTCGTGACAGTCTGGTACCAGAGAAGCGCCAGTATCACGACCACGTGAAAACCACGCCCGCGACCGACATTAACCAGACCAGCGCCAGTATCACGACCACGTGAAAACCACGCCCGCGACCGACACTAACCAGACCAGCGCCAGTGGCACGACCACGTGAAAACGACTCCCGCGACCGTCTGGAACCAGACCAGCGCTAGCGGCACGACTACGTGAAAACAACTCCCGCGACCGACATTAACCAGACCAGCGCCAGTGGCACGACCACGTGAAAACGACTCCCGCGACCGTCTGGAACCAGACCAGCGCCAGCGGCAAGACCACGAGAAAAAGACTTCGTGACAGTCTGGTACCAGAGAAGCGCCAGTATCACGACCACGTGAAAACCACGCCCCCGACCGACATTAACCAGACCAGCGCTAGTGGCACGACCACGTGAAAACGACTCCCGCGACGGTCTGGAACCAGACCATCGCCATTCATTCCATTCCATTTCGTTTTTGGCTCCATCCACAAGGGTAAAACCTTGTGGTGGCTCCCCTACCCTCACGGGCAGTCCGTACCCAGCGTTAGCCATACCGGACTAGTCTTACGACAAGGGGAGTTATGGAACAATTGCTCCAAATCACATTAAGGCGGATTAGACCCCCACAAAACCAGGAATTCACTAGGCCTGTGGTACTCAACCGGCGGTGAACCCAAATCAACCATCCGCTGTGAGTGACAGTGGCAGCACTACCCATGCTACTTCTCAGCTTTCGTTTGTGAGCAACGCCCCCAGATGAGGCTGGAGGGCCCCCCACAGCCGAAGCTGTGTGCCGAGCATACCGACAACCTCTACCCCCTCGAGTCCAACCCAATATCCGGACTGGCCGAAGCCAGGGGCTTGAACCGGATCCCGAGGTCCCCATTTTAGGTTTTACTTGGGTCATGGGTGGTTCCCAAGCGGAATAACTAGGTCACTGGAAACCCGCACGCCAAAGGCGCCGGCTACACTGCAACCGCACCCGAAGGCACGGAAGCCCCAGATCCCCGACATCCTGACTCATTACCTCCCTTTTGGGGGGAGCTGGAGTGAGACACCCAGTAAGCGCGCGATTGACACAAGGCCACCTCCGCCAGGGCTCGGAACAGCCGAAGCTGCCCTACTTCAGTTAATAAAGGGAGCCACGCCCGTTATCCAACTCGGTACTTTGAGCTGGGATTGGGTAGTGAACTTCCCAGTTCTAGGGGTGCAGGCCCTGAAGTACAACGTACACCCAACCAGACCATCGCCACCGGCAAGACCACGAGAAAAAGATTCCCGTGACAGTCTGGTACCAGAGAAGCGCTAGTATTACGACCACGTGAAAACCACGCCCGCGACCGACATTAACCAGACCAGCGCCAGTGGCACGACCACGTGAAAACGACTCCCGCGACCGTCTGGAACCAGAACATCGCCAGCGGCAAGACCACGAGAAAAAGATTCCCGTGACAGTCTTGTACCAGAGAAGCGCCAGTATCACGACCACGTGAAAACCACGCCCGCGACCGACATTAACCAGACCAGCGCCAGTGGCACGACCACGTGAACACAACACCCGCGACCGACATGAACCAGACCAGCGCCAGTGACCCGACCACGTGAAAACAACTCCCGCGACCGACATGAACCAGACCAGCGCCAGTGGCACGACCACATGAAAACAACTCCCGCGACCAACAAAAACCAGACCAGCGCCAGCGATACTAACACATGAAAATTACTCCCGTGAGTGTCAAAAAAGACCAGCACCAGTTTCACGACGACGTGAAAACAACTCCCGCGACCGACATTAACCAGACCAGCGCCAGTGGCACGACTACGTGAAAATGACTCCCGTGACCGACAGGAACCAGACCAGCACCAGTGGCCCGACCACGTGAAAACAACTCCCGTGACCGACAGGAACCAGACCAGCGCCAGTGGCCCGACCACGTGAAAACAACTCCCGCGACCGACATTAACCAGACCAGCGCCAGTGGCACGACCACGTGAAAACGACTCCCGCGTCCGACATGAACCAGACCAGCGCCAGTGGCACGACCACGTGAAAACGACTCCCGCGACCGTCTGGAACCAGACCAGCGCTAGCGGCACGACTACGTGAAAACAACTCCCGCGACCGACATTAACCAGACCAGCGCCAGTGGCACGACCACGTGAAAACGACTCCCGCGACCGTCTGGAACCAGACCAGCGCCAGCGGCAAGACCACGAGAAAAAGACTTCGTGACAGTCTGGTACCAGAGAAGCGCCAGTATCACGACCACGTGAAAACCACGCCCCCGACCGACACTAACCAGACCAGCGCTAGTGGCACGACCACGTGAAAACGACTCCCGCGACGGTCTGGAACCAGACCATCGCCATTCATTCCATTCCATTTCGTTTTTGGCTCCATCCACAAGGGTAAAACCTTGTGGTGGCTCCCCTACCCTCACGGGCAGTCCGTACCCAGCGTTAGCCATACCGGACTAGTCTTACGACAAGGGGAGTTATGGAACAATTGCTCCAAATCACATTAAGGCGGATTAGACCCCCACAAAACCAGGAATTCACTAGGCCTGTGGTACTCAACCGGCGGTGAACCCAAATCAACCATCCGCTGTGAGTGACAGTGGCAGCACTACCCATGCTACTTCTCAGCTTTCGTTTGTGAGCAACGCCCCCAGATGAGGCTGGAGGGCCCCCCACAGCCGAAGCTGTGTGCCGAGCATACCGACAACCTCTACCCCCTCGAGTCCAACCCAATATCCGGACTGGCCGAAGCCAGGGGCTTGAACCGGATCCCGAGGTCCCCATTTTAGGTTTTACTTGGGTCATGGGTGGTTCCCAAGCGGAATAACTAGGTCACTGGAAACCCGCACGCCAAAGGCGCCGGCTACACTGCAACCGCACCCGAAGGCACGGAAGCCCCAGATCCCCGACATTCTGACTCATTACCTCCCTTTTGGGGGGAGCTGGAGTGAGACACCCAGTAAGCGCGCGATTGACACAAGGCAACCTCCGCCAGGGCTCGGAACAGCCGAAGCTGCCCTACTTCAGTTAATAAAGGGAGCCACGCCCGTTATCCAACTCGGTACTTTGAGCTGGGATTGGGTAGTGAACTTCCCAGTTCTAGGGGTGCAGGCCCTGAAGTACAACGTACACCCAACCAGACCATCGCCACCGGCAAGACCACGAGAAAAAGATTCCCGTGACAGTCTGGTACCAGAGAAGCGCTAGTATTACGACCACGTGAAAACCACGCCCGCGACCGACATTAACCAGACCAGCGCCAGTGGCACGACCACGTGAAAACGACTCCCGCGACCGTCTGGAACCAGAACATCGCCAGCGGCAAGACCACGAGAAAAAGATTCCCGTGACAGTCTTGTACCAGAGAAGCGCCAGTATCACGACCACGTGAAAACCACGCCCGCGACCGACATTAACCAGACCAGCGCCAGTGGCACGACCACGTGAACACAACACCCGCGACCGACATGAACCAGACCAGCGCCAGTGACCCGACCACGTGAAAACAACTCCCGCGACCGACATGAACCAGACCAGCGCCAGTGGCACGACCACATGAAAACAACTCCCGCGACCAACAAAAACCAGACCAGCGCCAGCGATACTAACACATGAAAATTACTCCCGTGAGTGTCAAAAAAGACCAGCACCAGTTTCACGACGACGTGAAAACAACTCCCGCGACCGACATTAACCAGACCAGCGCCAGTGGCACGACCACGTGAAAACGACTCCCGCGACCGTCTGGAACCACACCAGCGCTAGCGGCACGACTACGTGAAAATGACTCCCGTGACCGACAGGAACCAGACCAGCACCAGTGGCCCGACCACGTGAAAACAACTCCCGTGACCGACAGGAACCAGACCAGCGCCAGTGGCCCGACCACGTGAAAACAACTCCCGCGACCGACATTAACCAGACCAGCGCCAGTGGCACGACCACGTGAAAACGACTCCCGCGACCGACATGAACCAGACCAGCGCCAGTGGCCCGACCACGTGAAAACAACTCCCGCGACCGACATTAACCAGACCAGCGCCAGTGGCACGACCACGTGGAAACGACTCCCGCGACCGTCTGGAACCAGACCAGCGCCAGCAGCAAGACCACGAGAAAAAGACTCCCGTGACAGTCTGGTACCAGAGAAGCGCAAGTATCACGACCTCGTGAAAACAACACCCGCAACCGACATTAACCAGACCAGCGCCAGTGGCCCGACCACGTGAAAACAACTCCCACGACCGACATGAACCAGACCAGCGCCAGTGGCCCGACCACGTGAAAACAACTCCCGCGACCGATATGAACCAGACCAGCGCCAGTGGCACGACCACGTGAAAACCACGCCCGCGACCGACACTAACCAGACCAGCGCCAGTGGCACGACCACGTGAAAACGACTCCCGCGACCGTCTGGAACCAGACCAGCACTAGCGGCACGACTACGTGAAAATGACTCCCGCGACCAACATGAACCAGACCAGCGCCAGTGGCCCGACCACGTGAAAACAACTCCCGAGACCGACATGAACCAGACCAGCGCCAGTGGCACGACCAAGTGAAAACGACTCCCGCGACCGTCTGGAACCAGACCAGCGCCAGCGGCAAGACCACGAGAAAAAGACTTCGTGACAGTCTGGTACCAGAGAAGCGCCAGTATCACGACCACGTGAAAACCACGCCCGCGACCGACATTAACCAGACCAGCGCCAGTATCACGACCACGTGAAAACCACGCCCGCGACCGACACTAACCAGACCAGCGCCAGTGGCACGACCACGTGAAAACGACTCCCGCGACCGTCTGGAACCAGACCAGCGCTAGCGGTACGACTACGTGAAAACAACTCCCGCGACCGACATTAACCAGACCAGCGCCAGTGGCACGACCACGTGAAAACGACTCCCGCGACCGTCTGGAACCAGACCAGCGCCAGCGGCAAGACCACGAGAAAAAGACTTCGTGACAGTCTGGTACCAGAGAAGCGCCAGTATCACGACCACGTGAAAACCACGCCCGCGACCGACATTAACCAGACCAGCGCTAGTGGCACGACCACGTGAAAACGACTCCCGCGACGGTCTGGAACCAGACCATCGCCATTCATTCCATTCCATTTCGTTTTTGGCTCCATCCACAAGGGTAAAACCTTGTGGTGGCTCCCCTACCCTCACGGGCAGTCCGTACCCAGCGTTAGCCATACCGGACTAGTCTTACGACAAGGGGAGTTATGGAACAATTGCTCCAAATCACATTAAGGCGGATTAGACCCCCACAAAACCAGGAATTCACTAGGCCTGTGGTACTCAACCGGCGGTGAACCCAAATAAACCATCCGCTGTGAGTGACAGTGGCAGCACTACCCATGCTAATTCTCAGCTTTCGTTTGTGAGCAACGCCCCCAGATGAGGCTGGAGGGCCCCCCAGAGCCGAAGCTGTGTGCCGAGCATACCGACAACCTCTACCCCCTCGAGTCCAACCCAATATCCGGACTGGCCGAAGCCAGGGGCTTGAACCGGATCCCGAGGTCCCCATTTTAGGTTTTACTTGGGTCATGGGAGGTTCCCAAGCGGAATAACTAGGTCACTGGAAACCCGCACGCCAAAGGCGCCGGCTACACTGCAACCGCACCCGAAGGCACGGAAGCCCCAGATCCCCGACATCCTGACTCATTACCTCCCTTTTGGGGGGAGCTGGAGTGAGACACCCAGTAAGCGCGCGATTGACACAAGGCCACCTCCGCCAGGGCTCGGAACAGCCGAAGCTGCCCTACTTCAGTTAATAAAGGGAGCCACGCCCGTTATCCAACTCGGTACTTTGAGCTGGGATTGGGTAGTGAACTTCCCAGTTCTAGGGGTGCAGGCCCTGAAGTACAACGTACACCCAACCAGACCATCGCCACCGGCAAGACCACGAGAAAAAGATTCCCGTGACAGTCTGGTACCAGAGAAGCGCTAGTATTACGACCACGTGAAAACCACGCCCGCGACCGACATTAACCAGACCAGCGCCAGTGGCACGACCACGTGAAAACGACTCCCGCGACCGACATGAACCAGACCAGCGCCAGTGGCCCGACCACGTGAAAACAACTCCCGCGACCGACATGAACCAGACCAGCGCCAGTAGCACGACCACATGAAAACAACTCCCGCGACCAACAAAAACCAGACCAGCGCCAGCGATACTAACACATGAAAATTACTCCCGTGAGTGTCAAAAAAGACCAGCACCAGTTTCACGACGACGTGAAAACAACTCCCGCGACCGACATTAACCAGACCAGCGCCAGTGGCACGACCATGTGAAAACGACTCCCGCGACCGTCTGGAACCACACCAGCGCTAGCGGCACGACTACGTGAAAATGACTCCCGTGACCGACAGGAACCAGACCAGCACCAGTGGCCCGACCACGTGAAAACAACTACCGTGACCGACAGGAACCAGACCAGCGCCAGTGGCCCGACCACGTGAAAACAACTCCCGCGACCGACATTAACCAGACCAGCGCCAGTGGCACGACCACGTGAAAACGACTCCCGCGACCGTCTGGAACCAGACCAGCGCCAGCGGCAAGACCACGAGAAAAAGACTCCCCTGACAGTCTGGTACCAGAGAAGCGCCAGTATCACGACCACGTGAAAACAACACCCGCAACCGACATGAACCAGACCAGCGCCAGTGGCCCGACCACGTGAAAACAACTCCCGCGACCGACATGAGCCAGACCAGCGCCAGTGGCCCGACCACGTGAAAACAACTCCCGCGACCGACATGAACCAGACCAGCGCCAGTGGCACGACCACGTGAAAACCACGCCCGCGACCGACACTAACCAGACCAGCGCCAGTGGCACGACCACGTGAAAACCACTCCCGCGACCGTCTGGAACCAGACCAGCGCTAGCGGCACGACTAGGTGAAAATGACTCCCGCGACCGACATGAACCAGACCAGCGCCAGTGGCCCGACCACGTGAAAACAACTCCCGCGACTGACATGAACCAGACCAGCGCCAGTGGCCCGACCACGTGAAAACAACTCCCGAGACCGACATGAACCAGACCAGCGCCAGTGGCACGACCACGTGAAAACGACTCCCGCGACCGTCTGGAACCAGACCAGCGCCAGCGGCAAGACCACGAGAAAAAGACTTCGTGACAGTCTGGTACCAGAGAAGCGCCAGTATCACGACCACGTGAAAACCACGCCCGCGACCGACATTAACCAGACCAGCGCCAGTATCACGACCACGTGAAAACCACGCCCGCGACCGACACTAACCAGACCAGCGCCAGTGGCACGACCACGTGAAAACGACTCCCGCGACCGTCTGGAACCAGACCAGCGCTAGCGGCACGACTACGTGAAAACAACTAGCGCGAACGACATTAACCAGACCAGCGCCAGTGGCACGACCACGTGAAAACGACTCCCGCGACCGTCTGGAACCAGACCAGCGCCAGCGGCAAGACCACGAGAAAAAGACTTCGTGACAGTCTGGTACCAGAGAAGCGCCAGTATCACGACCACGTGAAAACCACGCCCGCGACCGACATTAACCAGACCAGCGCTAGTGGCACGACCACGTGAAAACGACTCCCGCGACGGTCTGGAACCAGACCATCGCCATTCATTCCATTCCATTTCGTTTTTGGCTCCATCCACAAGGGTAAAACCTTGTGGTGGCTCCCCTACCCTCACGGGCAGTCCGTACCCAGCGTTAGCCATACCGGACTAGTCTTACGACAAGGGGAGTTATGGAACAATTGCTCCAAATCACATTAAGGCGGATTAGACCCCCACAAAACCAGGAATTCACTAGGCCTGTGGTACTCAACCGGCGGTGAACCCAAATAAACCATCCGCTGTGAGTGACAGTGGCAGCACTACCCATGCTAATTCTCAGCTTTCGTTTGTGAGCAACGCCCCCAGATGAGGCTGGAGGGCCCCCCAGAGCCGAAGCTGTGTGCCGAGCATACCGACAACCTCTACCCCCTCGAGTCCAACCCAATATCCGGACTGGCCGAAGCCAGGGGCTTGAACCGGATCCCGAGGTCCCCATTTTAGGTTTTACTTGGGTCATGGGAGGTTCCCAAGCGGAATAACTAGGTCACTGGAAACCCGCACGCCAAAGGCGCCGGCTACACTGCAACCGCACCCGAAGGCACGGAAGCCCCAGATCCCCGACATCCTGACTCATTACCTCCCTTTTGGGGGGAGCTGGAGTGAGACACCCAGTAAGCGCGCGATTGACACAAGGCCACCTCCGCCAGGGCTCGGAACAGCCGAAGCTGCCCTACTTCAGTTAATAAAGGGAGCCACGCCCGTTATCCAACTCGGTACTTTGAGCTGGGATTGGGTAGTGAACTTCCCAGTTCTAGGGGTGCAGGCCCTGAAGTACAACGTACACCCATCCATATAGAACTATATACCCACAGACAGGAAGACTAATTAATTAAGAAAACCTTAAGACTTTTTATGTATAATGAAACAATTTAATCAAACATTACTAGAAACAATCTTTTACAATAAACATTTTGATAAACAAACAAGATCATCTGTCATAATAATAATAACATATTAAATTAACATATGACTTAGAATTGATCTTTCTTTAACACTCCCCCGCAATTCTACAATTTACTTCACAAACAGTTATGACAGTTACAAAAGTCTCAGCTCATTTCTGAATTTCGTGAACTTGGATAGTGGCAATCCTTTGGTAAATAAATCACCAACTTGATCTTCTGTCGGAATGTATTTTACTTCAACTTTCTTGTTTGAAATTAGTTCCTTGATATAATGGAAACGCACATCTATATGTTTGGATCTTTTTGTTTCCAAAGTCTTAGCCATCTTTATATAGGATTGGTTGTCTTCATATATAACAACTGGAGAAATTTCTTCAAACAAAATCTCAGAAAGTAGTCTCTGAATAAATACACATTCCGTCGCACAAGTTGCAAGAGCAATGTATTCTGCTTCACAAGTAGATAGTGCTACAACTGGTTGTTTTTTGGTTTTCCATGCAACTGTGTTACCAAACACTTTAAATATGTAACCACTTATGCTCTTTCGGTCTTCTATATTGTTTGCAAAGTCAGAGTCACAGAAGCATTCAATTGGCCTTCCTGTCTTGATGTCATTTTTGTACACAAGAGCCAGATTCTTTGTTCCAATTAAGTATCTTACAATGTTTTTCAAATACTTCCACTGAATTAAGTCGTAACAGTTTTGGTAAGTGCTGAAGTACGTCACAGAAAAACACAAGTCAGGTCTAGTTCCTAACATCAGATAAATTAAACTTCCAAGTAGTTGTTTGTAGGGAACATTTTCATTGCAATTACTTCCTTTGTTTAGCTGCAGTTTTGGTAATATTGGCAAAGAGACTGGTTTTGCATCTTCCATTTTAAACTTCTGAATAATTTTCTCAATAAGTTTAGTCTGTTTTAACTTTAGTCCATCATCAGTCTTTTCAATCGATATTCCGAGAAATTCCAGACATTTACTGTTTGTCAAATCTTTCATTTCAAATTCAGTAATCAACTTATTCTTCACATCATATAAATCATTAACTTCTCTTGCAAGAATTATCATATCATCAACATATATCACAAGAAAGACTTTTTCTGTGTAATATAAACATGGATCTGAAGTCGATCTTTTGAAACCAAATTGTAATAAATAATCGTTCAAACGCGTATACCAACACTTTGGAGCTTTCTTTAACCCGTACAATGATTTTTTAAGTTTACATACAACTCCGTTTTTAGCTTCTACTCCTTTAGGTGGTTTCATGTAAACAGGAGTTGTTAGTTCTCCATTTAAAAATGCAGACTTGACATCTAGTTGGCAAAACTCTAAACTTTTTACGACCAAGATTGATAACAAAACTCTTATTGTGATCATTCGCGCAACAGGTGCAAAGATTTCTTCACACGATTTCTCCCCCTGAAGGAATCCACGAGCGACCAACCTTGCCTTTTTGACAGTCACCCCATTTACAGTTTTTTCTTTAAAAATCCACCGAGAATCGATCACTTTTTCATTTTTCGGAGCTTCTTCCACAATTTCCCAAGTTTTGTTTTTATAAAGGCAGCTCAGTTCTTCTTTAACAGCATCATGCCAACCTTTATCTTTTACAGCCTCTTCATATGATTTAGGACTATCATGAAGGAGTTCATCTACAGCGTAAGCTGCAGTGAAATTCATCTCATAGTCGTTAAGCCATGACGAAAGTTTCTTTTCTCTATTTGATCTTCTTCTTAGATTCATTTCTTCATTTTGATTTCCAAGGTCTCTTTCTTGCATCTGTTCAGGTTGTTCTAATTCTTCATTTGGATTTACATTAAGTTGATCAGCTGTTTCGAAATCTCTTTCCACATTTACAGAATCATATAATCGTACATCTTCTGCTTGAATTGATGTGTCAAAATTCTTATTTGTTTTTTTATTTTCTGTACTGAAGAACATTTCATTTTCATTGAATTTCACATGTTTCGCAATAACAACCTTTTCATTACACGGATCCCACAGTCGATAGCCATTATTTGCATAACCGACCATTACCATTTTAGAACTGCGCTCATCAAACTTCTTTCTTAATTCCTTGACTACGTGACAATATGCCACACAACCAAAAAGCTTAATTTTTGATAAATCAGGTTCGTAGCCATACCACACTTCTGCAGGAGTAACATTCTTTTCAAGTGTTACGGATGGTCTGCGATTAATTAAGTATGCCGCCGAACGAACAGCTTCACCCCAAAATGTCTTAGACATATTAGAGTCAATCAAAAGGCAGCGCACACAGTCACAAATGGTTCGATTCAAGCGTTCACAACAACCATTTTGCTGCGGATTACGAGGCACAGTGTATTCTAAAGTTATACCTTTTTCAGAACAGAAATTTTTAAAGCTTTTAGAAACATATTCTCCGCCATTATCACACCGGAGTCGATCAATTTTACTACCAATGTGAGCCGTAACTGTTGCTTCAAAGAGCTTAAACTTCTCCAATACCTCATCTTTGGTTTTCATTAAGTAAACATGAGTAAAATGTGAGTAATGATCCAAAAAAGGATACATAGTAACTCATACCGTCGTGAGTTGTAGTATCAAATGGACCGCAAACATCACTTGAAACAACTTCAAGAATTCTTTTTGGTTTTCTCTCATCAGGTAAATTTTTATAACTATTTCGAGTTTGTTTACCTCTTAAACACACATCACAAGGTTTCTTACCTGGATATGCCGATGCATGACCCATTCGTCTGTGCATCGAAATTTCACTTTCCTTAGTCTCAGACTTAAAACTATTAGCTTGCACATTAAAAGGTAAACTTAACTCAACTATATACAAATTACCATCAACATGACCATTCAAAATTACAGTTCCATCTGTCCTCTCAATATGAACTTCGTTACTAGAAAATGTAACTTTGTGACCTTTTTGTTCAATCCTTCGAACAGACAACAAATTCCGTGTAAGGTTTGGACATTCAATAACCTTCTCAATTGTTAAGTATCTTCCATTTGGAAGAACTAATCTTAAAGTACCACATCTTGTAGCCTTTAGAGTTTGACCTTGTTTAGCTACTTTAATGTCAAAATCAATATCTTCGACATTTTCAAGAAAAAACCCAATTTTAGAATCGACAAGGTGGTGAGTGGAACCAGAATCTACAACAAAGCTTACAAGATTCTCACCGCTACCAAAGACTCCCTTGTCTTCTGAGATAAAGCATGAATCGTTATCTGCTACATGAGTTTTAGTTTGTTTTTCAGTTTAGGACAATCAGATTTACGATGCCCTTTTTCATTACATTCATAACACCGAAACTTAAACTTCTGGTTTTGATCATTTACTTCCCTAGCCGAAAATTTTGACTTTTTATAGAACTTTTGTTTCTTTTGACCGACAAAGGCAGAAGAATCATTCAATACTTTGCCTGATTCCCTCTGAATGCGTACTTCCTCAGAAAGCAACTGATTTTTCAAAAAATCTAATGTTATCGCATCAGGATTTTGGTAAAACAAAATATCTACAGTGCGAGTTACCGACTGATATTGTGAAGGCATTGAGGATAAAAGAGTAGTTAT
Organism: Neoaliturus tenellus; assembly: GCA_030545055.2. Taxonomy (NCBI): domain Eukaryota; kingdom Metazoa; phylum Arthropoda; class Insecta; order Hemiptera; family Cicadellidae; genus Neoaliturus; species Neoaliturus tenellus. Next base: position 221,083,618 of record CM061531.1, read on the forward strand.
TATTTCTTGGTTATCCATACTACCTCCAGCAGACTTAAGGTCATTTACCAAAGTTTCAAATTTATTGAAATAAGACAACAGCGAAGACTCACCTCGGAACTTCAAGTTACCCAATTCTTGTTTAATACGTACTTGTTCTCCGATCCCAGACATACCATAGGTCTTCTTTAGAATGTCCATCATCCCCTTTGCTGTCTTCTGACCCTTAACTGTCGACATATATCATCCGTGACATGCTGGATGATTAATCCTCTAGCCCTAACATCCTTTTCCATAAACGCGGCCTTACTATCTTCATCTTGAGGAACTTCTTCATTTATTACGTTCAATACCTTGTTTTGTTCTAATAACAATTCCAACCTAAAAAACCAATTACTAAAATTGTGCCCCCCAAAAGGTTTTAGAACAAATACTGGTGTCCCCATTGCCATTACTGGTGTTCCCATTGCCATTTTACAACAAAGTCAACCTTATTCTCAATTAAAAGTTGCCCATAACCTATAGAACTATATACCCACAGACAGGAAGACTAATTAATTAAGAAAACCTTAAGACTTTTTATGGATAATGAAACAATTTAATCAAACATTACTAGAAACAATCTTTTACAATAAACATTTTGATAAACAAACAAGATCATCTGTCATAATAATAATAACATATTAAATTAACATATGACTTAGAATTGATCTTTCTTTAACAATCCAGACCATCGCCACCGGCAAGACCACGAGAAAAAGATTCCCGTGACAGTCTGGTACCAGAGAAGCGCCAGTATCACGACCACGTGAAAACCACGCCCGCGACCGACATTAACCAGACCAGCGCCAGTGGCGCGACCACGTGAAAATGACTCCCGCGACAGTTAGGAACCAGACCAGCGCCAGTGGCAAGACCACGAGAAAATGACTCCCGTGACAGTCTGGTACCAGAGAAGCGATAATATCACGACCACTTGAAGTAATCTCGCGACCGACAGGAACCAGACTAGCACCAGCTGCACGACCACTAGAAAACAACTCCCGCGACCGACAGGAATCAGAACAGCTTCGGTGGCACGACCATATTGTGTCGGTGTCGGCATGTCTTGTGATCTAAGGACGATTCGGCCGCATGGCCATGTGACTTTAGTGAAGGGTATCACTGGTAATGTCAACAATTTATATCCTTTTATAAAAATCTCTTTATTGTTACATTAAACATAAAATACAAACATGTTATCAGAAAAAAAGTTCCACATGGGTCGAAGACCTGTGCGTGGAACGAGTTCCTATTATATGAGTAATAATTAACAGTAAGGAAAGAGAACAAATATTTGTAAAAATAATGGAACAGCCATAAACAAAATTTTAGAGAAAATAGTGTGACATAAAAATGTATTATTGCTGAGTAAGGAAGAGAAAAAAAAACATTAAAATCATCATAACCTTACGGAACCGGAAGGTGGATAAGCGTACTTAACCGTACGGAACAGGAATGCACTGTTTAAATTTAGTAACTCTTTAATCTTACATTACAGAATTGCACGGGTTAAGGTTACAGTAGCATCTTTGTATTTATTTAAAGTTAGGAGTTTAAGGTTAATATCGCTGTACAGCCACAGCGCCGGGGGCGGTGTCTCGTCTGTCCCTGTATTATTCAGCGGCGGGACCGGGGGCGCCATCTAGTATGTATGCGGCACGCCCCGTGTCGCTACCTCCACCACAGTACTCTGCCTAGACCTAAACTGATCAACAAGATAAACCTAGTCTTGCTTGCAAATAATTCTTTCCCATAAAATGTTAAGTATAGAGTTTTGCTGTCAGAGTTGTATTGTAAGCAAGGTTATTCTATACTTATTTAATACGCTAAGGTTTTTTTTTTTTTTTTAAGAGAACTCCTACAATTTAAACGGATTTTCATGTTTTTGGATAGACATTGGTCTGTCTATCCAAAAACATCGGGAGTAGTTGTTTCCGCGCACCTTGATGAGAATCGGACTCAAAATAAGGGGGCTATCCACAGATTTAATTTAAAATTTTTTCTTTATTTCGGCTTTAGGTTACAACCATGTTAGGCCCACTACAACAAAATAAAAAATACAAATTAATTCTTAATGAATAAATAAACACTATGAATTTGAAAATCTTTTAGAACTCAAATCACAGTACTTTTTCTTAATTTGAAGAATAAATGGTGAAGATTTTAAGTTAATCTGATTGATTAGAAGTACCTGGGGGCCAAGCATATGCTCGGTAACCTTATACAATTCTTTGTAGTCATTGTAATATCAGTTACAGACTGTATACGCTAAAATGCAAAGCCCTAAGGGTTTTTTTTTTCAAGACGAGCTCGCTCACTCCGCTCACTCGCCTCCACTACGCGTTCGTCATGGTCTATTATTTAACGCTGACATGTTTCGGCGATACAATATCATTAATTAGGTTGCAAAAGTTTTTGAGTTAGGCTATTGAAACAAAACTATCCATTGGATATTCGCTATGTACGCAGTCCTTCTGCGACGGGGTATTAATACATTTGATGCGAGCGATAGTTGAGAGTAATTGTAAGTTGGCAGCAATCAGCCGATGCTCTTTATCCATGTGGTCCCGGGGGTCGGTCTGTCAGTCATGTTATTCAATTGAGGCTGTGGAAGGGAGGCTAGAGGGTGCGGTGCGGGGGGGGGGTGCACTCCAGGCTAACAATCTGGGGCAGGTAATGCACCCACATCCATCATTATAAAGTCGAGTTCGGTTTTATTATTTTGATAAACTACGTCGGTAAATGTAATCCCTGATTTGTTGAAAGAACTGAAATTACTAAAAAATAATTCTAAATTATAGTCTTTAAAAATTGAGTTTATCTGTTTATTTGTTACTCATTAACCCTTCAACGATTATGCCAATTTTGGATGACTATAAAGCCAATTTTAAAAAGACGGAAAAGGCCTATATCCGTTTTAGATTATTATTGTAAAATACGTCCACTGTCTTTGAAATACTCAACAACGTTATTATAAGTATGTTACAAGTATAAATACACCTTAATTGCGCACTAAGGTCTATAAACACCTTTCATCAATGGTTGGGCACAGTGATGCGCCGTAGATTTGTGTGAGTTTTAGAGTGTTTGTCTAAGTGCGAAGTTGGTAAATATTTACCATACATTAATTTCAAAACAATTCTATTGAAAATCAAACCAAACGCTGAATAGGAAGTATAAATAAATATTGACACGAAGGCCAATAGTCATACAATATTGTTAAACAAGATTCAACGTAGGACCCGACATAAAGGATGACTTTAAGCGACAGTTTGAACAGACTTTCTTAAACAATATTGCAAATGCGGAATAATAAAAGATAAACATAGTGTTAAGATATCACAAAATAGTGTTGACAATTTTATAATAAATTCTTCAAAAGGTTAATTATATACTAGGGGACTGTGCTGCTCCATAGCATTTTAGCTATGCAGCCAAAAATGTTATTTTACTGCAATAAAAAAACAACTTAAAATTATTAGACTAAAACCTTTATTGAAAGAATAACTGTGCTTCTCAAGGGTATTTTTATAAATGTCTTGAAACTGCACCAAACAACCGAAAAAATTGAGTATACCGGATGTCCCAGACCACACGTACACTCCTTTTACAATCAACCGAATTCTTTTTTCACAAAACAAACTGCACCATTATAGGTATAACTCGCCTACGGCTCGATGGGGGCTCCGCCCCCATGCCCCCTTAGGGGATTCCCTAAATTCGTAAATTAATAAAAAGTCAAGTATTTAACTGGCTAGTTCCGCCAACGGACTGGACAGCGAAGACAGCAAGAAAACCGGCTAATACGCACTACTTACAATCGATAACAATAATTAAAATGCTTTCAAAATATTTTACAGGGCTCAGCGCCCATGCCCCCTTGTTGATTTTACTAATTTCGTTAGTCACTTACAAAGTCTCCACCGTCTAGTTTCACCGAAGTACTAAACAGGCTAGTTCCATCGAAGTTTTGAAAAGCCGTTATAAATTACGTTTAACTCTACAAAAATGTGTGATCCTAACTCTTCCACGTTACCAACCACTTAGTCTGGAACGTCAAGGAGTTTATATGGGGCACAGAAAAATTGTAATGGGTCAAAATTATTCCAAATTAAGTGTGTTTAAATTAGATTTTCATAGATTTAAAAATAATGTTATGCGCCCACTATAGCAAAACAATAATGTAAAAAATATAAAAAAACTGATAATAAGAGTGAAAATAACTATTAAAATAATAAAATAAGCAAGCTATAACAATGAATATAAAGAAATTTAAAATACCATTTCAACCAAATATAGCATCGCCAACCACGATATTAAAAGAATCGGCTAACACAAACTAATACTCAAAATACAAAAATTAATCAATATCTGTTGTTACGGTGTATAAGAATACATACAACAAAATGTCAAGTAACTTAATTTGTATAGACAGTTAGAACATCTTTAGATTACGCCATGTAACATTTTAGACAGGACGAACTTTTATTAATTAGAGCGCAAAACCGAAAATATTATATCACAAAAATCCTCCTGTAAAACTTATTGACTCACAGACATTTAAGTCTAAATTTTCAACTATCACTAATTCTCAAGATTGTGATGACAATCTGTAGTTGACCATAAATTTACGATTTGGGAAATACCGCTACCAATGTGGATTAGGTATAAATTGTTAGCTGAGAATTACATTTAAAATGCAAATAATTTAGTCAGTTATGTACAAATTTGGCAAAAGATTAATAGAAGAGTGACAAATGTAGCAGCTTTCATGGTAGCAGGAATTATCACTTGGGGAGAGCTAACTTTTCAAATATGATACTGACTTACCGGGTGTCCCATACCACCCTTGACCTCTTTTAAAATTTAATTTTTTAACAACAACAAGCTGTGCAAAAACAATAGGTTAAGCTATTTTGCTCTGTTGAACAAACGCTCTGTTGATTGGTTGAAACGCTCGATGGGGGCTCCGCCCCCATGCCCCCTTAGGGGTTGCCATAAATTTGTAGAATAATTAAAAGTCAAGTATGTAATAAGTTAGTTCCACGGAAGAGCTATACGTTGAAGACAGTAACAAAACGGTTTAATACACAAAATTCACAATCAATAGTAAAAAAAGCTTTGAAAAACTCCTATGAATCGGTTTTAGTACCCCTTCGTAATTAAAAATCGCTAACAAGATTTTAACTGCGAAATGATAATAATTTACGTAATATATGTAAATATTCTAGGTAAATATTTCTAGGTTATGCTGGATGTAGGGTCCACCCCCTAATTGGTTACCCCAATTCCGTAATTACTATAAAACTCTCATGCAATGAGGCTAGTTGAGGGCTCCACTCCAATACCACTCATTGTGTTCGCTGAATAACCTACGGCTCTTCGTTTAAATCCCCTTCTTAGTTTCACTCATTTCAATATAAAAAATAAAAATAAAAAAATTGAGAGTTGTGAAATAATACTTAACTATTATTCTAGGTATTACGATCAGAATTGTATGTGTAAAAAAAAATTGGAGATACTATTATGATAACTTATGACTGGAGTGTATTTCAGAAAGAATGGAAGTGGGGAAAAGTATCTGTTTTGATGGAAGTAGGTTGTACCACAAAACAGGAAGGCAAAAGAACGATATTTGTAGTTTAATAAATATATTGGCATTCATTACAATTCCTTCATTTCAGTTTTTAATGGTGTAAAACTTTAAAATTTACCTAATTTCCTAAAATATTACTGTCAAGGCAAATAAAAAAAACTTCAAGCTTCTAAATACAATAATACAGTAGTTACTAACAAAAGTATGTTAAATAATGTTTAAAATATTAAAATTACCATACACATCAAAGGACGTATGTTTTAGCCGTAGGACCAGGTCAGTAAATAACAATCAAAGTAAAACAATCAGTTGCTTGATATTGCAATTCGTTCCGACTCACAGTCAAAAGAAGAATACGTGATATTGAAAATCATCATGATAATTTTTAAGTTTGATAATTTAATTGATACTAGAGATCGCCTCCTGATCAACAAAATTTCAGTTGATCTGGACCCAAGAAGCTTAAAAACATTTTAGAACTTAAACATCTGTTCTTCATAATTTTCTAGCAGTTGTTTTTACAACAGCTGTCTTATGATTCATTTAATTATCCTTTCTCCATAAGATTAACATTGGAACTTTAAAAGCCTGTGGGGCGTAGCCCTGGAGTCCGATGTGAATTAGAATGTGATTCTGCTCATCTACAGGACTATACCTTTCTAATGGTATGCGCGGATTTATCCTACGATGCACACGAGCTGAGAAAAAAGGAGGAAATGAAACATGCTTGCGTATTAATATAAAGATTGGTACTGTGCAAGATATGTCTATGTGCAAAGTGAAGGTTCTGAGTAAAATATTATAGTAGTTAGTTGTAAAATTACATCTACATGGGGTAAAATTCCCCGCAAAAATAAATAAACATTTAATTATGTTTAATTGTGTGGACTGGGGGACAAAAATTCATAGAACCAAACTTGTAGTAACTTGAAAGATGTTCGCGAAGATTGCCTCAGATGTTATAATTTGGCCCCTAGAGTAGAAAAAAATAATGTCATATTTATTTTGGGTAAAAATGTTTGGTCGCTAAATTTTGAAATCAGATAGTTTTCTGGGGCAGGAAATAAAAAAGCTTTTTTTATTTTAAATGAAAATACTGTACTGCCACCTTTTTAAATTAAACATTAACTTAGTACGCACTAAAAGATAAATCAATTGTGTAATCTACTATTTTAGTTAAAATTTTTGTTGAATTGTAAAATTTAAATTAGCATGCTATCAGGTAAAGTCAATGATGTACTTCCTAATGAGTTCGTTAGAAATTAAGTGCCATCCCAAATAAAGAACCAATTTTTGGGAGGACTATCGTGCAAATATGATACTGTCTTACCGGGTGTCCCATACCAACCTTGCACCTCTTTTAAAATTAAAAAAAAAAAAAAAAAAATAGTGCCGTTGTAGGTAAACATATTTTGCTCTGTTGATTGACACTGATTTCAATACAGAGTAGACCAGACGTTATTTTGAAGCAACTTTAAAATTTAATATTTAAAAACAATAATCATACTGATTTAGAATAATAAATAGCATGACATTATTTTTTTTTAACTGGGGGAAAATTAACATATATTATGTCTGAACATTTTACATATAACAGAACTTACCAAACATGTAAATGTCTAAGAACCTCATTTAAAATGATATGCCATCATAAAACATCAATTATCACGTGATTAGTTTTACTAAACATTTAAATACATGTTCATTAATCTCCGTCATGTTGTAAATTTAATAAAAAAACATTTTGGACCAAACTGACAATTTTGTTGGAAACGTATTTAAAAGAGTCTAAGACATTTTTGTGCCGAGACATTTTTGCTTAAAATCTAAATTTCAACCTCAAATATTCAATAAACTGCTAAAATTACGCGTACAAGATCAAATTGTAAAGTTTTCTTAAAAACCGTGTAAAACTAAAAAAAATTATTTAAAGTGAGAGTTTGTATTTGACATCAGTGACTTCCGGTCTGGAGAGGTAATTTCAGATACACCCTGTACATTGAAATTACTCTCGGTGAATAGACCGCTTTTCCTATAAAGGCACAAATTGGTTAATGTTATAAAATTTCTTAAAAAGGGTGTTTCAGTAATCCGCGACTTCCAGTATGTTGGCAATTTTCTCAGTAATACAGGTCGGTAAGTTTAGTTCTCGCTTGGGAATCACTCTGTAGTAAGTTATATATTGGAGATCTACTTTACCGACATTTGACGAATTTCTGATACCCCGATGAGTGAGTGAGTCAGTTACACATTCGGGAGTATATAATTTAGACTCGCCTACGGCTCGATGGGGGCTCCGCCCCCATGCCCCCTTACTGGATGTCTCGAATTCGTTTTAATGAAAAGACTCATTTAATAAACAGACTAGTTCCACCGAAATACTGGACGGCCGAGACAGTAACAACACTGCCTAATACACACTACTCAAATCAATAATAATAAAAGCTTAGAATTTTCCTATGGGCATTTTTTTGAACCCCTTCGTAGTTCTCCTTTGTTAGTGTAAGACTTTTGAGTTGTGAAATAATAATCAACTATGTAAATATTCTATGTATTATGCTGGACGGAGACTCCATCCCATTGCCCTCTTATTGGTTGCCCCAAACTTTTAATTGCTGTAAAAATCTCAGGCACTGAATATGCCAGTTGAGGGCTCCGCCCCCATACCCCCTGAGTAGTTAAAGTCCAAATTAGAGTTGTCATTTAGTCATAGATTTATCTAATGACGTTATAATTTGAATACCTCTTTGAACTCTGGCATTCAATGCCAGAGCTCAAAGTTCATGACTTCATAGAACCTTAGTGGGGGGGATACATAGCACTAATAAGTAAATATAATTGGAGATTAAAAGTAAAAAAAAATATTAAATAATTATTCTCACAGTTAAACAGACTGTGAGTGTATCTTCAATATACATGTGAGAATTTGTTTATATTTAAGAGCGGTAAAATAATTGTTGAGGGGCATTACGTCATCACGCACCTAAGCACTTGGTGCAATGAAAAAAGTACAAAATATAAAGAATTATCATTAAATTTTAATAAGATGTGTTTAAAGGTTAATTTTTGTTGTATAAATAATTTGTTCACTTGAAAATACCTCAGTCATTAAAAATATTCAAATATGCTACAAATTTAAACCTGAAGGGTAGTGAAACGGTTACAACGGTTAAGCTTAATTGTTAAAAAGTTGTGAGATCACGTATCTTGATTACTTGGCGCTAAAATAAGAAAATAATGTATAAAAATTGTGAAAAACTTGTAAATCAAAAATGAAGTCTAAATTATTTACTAAGGAGTTGCCCCCTAGTTTGAATTAATAAAAAGTCAAGTTTGAAATAGTTTAGTTCCACACAAGATCTGAACAGCCAAGACAGTAACAAAACCATCTAATACTCTAAATTCACAATCAATAGTAAAAAAAGCTTTTATAATCTCCTATTAGTAGGTTTTAATACCCCTCCTTAGTAAATAGTTTAAAAAAATTGAGCTGTGAAATAAATATTATTTATGTAAATATTCCAGGTGTTATGCTTGATGGAGGGTCCAACCCAATAATTGGTTGCCCCAATTCCGTAAATTACTGTCAAAACCTCATACAATGAACAGGCTAGTTGAGGGCTCAACTCCAACGACAGTAACAGAAGCCGCCAATACACACTACTCACAATAAATAATAATAAGCTTTGAAATCTGCCCACGGCTCATGGTTTAATCCCACTCCCTTCGTTAAAAAATATAATGGAGTTGTGAAATATTAATGAATATGTAAATAGTCATGCTCAAAAGTTGTTGTGTAAAAATTTGGAGATACGTTATGATTGCACATGATTGAGGTAATAGTTGTATTCTGAAAGATAAAAGTGGAATAAAATTATAAGTTTATACAGAGGATCGTTGTATGAAATAGAAGAAAAAAGGGACAAAATCAAGATATTTGAAATAAAAAAAAAAATATGGTATAGGCTAAGATGCTTCAGTTCCGCCACGGGGTGGCCAAGAAACGCAGGAATCATATATGTACCATATAAAGAAACGGTAAAAATTTTATCATTCAAAATCAGCAATTATTATTTAACAATTTTAAATGTTTTATATATATATATATATATATATAATATATATATATATATATATATATATATATATATATATATATATATATATATATATATATATATATATATATATATATATATCAGTTCAGAAAACTAATAAAAATAGAGCCCTAGTAGTATGTAATAGATCACAGAGTATTAGGTACTATAATCATGAAGTCTAAAGTCTTTATATAGTCTTAAAATGAAGAAAGTTGCAACTTAAGAACCATAAAATAGACGTACATTATGCATTTTCAACCAATGGTAGTAAAAAAACCAATTGTGAAATAATAGCCAAAAAAGGATTATTGGTTAAATTAAAATATACTGAAAGAGTTACAATAATTGATAAGCATAGAATAGTTTTAAATTACAACAATAATAGGGTTAATCGAGACTTTAGGTGAGAGCACTGCATTGAGGAAGTTTGACGGACAAAGTGGCAGCGAGAAAAATTACTATTGAGTTTAATTAAATTGGTTATTATAATATTTCTCAGCCTGATGGGTCATCAGATATGTAGATGGTCTTTAAAAAACGTCGGAAGTAGGTAAACGTTAGCGAAGGTAAGAATGGAAAGTTCAATCGTTCTATAACTTAATATGTTCAATTGTTTCCTAAACTAAAATCTAAACCTGATTGGACAGCAGCAAATAGGTCAAAGACCGGATGTCAAACGTGTTGGGATACGTTCAACTCTCCAAAGTAAAACTGCACCAGAACTATCAACTGAAGCGCTATATTCAATGTGGGGATTCATATAGAGAGACAACAAACAAATAGTAGAAAATTAAGTTATAAAATTACTGTATTAGGTAATCTTTTGTGCGAAAACTTACAAGTAAATTTCCATTATGAGAAAACTTAAGTCTAGAAAATGTAAGAAGACCTAAAATATTTTTATCAATTAATTAATATAGACATCAAAGCGGACATCACCTGAATGTAAAGATACGCTTCCGATTCAGTAACCTTCATTCTCAATAATAACTCAGCAATCAGAAGGAAAACCATACGCAAACAACTATGCGCCCAATTGAGAATAATTATCGGGAAGAGGTGTAGTTAAAAGATATCATTTAAATACAAGCGAGAACTAAAAGACTATAATAGCGCGCCAAGCGACATCTTTAAGAACCAACGTACTTCCTCACCGACACCTCGACTTTTTAGAAATTTTTATAATTTGAAAGTTGAATATTTGTAATTATTGAGCAACAATACTGTATAAATCAAAGCGAGTATTACCCAGTGAAATAACCCGCTCTCAATGCATCGAAACATCGTCTTCTACACAAGACATTCATGTTTTTATTGAGTACATTATTTGTATCAAACACGGGTGTAGTTGAAAGAGATCATTTAAACACGAGCGAGAACTAAACCTGCAAAGTGATCTACGTTACCCAAACGGTGATAATACGCTCACACGGCTGAACTACGTTACCGACAAATCTATATTTTTTTACATTTTTTAGAGTTTAAAAGTAAAAAAGTTGTAGTTTTATGATTTTCCCTAAATTGAAACATCTCAAAGAATGTCCATGCCAAATTTCAAGTCTCTAGCTTTAACGGTCGCTTCAGGACATTACTATCATCAGTGAGTGAGTCAGTTACACATGGGGCTGTATATATTATAGAAGACTAATCCTGTTCTATCAATTGACGCTATTTTCAATGTACAAGGTGTACCCAAGGTGGCCAATCCAGACTGGATGTAATTAATTTTAAATACAAACCCCCACTTTTATGTAACTTTTGGATTCTACAGGTTATTTTAAGACAACGATACAATTTAATGTCTACCAATATCCTAACGATTTACGAGATAATGAAAGTATAGTTTGTTCATACGAGTAATATGGGACAAATTTTCACATCCATCTATGGAACTTAAACGTCAAACAAAAGTGCCCAACCATCGAAATGTCTTGGAATTTCATTTTAAATACATTTCCATAATTTTTTCATAAAATTTAAAATATGGGTTTTTAAAATTGATTATGATCCGGTCTGGGTTAGCCACTTCAATCGATAGCACGTAACCGGTTTACCGGTTATCAATAGTTCAATTTGTTTTTGTGGAAAATCAATTCTGTAAATTTTGAAAGGGAGTACGGGTGGTTTAGGACGCTGAAGGGATTACATCAGAGCGCGAACACCCGGTGACGGAGAGTATACGTTGCAGTAGTTGCGGTCGCGTGTCACGCCTCGTCCCCGGTGCCCGCTGCCCGCGCGGGCGTAGAGCGTGGAGCCTCGCGGGCCGAAGAAGGCCGATTTTACGTGTTTTGCCCGCCGCTGTGTGAAACAATATTCGCCACAGTGTGGAAATTTAACGCGGTTCAACGCGTTTCCTTGCGGTCATTGACTCTCTTTCCACTTATCACTGGTTTAATTATGGAGAATGTATCTTCTTTGTTGGTTCATAAGTTCGAGTATAGTACCGAAAAATTATTTTTTAATAATTGAGAAAATGTAGATTAATCATGGATTTTTTAATGTAATCTAAATTTAAAATGAATCAAAGTCAAGGTAACACATCCACTCAATTCCCCCCATGATAAAATGCTCTGTTAATATGCAATGAATGGTATGAATATTAGTATCTGGGGGGCGAACCTTTGCTAGGTAAACTTAAACATTTCGTCGTAGTAATATCCGTAACAGACGTTGCACTTAAGCACACTTAAGTGCCAAGTGCCTAAAGGCTTGTTTCTATTCAAAACGAGCTTGTTCACTACGCTCACTCGTTGAATCACATGTTGAATCTGTAATACGTGGATTTACTTCTATAGTTAACTGCCGATTTCATCATTGTTACTGATTCTTTTGTTTTTAAACTCAATTGTAATTCTAAATATTGCTTAGTTGTTTTTAATTTTTTTTCTTTTTTTTATACATTCAAAATCACAAGAGAAAGTACGATAAAAAATTATAAATGGTTTTTATTGTAGTGTCATATAGTAATTCAGTACCGTATCTGGCTACTATGCAAATCCAAAGGTTTAATACTGTAACACGTGGTCTGTACTTAGTCTGTTGAGTCAGCTGTTTTCATTATTTCTTTGCTTTTTAACTCCATAAGACCAATGTTAAAATGTTTAGAATTTCAATTAAACTTGAAATAAACATAATAAATACCCCCCGTCGCAGCAGACCTGCGTACTCAGCGAATTTCCAAAGGAGATTTTGTATTTTCCCCATAAACACCATAGGAATGAGTATGTAGGTTTGCTGCCATTGGATGTCGTTAGAAAATGTTTGTTTTGTTAGAAAATTTAATAGTTAGGTAAGGTAAATATCAAATTGTATCAATATTCGACACTTAAATTTTCCCCATAAGCCCCATGGGGGTGAGTATGTAGGTTTGCCTCCATATGGGTGTTAAAAGCAAATATCAGTGAAACCCTACCTAGTGAATGTACATACCAAATTTTATCAAGTTATTCCAATAAATAAGCGAGATACAGGGTTTTGTTGATTTCCCATAAGATTAACATTGGAAACCTATTTTTAGCTTTTCTCCGTAACCTGTTAAGCCAAGTTAAATTGTTGAATTTTAAAAATTAAGGTCCAAAAATGCCAAAAACCCATTTTTTACCACATTGAAACCCTATAAAACCCCGTTCCCATAACCCGATCATGCTGGTTCGCGAACTCATGAAAATAGATCTGGTCTTACACCTTCATACCAAATTTCATCAAAATCGGAGGTCGCTGTCAAAAGTTATCAGTACCACGGACACACACACACACACACACACACACACACACACACACACACACACACACACACACACACACACACACACACACACACATATATATATATATATATATATATATATATATATATATATATATATATATATATATGAAAATGAACGAATGGTGTTTTTGGCTTCTGGGGACCTCAAAACGAAAAAGTAACATGGACCAGGGCTTAGATCTTACCATGGCTACTACCGTAATATTAGCGTATTCCCTATAGGGAAATTCGCTAGTAAATTAATTTTATATCTATATAAATTTCCACTCTTTAAAATTCACATCGGTGCAGTATAAGCGTATTAGTTCTGACCTAGCAAGTCATTTGACTATAATTACATACAGACTATTTTGTCGTGGCAATTGCATATTGGCAAGTTTTCTCATTGGCATACGAATGTACTTAAGAAACTCGTTGGCATACATGTTTAGTCCAAAAACGAAGAGGAATTTAAATTATCACATTACATTGATAGTTTAATTCCTGTAACATTGTGATGTGATTAGATCACTCAGAAACATCAGAAGCAGAAATAACAAATACTAGACTATTAAGTTTGCCAACTATTTCAAAAGTTAGGTTAATGGCTGTGTTTGCATATGCGGATGACACTGCACTTGTATGTGGGGATATCAATAAACAGTCATTGATGCTAAAAATCAATGATGACCTGCAAAAAATTTCTGACTGGCTGATCAAAAACAAGTTGCTTGTAAATGTGAAAAAATCTAAATGTATTGCATTTTTCGATCATGATAAAACAAATGAATATTTACAAACTAGTACCAGGGGGACCGAGCTTAAGCTCGGTAAAATCATTACTTTCGTTCTCATGCAAAGCTCGTTCGCTCCGCTCACTCGCCCTCTTAATGTTTAAGACGAGCTCGTTCGCTTCGCTCACTCGCCAGGAAAAAGGTTGGTGGTGCACTTTGGTATAATTTTCCTTTAAAGATATAACACATTAATTTTACCTACAGTTATCAGCTGATTTTTGTTCAATTTAAAAACCTCCATAAGGATAACATGGGAACTTTGAAGGGCTCTAGCGGGAAAACCGGATTTTTCCCAGCTATGGGACCAACGCCAATCGATTTCTGGTGGTCAAAACCCCCATATTCAATCAAAAAATCAAAAATCCTTGGAGTGAAAAAAAAAACTTTGCCCGGACAAACGGAGCTTGTTTTAGAGTATAAGATGTTGAATTTGCGTTGTCACTATCATCATTGTTTATATGGCTGTGAATGTTCAAGTATAGAAATAGTTGAAAGTGTCAAATATTTGGGTTTATATGTTGATAAGTATTTAAAATGGGATGTGCATGTAAATTATTTAGCAAAAAGGTTGAGGAAAATAAATTATGCAATGTACAACCTAAAAAAGTTCATTAGAAATGATCAGTTGAAGAAAGTGTATGTGTCTTGGTTTGAGAGTACCATGAGATATGGAGTATTGCACTTTGGTGGTGCATATAAGACTGTTCTTAAGCCAGTTATAATGAATCAAAGGCATGCATTACGCAATATGTTTAATGTGAAATATTATGAAAGCATGAGCTATCTTTTTGAAGAGCACAATATTTTAACTTTCACTCAGGTATACAAATACGCCTCTATTATGTATATCCTCCGAAACTTGTTTATGTTCAACTTCAAATTGTCAAACAGAAACACTCGATCTAGTCAATATCTATTGCTTGTTGTACCATTTTTTACTAAGGAATCAATTAGGCATCAATTTTGTTATCTCGGTCCAAAGTTGTTTAATGAATTTGTGAGTTTTTTGGGAATGAAGTGATATTTGAGAAAAAGCATAAAGTTAAGATCAAAGCTTTACAATTTGTTAAAGAGTCTATGTAAATGCATGTTAAAATAACTTAATGTATTAAATTTAAATTTGTTCATCATTTTGTGTAATTTAATGCATTTAAATTATATTTTTATGCTCTAAGTCAAATATTTATTGCTTGTTACTAATTTATTTCTGTTTTCCGTACTGTTTGTACTATGCCTATGTTAAGGTTTTGAGTGACGAAGAAACATGAATAGAATAAAAGACAATGAATTAATAAAGATAATAATAACCAACTATACTCCCGCACGCGCCCACGAGGTGCATTGGGAGGTAAAATATGTAATGTATCAATGTTTTATTTCGGAAATAAAGAAATTTTGATTTGATTTGATTTGATTTGAATGATAATTAAAAATTGTTGAGATAAATGGTTCATGATGTTGTATGCATAATTCATATAGCACTTCTCTATCGTACTTTTCTTATCCTCTGGCATCTTTCTACGGAGGATTCTCCTTATCAATCACCGTTGTCATCTTCACCGTTGCTCCAGTAGCCCATTGTTGCGCAGTCGGCAATGTTAACCATACGGCTTTTAATGCAAAACATGGTATTTTATTCCCCTGTTTCGGACGCTTTTTTTCAACCGATTTTCTTTAAACTTGGTAAATGTTTAGTTGAATAGTTATATTAGGTCCCTCATACCTCGAAATTTTGAAAATTTAACAAATATTACTCTCTGTGACGTCGCAAAGTAACTCGATTTTCTTTAGTAATATTTCAAAATTTTGTAAATTTTTTAACATTTTGAAAATTTAACAAATATTACTAAGGCAATCGAGTTACTTTGCAACATGGGGTCGTCCATAAATTACGTCATCTGAAAATAGGGGGGTAGGGTCCAGATTGAAAATGATGGTAAGGTGATGTTCAAGGGGGGGGGGTCGGCTTTGATATGACGTCATTTTAAATATGATGTTTTATATCAAATTTTAACAGTAAAACAATGATAAATTCTAACACAACCCAACTATTGTAAAATAATTATCTATAAAATACATTAGACTATTTTAGGGTGTTGTTTTATAGTTTATTTTTCAATTTAGAAAGTCATTTTGACTTTATTTCTGAAGGTAAATTAAGATTTGATTGGTAAATTTTTTTAGTTTATCATGTAGCGTTTATAAAGCATTATAAAGCATTATTATGCGTTTACAAAGCATTATTTTTACTTAAAAATGAGGTTTGTTAAAAATGACGTCATATTTCCGAGAAGGGGGGGGGGGTCAGACAAATTATGATGGTAGGATGATTTTAGGGAGGGGGGGGTCCAAAAATGGCCAAAAAGCGATGACGTAATTTATGGACGGCCCCCATCACAAAGAGTAATATTTGTTAAATTTAAAATAAAACGAGGTATGATGAGGGGCCTAATATAACAATTCAATTAAAAACACTTACCTTAAAGAAAAACGGTTGAAAAACCGCCTTCTACACAGCCTTACAGGTTTTCATGGTTTCAACCCCATTTCAATGCAAATGAACACAATATTATGACAATATTATGGGAGGACCGTTTCCTCTAGTACAGGTGAGTTCCTGTAGCCTTCGGCGCGGTTGTGGACCTCTGCGTCTTTTCTGTCGCTCGTTTGGGAGAAAGCTGCTTGAAGGCTACACCTCATGAATGCAATGCCATTCTCACAGTTATTGGGAAGGCTTTCAGTGCTCTATACAAACTCTCGTTAAGTAGTTTTTGTAAACATTGTCCTTATTTTTTTAGGTTAGGGCCTAGTACGATTTTTAGTTCAAGACAAATACAACTTTTAGGGCATAGAGAATGTGAACGCGTGGGTTGGCATTTTTTTAATCAACTGTTATATAACAGGTTATATGGTGTTGATTATTTATTATGGCCCTAATATTTAATAATTTCACAAATAATTTTTACTGTCAGCTTTTTGTCATCTTTTAAACCACATATTTCCAAAGCTGCGATTCTATTCTCTTTGTTTCAACCTTTTTTTCGTTATCCTAACAGTCATAGAAACCCATCTAACTAATGTGTTTCCGTTTTATCCTTTCAGGTTAATTTGATCGTCCTTGGTAGAGATTAAAACTAATTAGTTTACATTTTTAACATAAAAAAAATGTAATCCAAACCACGTGGCGGTAATGTGGCATCGGACAAGGAGGGAACGTTGGTAAACAAAAATCCGTGTTGTAATATGTTAAAGAGCCTCGAACAAGAGCCATTGTGACGAGGGGAGTGCTTGTACAAAGGAGATGAGGGGTGGGAGGAGTCAGGGGGTTGGTGGGGGGCGGGGGTAGATATCACCGCTGATACCATCCGATGGCTTTCCTCATTTACCCTTCCAATCACCGGCCTCAGTGTAAATATAATCGCAACAATTGACCACAACAATTGGACACATTTGAATTACTTTGGCCGGTCCTTGGTGCACATTTCATCACCACTGTGATTATGTTGTCATTCTGTTTCCGGATCCTGGAGGTCGGATGGATCGAGGAGGTGAAAATGAGTTGTGACTAGCGTCAAAAATCTCAAACTCAATGTTTACTATTCCATTAGCTGAAGTCTTTGGGTTTTTGTCGTTTTTCTTTTATTTCACGTTTGCATACCAGCACACAACATTTCATTACATAATTCAAATCCATTTGTATGAATAGTTTAATAATGCTTATATATTTTACTAATCGAATACTTTAAGATTGATGGATTATTTTAAATATCACATAAAATCTATTGATTATAATTAATAACTTGGTTGGTCAGCATTATAGACCAGAAGAGGAACATGATGTCCTCGTCCCTAATTACTGAGTTTGGTTCTGTATACATTGGGACTCCTACTGTCTCATAAGAGGGCTATTGAAAAAATAAAATATTGTCCACAGTGCAGTAATGGAATAGAAAAGAATGAAGGTTCTATCATGAACTCAACTCCCGGGTCTGAGGGGTTGAACATGAAGCTCAAAGGCTGTGGGAAAACATCGAATGAGGGTGGGATTCAGATTTCCTGGAGAAGCCTGACTATCGTTTCTAAAGAAGAGAAAATAAGTATCATACAAACTGACTGAATGTTTAAATACCCCCGCCGCAGCAGACCTGAGTACTCAGCTAATGTCCAAATTAGTAATTAGTAAATTAGTAATTTTGACCAGATCTGTAAACAAAATGTCATCATGTGCTCAAAACTAAGGAAATAAATGTCTATTCTCCACATGATAAATATAGGTAAAGAGTGTGCAGTTATGCTGCAACGGGGAACACTGAAAGTAGGCATTTTTATATGGTTATTTACACGGCCTTTAGTTGGCCTTGGTTATTTATATGGTACATTGTATAGTGTTGGATCCTCACTGTATTGATGAAAACCGATTTCAATGTCCTTCAGTAACTTTCGAAGGAATAAGTTTCAAATCGACTTCAATCTTTTGTGGTAAATTTTATTTGTAATTTGTACTTTTAATTTCGCTTTTGAAGTTATTTTGTGCATTTATAAACTTAAGGGCCGTAATTAAATTCCCCTTTTAAAATGCATTGGAAATCAATTTTTTGGGTATCAACGCCAGTGGCATTTTGTAGGAGTCTACAAAACAACGTTTTTTTAGGGAAAACGGTCCAAACCCCTTACAGTCAGTGGGCATCCCAGAGATTGAACCCGTGACCTCTTGAACTGAAGTCCAAAACGCTAACCTAGACTAGAAAGACACCCCAAACGTAAAACTAATTGCCTTTTAAAAACTCTTCTGTACGCTTTTCAAAAATTACAATATGAAAAAAGTAAAAAATAAACTAGGGAACCTAAGCTACTCCGCAGCATTTAAGCTATGCAGTCTGATAGACAATTGGTATATCAGACATTTTGGCATTTTGTCCCATAAGAATTCCAATTTGGGAACGCTAAATGTATTTGTCAAATTCCCTGAAAATTAAGATAGAGTTTCCGTGAATGCGTACGATAGCAATAGCTTTGCGTATTAGGCTATGTATTTTAAACTAACTGAATTTACTGAGGATTTAAGAAACTATTTAATATAATAAGTTAGATGATTTTGAGAAAAGCAAAATTAAAAACCAGTATATTTTTATACTTAACTAACTTTATTATTTTACACAAGAAGATTGTTTTAGAAAAGTTTATTAATTAATTTATTAACTACTTCTATTTTAACCCCCAAATAAGCAACATACATAACCTAATTTTTTAAGTATAAAAGCATAGAACTAAAATAAATTAAATCCATAAAACAGAGTAAAAACAGAGTAATTAATTACAATGAAATTTCATGTTTAAAAATAGTCGGCAAATGCATCCTCTTCTGTAGATGTGGAAGGGTTGGAGAGGGACGGGAGAGTGATGCCCGCCACCGTATACCGTACTCTGTGCACAATACAAAGTTCAAGCGAGAGTGAGGCTTGGGAAACAGATACAGAGTAAAATCGTGTTTACAAAAGTATTGCATTTTATTATTAGCGTAGAAATATTTTTAAATATTTTTATACTCTTTAATTAATATTTGTATTTAGAAACATATAAGCTATTTTCCCGGATTTTCACTGAACGGGACACTGGCATTTTCCCGGGTTATTAAAAACCAGTGTGGGAACGCCGTTCCCACGCGTTCCCGCACCACTACACCATTGGTCTGAAAATTACAAACTTGATGTCATTTTAAATGTTACCACAATGTCTTACATTTGACGTGATTGAAAATGAATTTAAAAAAATCATCCACTCGAATAAAGAAGAAAACATAATGTATATTATCACCATTTTTAAACCATGTTAAATCATTTTTAGGAGGTTTATTAAAAAACAATCCTCGTCACATGAACTGCCAAACCATTATTGTGAACATATTCAAGTTTCATGCGAATCCGATGTAAGATTATCAAGATAAAGTGTTTCAAAGACACCTATAATTAACATTGTTCTTATGGGACTAAAAATCAAGATGACGGAGGTACTGCATACTCTCAATTTATAATGTTAAGTTACTAACACACAGGTAGTAACTAGCTTGTATTTCCACTAGAATAATATTAGTCTTGCACTACTTATGATCAAATATTACATTGACATTTATGTATAGTAATAACTTATATTGCAAATAGATTTAAAAATTGAAGAAAATACTTTAAATCAACCAATTACTTTTTGCTATCGAATGAACGAATTCAACTGACGAAGAAGGTGCTTAAATTAAAGTTGATGTAATTTGTTGTTTCATGTAAACAGATTGTAAATAAAATTTATGTGGAAATAAAAAATCTAAATAAATATTGAAAGGTTAAAAGCACAATAAATTTAATGTTAATATTTGTGGGTTAGTTATTTAAAGAAATCTCTTTAATTAACAACGCTTTTAAAAATGCCTCAAGAAGAAAATTATGATAACGTTATGGACTGGCTCGAAAAAAAAATTGAAAAAATAATAAAGAGGAGCCAAAAAGTAGGAAAGTAGGACAAATTGTCTAAATGTAGGACAAATCCTACTTTCCTACTTTTTAGTAGGAAAAGTAGGAAAAGTAGGACGACTGGGCTCCCTGCAATGTTTTAGTACCTTTGCTGAAATTTCATCAAGTCCTGACGAGTTTTTAGGTTTAAAATTATGTATGACAATTTTATTTAATTACATAGTCTAATCTGGGCAAATAGATTTCTTAATCGCTGCATGTGACTGAGGCGCTGATGCTAGGATTACTTCTCCTATTTTCAAATACTTATTCTATGTCTGACGCATAGACATTGGTTGATAACAAACAACTAAAGCACTACTAAAACACTCTCCAATGCATTTCTTATGGGTAATTTAATTACATTTCATTAGTTTAATAATGCACAGAATGACTTCAACAAGGAAAAGACGTCTACATATTACACAAAAAATTGGATTCCTACTCCGAAAGTTTGAAGTCGATCTTAATCTTCCTTCGAAAGTTATCGCTTGTTATTGAAGTCGAAATTCACCAATACACTGAGGCAAAACCACCTATTTATGAGGATTTCACTCCTCTTCAATTCGTTCATCCGATAGATAACCATATAAATTTCTTGTTTTTGCTAACTCCTTACGTTGCCCTATAAAAAAACATCTCATTGAGGAAATATTTTGTTTAGAAAATATTTGGGGGCTCCCCAAACAAAAAAGTCTGCCTTATATTCGTGGTTGAGTGGGTAGATGTAACTTATTTGGAAAAGACCTCACACAGGAAAGATTTTTAGTACTTTTGGTATTCGGTTCTAATTCACGATATCCCCAGATATTTCCGTATTATTATTATTATTATTATTATTATTATTACATGTCTTTTAATAAAAGCTAAAACTGTAACTGAAAAACATTAAATTTAGCTATTCAACTTATCAAAAAGGACTAGAACAATTTGTATTACATTTTGTGTGGTTTATTATGGCTGAGGTATTCAATTAGTTGCATTACCCGCATTATTTAAGAAATTTCCATCCTAAATAGGTATGGGACATAAAAACGTTAGAGAAGCATGTTTTGGACAACGACTTTTGTTATTTTTAGAAGGACGCTTTAGTAAGTTATCTAGTATTGTTTACTTGATACTTTACTTGATATTCATTTAGTCCTTAAGCCAGTAATTCCCCACAAGGTTAATTCATTTACGTATAACATGGCAGAAGAATTAAATATACAACGTAAACAAAAACAGTCGGCGAACAGTCGGCTCAACCTGATAATCAATCACTTGCAAAACCAATATCAGGTACTCGTGAAAACCATCGACTTTGTAAGTTTTTCTAGAGTTGGAATAACAACGATATAATATCCCACTCTTGTGTCGATTACTTCCATATCTGTGATAATTTATGGAAGCCCTAGTGTTTAAGATACTTTGTTAGAGAGGCCATTGTCGATGAAACAATTTAGGTGTTATACAGGTGTTGTCATATTTTGTCATATTTTTTTATTTTGTCATATTTTGTCAAATTTGTCATATTTTTTGTTTGAGACATAAATCATTTAGTTTTGGTTGTCCCTTCTTGAATTTATATAACTAACATGCAATAATTTATTATATTAAAATAGATTTTTTTTAATAATATCATTATTTTTATAAATTCACCATTAAATAATTATTTATTATAATTTTGCAAGGCCCAGTCAAATAATTTATCAAATTATCTCATTATTGTAGAAAGCACGGAGTAATTTTTTTCTTAACACGAATAAAAATGATAAAATCAAGCTTTAACTATTTTCAAAGATTCGCTAGTGGTTTTGAAGGCTGGAAAGATTTTTGGAGCATGAAAGATTTCAATTAAAGTAATGATTGTTTTAAATAGTTCTACGCTCAATACTTCTAGGCATCAACCCACAAAAAAGGACGAAACCTGCCAAATGTGACATACAATTAAAAAAACGTTGAATGGAGTAAGCGTGGCAGAACCAATGTATACAGAACCAAATAAGTGGGGACATCCCATGTTAAAAATATTAGTTTTATCCTTGAAACCCAGAGGAAAATACAGAGCTGATGCTAGGATTACTCTCCTAATTTATCTGTGTTTCAAGGGCGGAGTTCTCACTTCCCCATAAGAGTGTATCTTCTTATTTGGTTCTGTATACATTGGCAGAACTATTATACAAATCAACTTCTGACACTGACTACTGAACCGCATAACATGTGATAAACAACATGACTGTAGTTGGGAATAAAATTAAACTTTGATTATAAATATTTTTATCGAGGTGCTTGCTATTTTTGGCTGTTGACGAGTTGCAGTAAGTGAGGGTTGGAGGGGGTGAGAGAGCACCACCTGGCTCACTGTCAACGACTCGCTTAATTACCAACACACAAACATACAGTGGTTAATGTGCAGAAAAAGACGACATATTTACTAGAGTTTATACAAATGGGAACGTTATGAGTAAATTTTGTGAGAAACCAATGTAAATTAGTGCTTATTTTAATTGCAAAAAAAATTTTCCATTTGATTTTTTCGGATTTTCCTCAGTTTTTAACAATTAAATATAAGTTTTATAAGGCGTTAGAATTAGAATACCATTTTATGATTTTTGTCATTAAAGGTATGGTTGTAAATTCCAAATTTTGGCCATTTCGGTGGAACAGATTTTTTCCGATTTTAAAAATAAACTAACCTTGCCCACAGATTTTATTGTTTAAACTAGTTTACACTAAAAATGATAAATAATTTTGTTCCAATAAAAAAAAATTGATAAATTTGTCGCTATCGTGGATTTCAAAGACATAGCTATTCCTACTAATGACACACTGTAGGATATTTTATAAACGTTTTATCAATAGGTGATCACTTTTGAATGTCTTCTAATCTCAAATCCTACACACTATTAACGAGTGTCTGGGGTGATGCATTTTCCACGATCTCGAAATATAGCGGGTCTTAAACCTTGTATTTCAGAATGTTTTGACCAAAAATAATTTTAGGTTAAGCCCCAGAAAAAATCTATTTTTGTCTAAAATTCTTTTTTAAATTTGTCATTTTTACATTGGTCTTATGGATTGCTATTTTGGCAACGAAATAACAACGAAAGGTATACGAAAATATAAGAACACTACTTTTAAGCATTCTTTATGAAACAGCTGTTAACTGTGAAGAGTTACAGTTGGTTGTTGGTGTAAACCAAGGAGGTTATATTCTAATACTGGAGGTGACACACAATGCTAAAATAGCGTGCCGCTGATTTTGTTTGGTTGGCAATCCTGAAGTACCAAATTGAACTGTTTGCCGAAATGAACGAGTCAGCTAAGGGAGTCAAATGAATTGTGAATCAATTGCCTGATGAATCGGTTTTAATGGGCAATTATTGGTAAGCAAATATGCATTAAAAGGGGGAAACAAACAAAAACAGAAAATAAATTTTATATATAAAAATTTATTTTGTAAATTTGGTAATTAGTTTCAAGTTATGGAAAACATGTTTATTTTTATTTTTTAAATAAGTAAACTGACGTGATGATTTCGTACCGCGTTAAAATTGGTACAATAAGCAAGACAAGAGAATAAATTTTTTTCGTGGTACCTTTGTGAGTACTGAAATAGTATGGAATTTTGCAAGTTAATGTAACCATTTCTAAGATCTAAGATATATCTAAGATAAGGTATAAATAAGTGATTAGTTCTAATTATATTATTTCTTGAACTATTTATAAAACAACAAATATTCACATCTACAAATTAAAGCAATATCTCTTATTCTGTAAAATAAATAACGAATAGAACTGGTTAAATTCATGGAAGTTAGAATTAAAGACACACGTTATTATTATTCCAGAGTCTAGATTCCTAATTGGTTAGCCGTACCGTACCTATCCATCGTTCCCAGAAGATTCGAACCATTTCGTTGATTCGAATATCTTTTAGCTACCGTTGAAAGAACGACAAAACGGTACTTCAGGATTGCCAACCAAACAAAATCACCGGCCATCATTAACCTATCAGTGTCACCTCCAGTATTAGAATATAACCTCCTTGGTGTAAACTTATAGCCTGATTATCATAATACTGGTACTATAGCACAATTGAATTAAAACGAACGAGCATTTCTCGGTCAAGCCGGTACTTGGTTTTATGTAAAAAAAATAAGAACAAATACTTTTAAAACTGGATGTAGGCCTAATTCTAAACGACATCATTACTCACGACGTATATTAGTGCAATTTTTTTTATATAATTAATTAAATATGGGTTGGAAATTAAACTATACCTCATATACTTTGACCTTAATGTAGGCCTTACTCTTGGATTTTTTTTTTTTCAAAAATTAAATAAATTATACCACCAACATATAAATTGACAGTGGAGATAGAACTACTGTAAAAAAGGAATGCAAATAAACATGCGCACACAAGCACGTATGTGTAGTGATTTATCTGAAGCTATATGTAGTGTGTATACTGACCAGTGCAGTGCCACATCAAGGGCGACCGGGCCCGGGGAGTGCCGACCGCTGGGACCTCCACGACCTCACATCTGCAACAGACATAGAGGTCTCAACATACACACTGTGTATACTGACCAGTGCAGTGCCACATCAAGGGCGACCGGGCCCGGGGAGTGCCGACCGCTGGGACCTCCACGACCTCACATCTGCAACAGACATAGAGGTCTCAACATATACACTGTGTATACTGACCAGTGCAGTGCCACATCAAGGGCGACCGGGCCCGGGGAGTGCCGACCGCTGGGACCTCCACGACCTCACATCTGCAACAGACATAGAGGTCTCAACATATACACTACATAAATATGGTTGATGTATTCGACTCCAATGAGGCCACATCATATTATATCGAAAGCTATATGTAGAGGTCTCAGCACAACATTTAGTTCATGGAATATCACATAGAGGCCACATAAAAGTGCAGTAAAATAAAGTAGGTCTACATAATAAAGTTACGAAGAGAACATGTTAGCTTACGTCGAGTCCAAAGTCCGGCTGAGCGAAGGGACATGCTTCACGCCTGGTAGTAAAGGTTTAAATTTTTCTGAAAGTTATGAAGTTTGTAAATACCTTGAAACTTTAGTGAACCAAGATAAGTAATTTGAATACCAAATTAGTTAATTATCGATTCAATATCCAATTGACTATTCTTGGTGTAAAAGCATTTCGAGGAACTTTATAGGACTGCAATCATATGTATTTATGTACCTTCTTTTTATTTTAAATCAGTAAATATTTCTGAGAGTTGTTGCTAAAATATTAAACCCAAAAACTGTGTAAGTAAACTCTTCTGTACTGTACGTCTTCAATAACTCGCCTAATTTATGGTTATTGCAATAGCTTTTACTATTTTATTAGTTAAATAACTGCATCCACAATTTACCAAAACATTGTAGTTATGTAATAAATAATAGTAGTTTATGAAACGATTGTATTAAGAGCTTCTTTAAGCCAAGAATGTGATGAAAGTTGAGAACACGAGCATAAGTGAGTTACAAATATCTAACGAGTGACTGAAATGAATCGTTGCATACATTACTTTGTCGAAGACCAAATTTAAATTTGTAAAAGTTTTTAAAAATAAAGTAGGCCTAATAATCATGTCGATAATTTATAAGTTTGGCGGTTACCGATAAAAAGTAACATCATCATATGCCTCTTGATGTAGGCCCTAATCGTCGTTCTCACTCATATTATATCACGCACGCTCTTTTGAGGTTAGGTACATAAAGTAAAACAGGTACATGAATCGTAATGGTACAGTCAGCTAATGTACGAATTGGGTGATTTATATCAAAGTATATATAACCAAATAAGTAGGGACATCCTTATGGGAAAGTGAGAATGCCGCCCCAAAACAAAGATAGCACCACCAAGATGGTAAGGATAACACTGATTGGTTGAATGGAAACAGATGACTATAATAATTTTATCGTCATCAATAATTTGATTTGATTTTTTTGTAAAGAAATATACTCATTTTGACATTTAAGAGGTAGAAAGAGAAAGAGCGCTTCCCGTGACAGCAAAGAGAAGTAATCCTAGCATCAACGCTTTATTTTCCTCTGGTCTTCGAGGGCAAAACTATTTTTTTAACATGGGATGTCCCTACTTATTTTGTTCTGTATACATTGTTTATATTCGGACACTACTTTTGAAAAATTCCAAGCTCCCATCTCCCAAAGCTCCAGCCTCGAATCTGTATCATAATGTAACTTTTGTATAATAATGAACTTAATTAACTTATTTAACTTATTAACGGCTTTGAATTTGGTTTAATAATGGACATCTTTATTATAGCACTACTTGTAATATTATTTTTGGTGCTTAATGCAACGCTCTAGATAAAAATTAATAGATTTATTTATTTTATTTTGTGTCTATCTACATCAGTGGCATTTTTAAAGTTTTGACGGGAATGGTCCAAACCCCGTTAACCAATACATATTTAAAATATAACAATGGGACCTAAGCTACTCCGCAGCATTTAAACTATGCAGTCTGATTGGCAATTTTATTATTATTTGTTTAGCATATAGCTTAAATTTTATATTAATAACGAAATTGTAAACAAAAGAAAAAATTAATTAAATATACACTTATTATTATTATAAAACAAGCTCTGTTTGTACGGGCAAAGTTTTTTTTTCGCTCCAAGGATTTTTAATTTTTTTATTGAATATAAGGGTTTTTTGGAGCTGGTCCCATGTCTGGGAAAAATCCGGTTTTCGTTCTAGAGCCCTTCAAAGTTTCCATGTTATCCTTATGGAGATTTTATTAATTGAACAAAAATCAGCTGATAACTGTAGATATAAACCAATGTGTTATATCTTTAACCTGGGGTATAGGAAAATTATACCAAAGAGCAGCACCCTACATAGCCTGGCGAGTGAGCGAAGCGAACGAGCTCGTCTTTAAAATGGAAGAGGGATAGTGAGCGGAGCGAATGAGCTTTGTGTGAGAACGAAAGCAATAATTTTACCAATAAGCTCGGTCCCCTTGGTACTATACTCTAAAACAAGCAATGTTTGTACGGGCTAAATTTTTTTCGCTCCAAGGATTTTTTATTTTTTGATTGAATATGGGGGTTTTGGCCACCAAAAATCGATTGGAGCTGGTCTCATAGCTGGGGGAAATCCGGTTTTCGTTCTAGAGCCTTTCAAAGTTTCCATGTCATTCTTATGAAGATTTTTAAATGGAACCAAAATCAGCTGATAACTGTAGATAAAATAAGGGCGGAATTCACAAACCTCCCTCAAAGCTTCCTCAACTCAAACCTTCCTCTAACCGTCTTTAAACCTTCCTCCAACCTTCCTCTAACCTCCCTCAAGTAGTTGTGTGAGGGAGGTTAGAGGGCGGTTTAAGGCCGGTTTAAGGAACAGCTGTTTACAACTAAACACAGTGAAGAAATGTATTTTGAGGTTATGTTGTGATGTTGTGTCTGTGTCAACAAACGTTAAATTACTTCCAAGTTTGTCTTACCTGTTATAAAAATATTAAAATTTCAAGAAACTATATGGAGGGGCATTTATTTAACTTTGAATTAATTTGAAAATTATATTTTAAGTTATTTTTATTAAAATTACTTACGTTCTTTATGTTTTTCCTGGATAAATTATGTGGATATTATTTTATTTATGTGTTAGTGGACCTTCAAGACCATAGCATTTTGATCGAAAAAATTAAGCCAACATAAAGGGTGTAGCAAAAACTAATGGGGAATAGTAGTAATTAATTGATTAGAATATACAGAAAAGGCGATCAGTGTTGAATATAAAAATAATACTAGAATAAAAGAATTAAAAAAGAAATACTGTAGGCCTACATGGTTGGATATTTTATAGCAAAATTTTTAATTAAAAACTGTTAGGAAATATTTTGTAAATGAGGGGACTGTTCTTAGATGATGGTTATTTCTTATGGTTACCAACCACAGCCTTACTTAGTGTATGAACGAACATAGCGTCCTTGCAGATTTAGGCTACGATTAAGGTCGTTATGGTTGTGTAGCTGCGTGTGGCATGGCGGAAGCTTGTAGGCCCAGACGCCGCGCGCCGCTGGTGTTAAAGTTTCTCTTGATTTTGTATTAGAAAAAGCGTGGGTGGTCAGCCTTTATCGAGAAGGTGCTTTAAAATTTTCTGTTATACTCCGAGGAAAAGTGTATTGAATAAAGCTGTAATTTCTGGGGACTCTATTTACCGTCTGGCTTTATTTGGTATTGTAATTAAATTTATGTTAGGTTCTAAAGATTTATTGATCCAGGACACAACCAAAATTTCAGCTCTGTAGGTAAAATAAGTTTCTTGTAAGAATTGTACCAAAATACGCTTGAGTACTTATAACCTCCATAGCCCTCAAAGTAGCCTAGTTGTTTGAAAAAAATAAAAATTGTACGTCATATTTACATCGTAAGAAGATACTTAAGGAAAATTTTTGGAAACAAAGTTTTGACTCCACAGTCTTAAATCCAGCCCGGCCATGAAACCTGGTTGGGCGATGCTGTACAAAAACTTGAAAAGAGAAATTCCATTTTAAAGGTGACTTTCTTTAAGGTCAATGAACATATAGGTAACTAATCAAAACAACATTTTTACGATTGCAGAACGCCATGCATTGCTGTTTGACCGTGCAATATTCTTTTAATAGCCTACATAGAAACAGAAACAGGTCTATAAAATAGTGTTGGCCAACGGCCAACTACTAATTTTAGCATACTTAGTCTGCCTCTAGTGCAATCTACCATAAAATGAATGTATTAATAGTGAAATAAACATGTAAATTAAAAACTTAGATTTAAATTGATTAATATGGGTAAAAACTAATGCACTCCCATAAACCTTGTATATCAAAATCACGGATGATCTAAACAAAATAATCAATTGTGGTTGATGTAATATGTTTGTAACAACTGTAGCCTATTATTTAAAATATATGCCAGATAAAAGAAAGTAAAATAAAAAAATATTTATTTAAAATATGAATAAAACATATTTATATTCTCCAAATGTTAGAGGAGAAACTACGCCTAGTTTATAAATAGTAACTTATGGACTGCAAGCTACTTTACACTACATTTGTAAACAAATATTGAAATGGATTTCTATTTCCCAAACATGTGGCATCTGTGCCATGTCTACCAACTGTCTCTTATTTCCCCAAAACAATGGGTCAATTTTTAATTCACTATTTTAATTGTTAAAGAGCAATACAAGAGCAATAGTCATATAATATTAATTTTAGTTTAATGTTTGGAAAAATTATAAAGACTGTAGAAGAGTTACAATAGATTAGTAGTCTATTTCTGTTGATATAAAAAAAATTGTTTAGGAGTATTTTGTTTGTTCAGGTGGCAATTCTCTCTGTAAGGAAGGTTTAAGGGAGGTTTGAGAATTCCGTTTTTCAATTGAGGAAGGTTTGAGGCCGGTTTGAGGAAGGTCTGAGGCCGGTTTGAGGACGGTTAGAGGTGAGGATAGGTTTGAGGGAGGTTTGTGAATTCCGCCCTAAATCAATGTGTTACATCTCTTTAACCAGTGGTTTAGGAAAATCAAACCAAAGTGCAGGATCCTTCTTCTGCCTGGCGAGTGAGCGGAGCGAACGAGCTTTGTGCATGTGAGAAACGAAAGTAATAATTTTTCCGAGCATAAGCTCGCATTCGCGGCCCCCTGGTTCTTATATATTAAACAAACGGAATTTGTAATATTAACAATCTTCTTATATAATGTTTCCTTCCAAACAATGTTGGAAAACCCAGGTCAAACAGATTAAACCCAGGTTCAATTTCACACCTTTAAGTTACCAAACCATTTTCCACGTGATAAGGAGACCTAAAACTGGTCGCGACTGAAGGCCGGTTCTGAAAAGTATACTCCTACTCAGTTGATTTGCATTACGGAAATAAAAAAAAAATCTTTGATGGGTGAAGAGCTTATCTCAAGCCAGAAATCCGAGCTCAAATCACGTAATCACCACTTGGAGCGCTTGATTGAGATAAAAATAAGATGTTAATACTGAACTGCAATCCCCACCTTAGTGTATTGTTAGTTTTTCCAATTATTAACTGCATTAAAACTTCATACATATAACAAACAAATTGTTTAAGCTTGTCTTAAACTAAATGAATCTTACAAGAAATTACAATAATGTTAAGATAAATTTTGGAAAAATTCCAGATAGGGACAATGATTGCAACTGAGGGACCACGCAATGACCTCTTAATCTATACTAGCTGTTTCCCGTCACGGTTTCGCCCGTGATTGAATTGATTTTATAGGTTATTAAGCTCGTTTGCTACGGTCACTCGCTATCACGCTCATCTTATTTATAAGAAATCACTGGAATATCTAAAATTAGATTTTTTTAATTGAATTTGTTCTTAGCAACCCATAAAAATAGATAAAATAAAGAATGTCAGATTTTTTACAAACTATTGTAAGATTTGCACAAAATTTCACACAAATCATCCTTGAATAATGCTTAATAATGCCTGAAATTTTTATTACAATCTGAAAAGCGGTTTCGGAGTCCAAAGGCAACATACAGTATATGTATATACACTTCCTCTTTTATAGATTTAGAATTTAATATCTACATTTTTATTAGTAGCTTTTGTTGCAAACAAAAATGTGATTTAAAAGAACAACTTTATTTTTATGTGTTTCTTGAATCTGGTTGGAATTTGCATACAATAACAAACCCCGGTAAAACTAACCTGTATGCTCAGCCCTGCTCAGCGCATGTACTCAGGTAGGGTCTTATTTATGCCGTTTTTATTGTTTGTTAGTATTATTTTAAATTATCCATTTTCAACCATAATTAAAATAAAATATTTTAAATTAATGAATATGTTTCTTGAGGAAATGTCAACGCGACCTTAACAAAGATAAATATTGATTTCTGGCCGCATTTTGTCAGTTTATCTTACCTCGAGGGGAAGAGAGGAGGGCAGTTCGCTCTTATGGGGAGAAGCAGAACAATCGTAAGGCTGCCATTGTACACGGCCATGTAGATGTAATGAAGGAAGGCTGGCTGTGCGCTCTTACGGGGAGTTGCAGAACAATCGTAAGGCTGCCATTGTACCCGGCCATGTCGAGGAAATGAAAGAAGGATGGCAGTGCGCTCTTACGGGGAGTAGCAGAAAAATCGTAAGGCTGCCATTGTACACGGCCATGTAGATGTAATGAAGGAAGGCTGGCTGTGCGCTCTTACGGGGAGTAGCAGAACAATCGTAAGGCTGCCATTGTACCCGGCCATGTCGAGGTAATGAAGGAAGGATGGCAGTGCGCTCTTACGGGGAGTAGCAGAAAAATCGTAAGGCTACCATTGTACCCGGCCATGTCGAGATAATGAAGGAAAAATGGCAATGCGCTCTTACGGGAAGTAGGGGAACAATCGTAAGGGTGCCATTGTACCCGGCCATGTCGAGGTAATGAAGGAAGGATGGCAGTGCGCTCTTACGGGAAGTAGCGGAACAATCGTAAGGGTGCCATTGTACCCGGCCATGTCGAGGTAATGAAGGAAGGATGGCAGTGCGCTCTTACGGGGAGTAGCGGAACAATCGTAAGGGTGCCATTGTACCCGGCCATGTCGAGGTAATGAAGGAAGGATGGCAGTGCGCTCTTACGGGAAGTAGCGGAACAATCGTAAGGGTGCCATTGTACCCGGCCATGTCGAGGTAATGAAGGAAGGATGGCAGTGCGCTCTTACGGGAAGTAGCGGAACAATCGTAAGGGTGCCATTGTACCCGGCCATGTCGAGGTAATGAAGGAAGGATGGCAGTGCGCTCTTACGGGGAGTAGCGGAACAATCGTAAGGGTGCCATTGTACCCGGCCATGTCGAGGTAATGAAGGAAGGATGGCAGTGCGCTCTTACGGGAAGTAGCGGAACAATCGTAAGGCTGCCATTGTACCCGTCCATGTCGAGGTAATGAAAGAAGGATGGTAGTGCGCTCTTACGGGAAGTAGCGGAACAATCGTAAGGGTGCCATTGTACCCGGCCATGTCGAGGTAATGAAGGAAGGATGGCAGTGCGCTCTTACGGGGAGTAGCGGAACAATCGTAAGGCTGCCATTGTACCCGGCCATGTCGAGGAAATAAAAGAAGGATGGTAGTGCGCTCTTACGGGAAGTAGCGGAACAATCGTAAGGGTGCCATTGTACCCGGCCATGTCGAGGTAATGAAGGAAGGATGGCAGTGCGCTCTTACGGGAAGTAGCGGAACAATCGTAAGGCTGCCATTGTACCCGGCCATGTCGAGGTAATGAAGGAAGGCTGGCAGTGCGCTCTTACGGGGAGTAGCGGAACAATCGTAAGGCTGCCATTGTACCCGGCCATGTCGAGGAAATGAAAGAAGGATGGTAGTGCGCTCTTACGGGAAGTAGCGGAACAATCGTAAGGGTGCCATTGTACCCGGCCATGTCGAGGTAATGAAAGAAGGATGGTAGTGCGCTCTTACGGGGAGTAGCGGAACAATCGTAAGGGTGCCATTGTACCCGGCCATGTCGAGGTAATGAAGGAAGGATGGCAGTGCGCTCTTACGGGGAGTAGCGGAACAATCGTAAGGCTGCCATTGTACCCGGCCATGTCGAGGAAATGAAAGAAGGATGGTAGTGCGCTCTTACGGGAAGTAGCGGAACAATCGTAAGGGTGCCATTGTACCCGGCCATGTCGAGGTAATGAAGGAAGGATGGCAGTGCGCTCTTACGGGAAGTAGCGGAACAATCGTAAGGCTGCCATTGTACCCGGCCATGTCGAGGTAATGAAGGAAGGCTGGCAGTGCGCTCTTACGGGGAGTAGCGGAACAATCGTAAGGCTGCCATTGTACCCGGCCATGTCGAGGTAATGAAGGAAGGATGGCAGTGCGCTCTTACGGGAAGTAGCGGAACAATCGTAAGGGTGCCATTGTACCCGGCCATGTCGAGGTAATGAAGGAAGGATGGCAGTGCGCTCTTACGGGAAGTAGCGGAACAATCGTAAGGCTGCCATTGTACCCGGCCATGTCGAGGTAATGAAGGAAGGATGGCAGTGCGCTCTTACGGGGAGTAGCGGAACAACCGTAAGGCTGCCATTGTACCCGGCCATGTCGAGGTAATGAAAGAAGGATGGTAGTGCGCTCTTACGGGGAGTAGCGGAACAATCGTAAGGGTGCCATTGTACCCGGCCATGTCGAGGTAATGAAGGAAGGATGGCAGTGCGCTCTTACGGGGAGTAGCGGAACAATCGTAAGGCTGCCATTGTACCCGGCCATGTCGAGGAAATGAAAGAAGGATGGTAGTGCGCTCTTACGGGAAGTAGCGGAACAATCGTAAGGGTGCCATTGTACCCGGCCATGTCGAGGTAATAAAGGAAGGCTGGCTGTGCGCTCTTACGGGGAGTAGCAGAACAATCGTAAGGCTGCCATTGTACCCGGCCATGTCGAGGTAATGAAGGAAGGATGGCAGTGCGCTCTTACGGGGAGTAGCAGAAAAATCGTAAGGCTACCATTGTACCCGGCCATGTCGAGATAATGAAGGAAAAATGGCAATGCGCTCTTACGGGAAGTAGGGGAACAATCGTAAGGGTGCCATTGTACCCGGCCATGTCGAGGTAATGAAGGAAGGATGGCAGTGCGCTCTTACGGGAAGTAGCGGAACAATCGTAAGGGTGCCATTGTACCCGGCCATGTCGAGGTAATGAAGGAAGGATGGCAGTGCGCTCTTACGGGGAGTAGCGGAACAATCGTAAGGGTGCCATTGTACCCGGCCATGTCGAGGTAATGAAGGAAGGATGGCAGTGCGCTCTTACGGGAAGTAGCGGAACAATCGTAAGGGTGCCATTGTACCCGGCCATGTCGAGGTAATGAAGGAAGGATGGCAGTGCGCTCTTACGGGAAGTAGCGGAACAATCGTAAGGGTACCATTGTACCCGGCCATGTCGAGGTAATGAAGGAAGGATGGCAGTGCGCTCTTACGGGGAGTAGCGGAACAATCGTAAGGGTGCCATTGTACCCGGCCATGTCGAGGTAATGAAGGAAGGATGGCAGTGCGCTCTTACGGGAAGTAGCGGAACAATCGTAAGGCTGCCATTGTACCCGTCCATGTCGAGGTAATGAAAGAAGGATGGTAGTGCGCTCTTACGGGAAGTAGCGGAACAATCGTAAGGGTGCCATTGTACCCGGCCATGTCGAGGTAATGAAGGAAGGATGGCAGTGCGCTCTTACGGGGAGTAGCGGAACAATCGTAAGGCTGCCATTGTACCCGGCCATGTCGAGGAAATAAAAGAAGGATGGTAGTGCGCTCTTACGGGAAGTAGCGGAACAATCGTAAGGGTGCCATTGTACCCGGCCATGTCGAGGTAATGAAGGAAGGATGGCAGTGCGCTCTTACGGGAAGTAGCGGAACAATCGTAAGGCTGCCATTGTACCCGGCCATGTCGAGGTAATGAAGGAAGGCTGGCAGTGCGCTCTTACGGGGAGTAGCGGAACAATCGTAAGGCTGCCATTGTACCCGGCCATGTCGAGGAAATGAAAGAAGGATGGTAGTGCGCTCTTACGGGAAGTAGCGGAACAATCGTAAGGGTGCCATTGTACCCGGCCATGTCGAGGTAATGAAAGAAGGATGGTAGTGCGCTCTTACGGGGAGTAGCGGAACAATCGTAAGGGTGCCATTGTACCCGGCCATGTCGAGGTAATGAAGGAAGGATGGCAGTGCGCTCTTACGGGGAGTAGCGGAACAATCGTAAGGCTGCCATTGTACCCGGCCATGTCGAGGAAATGAAAGAAGGATGGTAGTGCGCTCTTACGGGAAGTAGCGGAACAATCGTAAGGGTGCCATTGTACCCGGCCATGTCGAGGTAATGAAGGAAGGATGGCAGTGCGCTCTTACGGGAAGTAGCGGAACAATCGTAAGGCTGCCATTGTACCCGGCCATGTCGAGGTAATGAAGGAAGGCTGGCAGTGCGCTCTTACGGGGAGTAGCGGAACAATCGTAAGGCTGCCATTGTACCCGGCCATGTCGAGGTAATGAAGGAAGGATGGCAGTGCGCTCTTACGGGAAGTAGCGGAACAATCGTAAGGGTGCCATTGTACCCGGCCATGTCGAGGTAATGAAGGAAGGATGGCAGTGCGCTCTTACGGGAAGTAGCGGAACAATCGTAAGGCTGCCATTGTACCCGGCCATGTCGAGGTAATGAAGGAAGGATGGCAGTGCGCTCTTACGGGGAGTAGCGGAACAACCGTAAGGCTGCCATTGTACCCGGCCATGTCGAGGTAATGAAAGAAGGATGGTAGTGCGCTCTTACGGGGAGTAGCGGAACAATCGTAAGGGTGCCATTGTACCCGGCCATGTCGAGGTAATGAAGGAAGGATGGCAGTGCGCTCTTACGGGGAGTAGCGGAACAATCGTAAGGCTGCCATTGTACCCGGCCATGTCGAGGAAATGAAAGAAGGATGGTAGTGCGCTCTTACGGGAAGTAGCGGAACAATCGTAAGGGTGCCATTGTACCCGGCCATGTCGAGGTAATAAAGGAAGGATGGCAGTGCGCTCTTACGGGAAGTAGCGGAACAATCGTAAGGCTGCCATTGTACCCGGCCATGTCGAGGTAATGAAGGAAGGCTGGCAGTGCGCTCTTACGGGGAGTAGCGGAACAATCGTAAGGCTGCCATTGTACCCGGCCATGTCGAGGTAATGAAGGAAGGATGTCAGTGCGCTCTTACGGGAAGTAGCGGAACAATCGTAAGGGTGCCATTGTACCCGGCCATGTCGAGGTAATGAAGGAAGGATGGCAGTGCGCTCTTACGGGAAGTAGCGGAACAATCGTAAGGCTGCCATTGTACCCGGCCATTTCGAGGTAATGAAGGAAGGATGGCAGTGCGCTCTTACGGGGAGTAGCGGAACAATCGTAAGGCTGCCATTGTACCCGGCCATGTCGAGGGTCATATGCAAACAGCTCCCAGACCGATCGGTAACCCCTACATGTCTGGCGATAATAATTATGCTGGCGAACTTGTGGTTGAGAGAATGGATTCTTATTCATCATATAAAAATCTATTTTAATATTTAGTCAATGTTCTATTTATACGGCAGTAAAAATTATATAACAAATTCTGCTTTAAATTAGTTTAGATATGTAAAGTATTTTTATTCGATATTGAGGAGACCCTGGTCTTGGATCGAAATTTAAGATGATAATAGTTACGCTAAAAAAACAATATATTTTTAGTTTTGGAACAATAATATTTGATTCTAAATGAGAATAATAATTAAGTTTTAAATCTCCGAAGAAATCTAAACCGAATCGATAGAGTATTGAGAAACATATTTAATTCCAAATTATCCACCCTCAAGTCGAAAACAGCAAACAACCAGTTGTTCGTAAAAATC
Organism: Neoaliturus tenellus; assembly: GCA_030545055.2. Taxonomy (NCBI): domain Eukaryota; kingdom Metazoa; phylum Arthropoda; class Insecta; order Hemiptera; family Cicadellidae; genus Neoaliturus; species Neoaliturus tenellus. Next base: position 221,120,733 of record CM061531.1, read on the forward strand.
ATTAATTAATAGAAGATTTAGAAATAAAGTAATCCTATGAAAGAGTAAAGTTACAGCTTCGTTATAAAAATGTTGTTTTTTTGTCTCAGTTCTTTTTTTGGACGGGTTGGGGACAGTTACATTGAGTTTCATCAAAGCACACTTAAAAGTGATTGTTACTCGTAGCGCAGAGCCCAAAATAAAATAAATGTTAAATTCATAACTGAATCATGTATTGAAGAAAGCAATAAAGTCACGTTTTCAGAATCAGAACATGAGATTAAGTTAATGGATTGACGAAACGGCACCTGCATTCTCTCCGATTGGATTATTATTCTTAAGAGGGGGGGTGAAACGGCTCCTCTTGGAACGTCATGCAGTGCTTAACCTGCTCCCATTTTATGGATTTTGTTTAAGTCCAAAAAAAGTGACAGGGGTGTTAAATAAAGAATAATGACTTGGGCTATTTGATTCGCTTTTGGAATTTTTCAAATATATTTTAGTTCTATGCTCAGCTATAGGCCTAATGGTTGCAAGTGCATCAACTTGAGATTAACTTTAGCGGAGTGCCCCCTCACAGCCTCTAATTCTGGGCAGTGGCGCATCCCCTCATAGCCTCTAATTCTGGGCAGTGGCGCATCCCCTCATAGCCTCTAATTCTGGGCAGTGGCGCATCCCCTCATAGCCTCTAATTCTGGGCAGTGGCGCATCCCCTCATAGCCTCTAATTCTGGGCAGTGGCGCATCCCCTCATAGCCTCTAATTCTGGGCAGTGGCGCACCCCCTCACAGCCTCTAATTCTGGGCAGTGGCGCATCCCCTCACAGCCTCTAATTCTGGGCAGTGGCGCATCCCCTCACAGCCTCTAAATCTGGGCAGTGGCGCACCCAGTCACAGCCTCTAATTCTGGGCAGTGGCGCATCCCCTCATAGCCTCTAATTCTGGGCAGTGGCGCACCCCCTCACAGCCTCTAATTCTGGGCAGTGGCGCATCCCCTCACAGCCTCTAAATCTGGGCAGCGGCGCACCCCCTCACAGCCTCTAAATCTGGGCAGCGGCGCACCCCCTCACAGCCTCTAAATCTGGGCAGCGGCGCACCCCCTCACAGCCTCTAAATCCGTTTATGCGCCTGTTGCAGCAGTTCTTTTTGCTCAGTTTTCCAATTTCTTAAGAGCCACCTTCACCCCTGTAAAAATACTGAAAAACATGCCTCTGCATACCCCTGTTACTGATGGTGTTTTTGAATATTTATTGTTAAGAAATATGTTTTTTTGTTGATTACGGTTAGATCTATGGCCCTCATATACGTATAAACTATATTAGTGCAAACAAATCTTAAACTTAATGAAAATTAATTTATACTTTTGGCCGTTACTGGGCTACTCAGCCCAGTATTTAGTACTGTATAGAGTTTATTATCACATTTTCAAACCCTTAAGGTATGAGAGACCTAACTATTGAAGTAAATTATTGTCAAGTTTCAAGAAAATTGTTTGAATAACAGCGTCCGAAACATGAAAATAAAATACCACGTTTTACCCCAAAAGCAGTATGGTTAACCTAACCAGCTTCTCTAGTAGGCCAAAGGTGAATATGACTCATAAGTACTGTAACATTGTAAATGCAAGAATATATTAAAATCCATGAATGGCTCGCAAGAATATACGTCTGAACAGGTCTATGTGATGTTACATATTTAAGGTCTTTGAATCTATCTACACGTATTTAATAAGCTAAGGGGTTTTTTTTTTAAGAAAACTCCTACAATTTTCAACCAATTTCCAAGTTTTTTGTGCCGTTGGATATAGGGCTTGATCTGTAGTTGTTTCCGCAAAACATAATCAGGATCGGACTTAAAATAAAGGCGCTATCTATTATTAAAATTTGGAATTTTCTCATTAGAATAACATTAGGCTTGGGTTTAGTTTTTTTAAACATCTGTTAATGTACAGCTGTAAATACGTGTACCTATTTTTTACAATTAGGCCTAGGTACTGATAATCACAAATATTGGATTGGTAGGGTCAGGGTGTTAGTGATTTAAAACTTAACTAGTGTACTTATTGCTAAAAATCGAGCTATTTATTTTTATACAATACAAAAGTTACTTTCAGTTCTAAATCAATGCAATCCGACCAATCCAATATTGTGAATATCAGTAGGCCTAATCACAAAAAACTACAAGTATTTACAGCTGTACATTAACAGATGTTTAAAATGCTTTATTCAATCCCAATGTTATTTTAATGGGATAGCGAAATTATTTTCAATCCAATTCCCATCAATTTTTGGCAGAAACAACTGCAGACTATAAGCCCTATCCAACGACAACAAAAATTTGAAAATCAGTTGAAAATTGTAGGAGGAGTTCTCAACAAAAAAAACCCCTTAGCGTATTTAATAAGTATAGATATAAAATTTTTAGTAATTACATGGGATAATCCAGATTATATTGATCGATTTCGAGCAGCAAACTCATTTATTACATTACTTATTTAATACGCTAAGGTTTTTTTTTTTTTTGTCAAGAACTCCTCCTACAATTTTTAACCGATTTTAAAGTTTTTGGTTCGTTGGATAGGGCTTGGTCTGTAGTTTTTTCCTCCAAAAAATTATGAAAATCGGACTTAAAATAAGGGTGCTATACCAACACCTGCTACTAAGACAAAGCCGGAGCGCTGTGACGTCAAATGCCTTGTGACGTCACCTAAAAGGCAATGTCAAAACAATGATTTGTTTTAGTTTACATAGGCTGTTTTTCGTAAACTAAATAAAATTTTCTCGTGTTTTGTTTATAAAATTTGTAATGTATAGTGTATGGTGTTTTAAAACTGATTTTTCATCCAATAATAGTTTTGTTCATAAATGTGGTTATTTTTATATTGACTCGAAGTTCAATTTAAATATCTGATTGTTTTGAATAGTTTTGTGTGTTGTATTACGACCAAGCTAAACAGTTCTTACTTTGGAAGATTAAAAAGATTGCACTGACAACAATGAGGAAGAAAGAGGCGTATTTAATTTACCTAATTATCAGAAAGTACCTTCTAGATGGTTGGGCTAAATGTTATTCTCAAGATCAATTACTTTAACGAAGCCATGGTTGCCTGCTAGCAACTTTTCGTTGAAAAGTTCATGAAATTATCATGGGTACCGGGATTGAGCGTGTGAAGATTCATTTCCAGCCTACTCATGAAAATTAATTGAAAGCATCAGTCGCTGATTTATAAATTTTAATGAAGAAACTACAATCAATGATGTTGCTGTGAAGAATTAAGATGATACGCCAATAACCTAACTCAGAAGGGACGAAAGTAGTATAGCAAAGACAGACATTTTTCAATCCAAGCAGCACAAGTTTTAATTTCATTACTATATTTCATTGATTATAACGAATAGCCTACCAGTTAATATGTTATTTTCGAATAAAATGTTTGAATCGTTGTGGTTAAATATTTGTACACATTTCATACTCATAAAAGTACCGTGTGTAGGCTAAATAAATGGTATTGCCAACAATTTCATTAGAGGCCAAAATAATAGGCCTACCGCTAGTCAACTATTCTATTTTTTTAATTCCTGTAAGAATTAGTACGGTATCACTTTGTGTCCGAAAACATTATTTTAAGATATAAAATTATTTGAGTTCGACAATTGTTTAAACTTTTTCATGAAGTGAAAGCAAATAATTCATAATATTTAGGACGATAGGTACCTTTTAAAAAATCAAATATTGGAAATGAATATATTCCATTGTGGTACATCTCTAGGTTAGTTGTTAGGGTTAGAGTTGAACGGAAAATGTTTTTGTTTTCGCTATCAGCTGATGCTAAAAGGCAAACAAAAATGTCAGCACTCCGGCTTTGTGTTCTAGGTGGTGTTGGCTATACACAAATTAAATTTGAGATTTTCCCATTAGAATAACACTGGGATTGAGTTGAGCATTTAAAACATCTGTTAATGTACAGCTGTAAATACGTGTAGTTTTTTGTGATTACTGATATTCACAATATTTAATTGGTTTGATGTCGTTGGTTTATAACGTTGATTTGTTAATGTAACCTTTTTACTGCATCAAAATAAATAGCTCGATTTCGAGCAACACGTAGACTAGAGTAGAATAAATAACCACAAACCCGATACCCAAAAGGTCGAGTATGTGAAGAGTTATTGCATTTTGAAATTTCGATTTTTAAAGGCAAAGTTTGACTGCCTGCCTTTTTTGGCTCGTGCGTCCATCTGAGGTATGGTTTGCTACATTGTTCTTTGTTTTTAGCGAATTTCCCTATAGGGAATACGCTATTACGGTAGTAGCCATGGTAAGACCTAAGCCCGGGACCACTTTACTTTTTCATTTTGAGGTCCCCAGAAGCCAAAAACACCATTCGTTCATTTTCATATATATATATATATATGTGTGTGTGTGTCCGTGGTACCGATAACTTTTGAAGGGAAAATCCGATTTCGATGAAATTTGGTGTGAAGGTGTAAGACCAGGTCTATTTTCATGAGTTCGCGAACCAGCATTGTCGGGTTATGGGAACGGGGTTTTATGGGGTTTCAAAGGGGTCAAAAATGGGTTTTTGGCATTTTTTGACCTCAATTTTCAAAATTCATCAATTTTAACCGAAACCATTTAAAAGAGCTTAAAAAAACAAACAATTTGGTATTTTGAATTTTTATCATAGCATAACTGGTTACGGGGAAAATCCAAAAATGTGTTTTCCATGTTATTCTTATGGGAAATCAAGAAAACCCTATATCTTGCTTATTTATTGACAAAACTTAATCAAATTTGGTATGTACATTATCTAGATAGGGCTTAACTTATGATTGCTTACAAAACCCATATGGCGGCAAACCTACATACTCACCCCCATGGGGTTTATGGGGAAAATAAAAAATTGCCAGAGTTTGACACAATTTTGTGTTTACATTCACCAATTATTGATTAACTTAGATTTTCTAACAACACCCCATGACAGCAAACCTACATATTCGATCCTATGGTGTTTTTTGGGGAAAGTAAATAATCTGAAATTCCATTGGAAATTCGCTGAGTACGCAGGTCTGCTGCGTCGGGGGTATATCATTGTTCTCTTGTTTTAAAAGTAAACAAGACCTTTAAAATCGAAGGTTGTTTTGTAAGTTTTCATTTGTCGTCCCCTTTATGTCCCAAATCAAGCGATACATTATGACCGCAAACCCGATATTTTAAAGGACATTTCTTTTAAGGACGTCCGAGCCAGAAATGTCGAAATGTGTTTGAAGTTTATTCTAAGTTCAAATAGCCTACACATTTAAAATGATATATAACATAACATAACATAGAACTATACCGTTTCCTATGCGACCTGCTCTAGCGAACGTTCCCCATGTTGTGCCCATGCTGGAAAGGTGGCTACATTGCTATTTCATCTACTATAGTCCGAAACAATCAAAAGTTAAGTTTTGTTGGACTTTCAATGCATGCCCAACCCATTTAGCGCCCTGCCTGTGGCCTTATCGTGGGTCCCTCCCACTCCCAATTACTATGCTAATATCACCTGATTCTATCTGTTGGAAATTAAAAACAATTATTTTCGTTTTTTTCTTACTTGGGTTCCGTCCCAGTAATGTTTGGTCAGGAGAAACCATTTGGATTTGGAAAGTACTTACTGTATAATGTTTTCTCTCTTAAAACGCTGATGCAAAACAATTTACAGTGAGTAAAGAAGAAAATAAACATGCTTGCCTATTATTAATATACTATAAATCGCCCACTGAGCGAAATTTCAAAAAGAATTCAGTTGGTCTGGACCCAATTGGTTTTAAAATATGGGTTTGGATCGGAAACCAAGGTTTTTAATTTGAGTTATTGACATTCAGAATAGTTGGATATAGTTGAATAGTTGAATAGTTTAAGTGACATGATTATTTTATCAACATAAAATTTATTTGTTGCCAAATTTGTCTTCAGTTCAAGACTTACAATTCAAGTTGTAAATGAGATTCAAAGTTCGTTCTGATCTTAAACTACACAGTATATTATTGGCTTTAATTTGAGATATTTGCAAAATTTTCCGGTCTAGGGCGGTAATGGAAACGGTAGCAGAGAAATCTAGAATATAAGAAGGTAATTGACGACAACAACAACAAATAACAATAAATAAGAATACCCCCGTCGCAGCAGACCTGCGTACTCAGCGAATTTCCAAACGATCTTGAGATATTGTATTTTCCCCATAAACACCATAGGAATGGGTATGTTGGTTTGCTGCCTTGGGATGTTGTTAGAAAATGTTAGTTTTGTTAGAAAATGTAATAGTTACGTAAGGTAAATGTCAAACTGTATCAATATTCGGCACTTTTTAATTTTCCCCAAAAACCCCATGGGGGTGAGTATGTAGGTTTGCCGCTATATGGGTGTTGCAAGCAAATATCAGTTAAATCCTACCTAGTGAATGTACATACCAAATATTATCAAGTTATGGTGTTATTTTCATTTTCCCCATTAACCCCATAGGGTTGAGTACGTAGATTTGCCGTCATGAGGGTGTTGTAAGAAAATATCAGTTGAACCCTACCAAGTGAATGTACATACCAAATTTTATCAAGTTATTCCACTAAATAAGCGAGATACAGGGTTTTTTGATTTCCCATAAGATTAACATGGAAAACCTATTTTTTGCTTTTCTCCGTAACCTGTTAAGCCAAGTTAAAAAATCAAAATACTAAATGGTTTGTTTTTTTAAGCTCTTTTAAATGGTTTTAGTTTAAATAGTTTAATTTTGAAAATTATGCTCCAAAAATGCAAAAAACCAATTTTTTACCCTTTTGAAACCCCATAAAACCCCGTTACCATAACCCGATCATGCTGGTTTGCGAACTCATGAAAATAGATCTAGTCTTACACCTTCATACAGAATTTCATCAATATCGGAGGTCCCCTTCAAAAGTTATCAGTACCACGGACACACACACACACACACACACACACACACACACACACACACACACACACACACACACACACACACACACACACACACACACACGCACACACACACACACACACACACACATATATATATATGTATGTATATATGTGTATATATATATATATATATATATATATATATATATATATATATATATATATATATATATATATATATATATATATATATATATATATGAAAATGAACGAGTGGTGTTTTTGGCTTCTGGGGACCTCAAAATGAAAAAGTAACATGGTCCCGGGCTTAGGTCTTACCATGGCTACTACCGTAATAGCGTATTCCCTATAGGGAAATTCGCTAAAATCAGAAAATAACAAAATAACAAATTAGTGACGTAGTTGGTAGTTCAGCTGATAACTGATCAGCTGATAACTGTTAAATATATCGTAGATCGGAAAATAGTCCTTTTCCATTGGAATCAGCTGTAGTTGTCACGTAACGTTAGAGTATTAGCTGATGTGAAGTGGTTGCCTTGCAACCAGAAACACAAGCAGTACATCTCTTTAGGTTAGTTGAGGTTATGTTTTGTTTGTTATGAACGAAAAAGTAATTTTTTTCACTTGTTTAGAATTTATTGAATTGTGTGGGGTGAGGAAAATATCGTTCGTAACTCGGGCTGGAACCGTTTTGCCAACCCTCGATCCTTTCAAGTTCTCGACTTCGTCTCGAACTTTAAACACAATCTCGGGGGCCGGTAAAACGCCACTTTCAGCCCTTGTGACGAAATATACTATTTGAGTGTTGTAGACGTTTGTTTTTCTTTCTGATAATCACAATATTGGATTGGTCGAGTATTATTGATTTTGTATTAAATGTAACAGTTTTTCATTGACATGTTATAGTCAATTAAATTGCTCGCTTTCGAGCAACAAGTGCCATAGTTTGTCATAATCACTTATAAACAATGTATTCTAATTTCTAATTTTTCACCCAATTCAGTTACAATTAAAATTTTGGATTTCATTTTTCACCAAACACCCATAAACGAACTTCAAAAACCATTCAACAGGTGTAGTGAAGTAATCATGACAATCATGTATAGTCATGTAATCATAGTAATCATGTATAGTCGTATAATCACGGGAAAACATTAGGATTGCAACCATTTTCGCTTACATGGAAAGCAAAAAACTGTATATTATAAATGAGATTCTGCGGTTTTGCTCACAGGGGTGGTAAGGGGGCTATGTGATTGTGGGGGGAACACGCATTGAATTGCAAATTCCCAATTACCAGTGCCTTCTATACAGGTCACGGCAAGCAGGGGCTTAAACAACGATTAGATGATTTTTATTTGGCACTTACTTCTGTGGAAGCGACATAAGTTGTAATTTTCGTCCCCGTAACCGACTAAGGGCTTCAGTGGCTTAGTTTTCTACATCGTCGCTAAACATTAACCCCTATTCCAATCGGGAGGAAATTGTATCTTTAGAGGGTTAAAAATATTGTTAAGGTGTATCATTACATTTTATATACATTCTTAAAATTGTGATTTTACAATGTTTCTCATTCTAACAGTTTTTAACACAAGCAGATACGCTAGTAACGATGTGGTTTTCCCTTATCATGCATTTTTACTTTGACCTATATAAGGGATATAAATTTAATATCTAGATGAGTTTTATTTTTATTATTATTATGTTGGCCTTAGTCACTAACAAGACCACAAGATCGCGCCACAACCATCCTACACTCATATTTCATTCATATTCAGGTTAAAATATCCGCACTATGTGAGGCCCCTGTCTCAAATAGTGATTTATTTATTTTCTACAAAATGTGTCACCATCCCCCAAAATATCAAGCATTTGCATCAATACTTTTAACAACAAAAACTGCAATATCTATGGTTTATAATTATATTATTATATTACATTACATTGGACAAAATTATTTTGGTGCTTGGATTCCGAGTCGAAAATTATAAAGCAATACAGAACGGATTTTGGTGATCAGTAAGTGTACACAACTGTGACTAACGTGTCATGGTTAGTTAGTTGGCTTTTAGCTCATTGGTCATTCATATTTTATAACCTAATATAGGGGGACCCGTGCATGCAGCGTATTGAGCTGCATTTGTCAGACCTGGTACCTGGTGATCAAACCTTGCTCAGTAGTGATTTGCGTAGTTATTTTGAATTAAAATTTAATCATAATGTCAATTAAATTTCACCTTAATTCATCCAAGACTTGTTTTTATACAAGAAGGGGAATTTTCTGATGTTTAGGTTATTACTTAACTTTTCATGTGAATACATTGATGGACCAGCTGTTTGGACGTAAACAGCTGTTCTTATTTAAAGTGTTGAGGGAAGATTGGTAATAAAAAAACTAAAGGATACTACAGATTTGAGGCGAGTGAGAGTAGCAAACGAGCTAACCTAAAGGGCATAAAATTTCTCGGATTGGCATTGCAATTTGGAGTACCGTTGCAAAGCACGGGTAAGTCAGCTAGTTATATTTATAAATTTAAAGCACAAACTGCCTTCATTGTTCAAACCCCAATGTATATTATACAGAACCGAATAAGTAGAGACATCCCAACGAGGTTGAAATAGATATACAGTGGAGTGCTACAATCATAGGGAATTTTGTCGGCTGTTGATTGGTACCATTTTACAAACGATTCCCGACATCGTGTTTTAAGAGTGGCGTTCTTATTTTCCCATAAGGATATCCCTGCTTATTCGGTTCTGCATACATTGACGTCATTGACATTTTTTTTTAACATATGTATAATCATATGATTTGCACGTAAGCTTTTCTTAAGGGTAAACATTTTATTCGCGATCTTACTATGTAATCCAAGGTTTTCGTGTTTTGATGATTATTTTATACCCAAGACTTTATCGCTCAATACCGGGTTTTCACTCGTGCTTTTGGAGATAATGCCCAATCACCAACACAATTAAGAACTTTTCTCGTTTTCAATACACAAACTGGGTACATGGTTAAAACACGGGACTTACATTACAGAGAAAGTTTTATAATCAGGCGATATCTCCAATGCTTTTGTTATGGTGAAAAATGATTTTCTTTAACGATTTTATGAAATAGTCTGAGTGTTTTGAACGTTTTGATGAATTAAACTGCCATTATTTTTTTTACCCAAGAATGGTTTTTGCCCTCCGGAACAGTTTGTATTTTGCAAAATAATTTCCAGCCATATACCCCTCGTTTAATATAATAGGATATAGTCCCCATGTTAACCTTATGAACAAAACACAAACTGTAAGAGCTGCCCAATGAGATTAAACTAACCTCGTTGGGACTGCCCGTACCCTAAACAGTTTAAAAACCTATTGCAAAACTATAAACTGAGACGAATTTTTGACAACCCAATCAATAAATTTGGTCCATAATAAGGGAGGGAGTTTTGTTCACAAAAAAGGCTTCACTTTAGTATAGATAGATGGATAGGACTAGGTAGGCCTATTAGTAAAATATTTAGACTTTTGTCACATTGTAGAAATAATTCTGTGATTTAGGCGATTACCGACTACAAGTTTTGTATCACTTTTTTAGTTTTATTTCTGTTTTATCTGCAACCGACATGTTAAAACGACAATTATAATAAAAGTCTTCACTGCGCAGCCATAAAGGGAACTTACTAATAAAATAACAAACGCAAAATTCTTTGTTCATAATCACGCAGTGCCTTGTTTTAAAATATTTAGTGTTAAACAACTTTCGGTTGTTAAAAAATCGCAGGATAACCCCACCACTCCTGAGGAAATTTAAAAAACCATACACAAAGCACTCGATTCGGAATGGGATAATTTTTTCGACAAAAAATATACAGTGTTATATACCGTATGTACTTACACATTATATAGCTTATCCTGATAAATGCATATTAAAAAAAATGTTTGTCGTTGAATACAATAAAAAAATAATATTTGAAAATAACAATCAAAAGAAGCTCCAGAACCCTGCAAAACTTAATTTATTTTCATATTAATAAGTTGTACTTTCTACCTCTGAATGTCTCAAAGCAGTTTCTTCACTCACTACGTGACAAGTCAGTTACAATCACGAGTAGTGGAAAAAGGGGGCTGCTGGCTCACTTCAAGGTCACCTGAGGGATGACGTCATCGAGGTCAATGACCTCACCGATGACATCATCGATGACGTCATCGATGATGCAATCGATGACGTCATCACTAATGACGTCATTTCGATGACGTCACACCCATGACGTCACAGAAATGACGTGCTGATGACGTCATCACCCCTTACGTCATCAAAACGACGTCACCGACGCCACTAAGGTCAAGGTCACGCAGAAACTTAAAATTTTTTGGCACTTTTGCCGTTTCTCGCACTACGCTCCGAGTTTCAGTCAGAGTCCCCGTGACCTCGACCACTTGGAGCGAATTTTCGACGAGAAACGGCAAAAGTGCCAAGTTAAACCCGAGTTTCTGACATGACTCTGCCTAAATGGGCAATCGGTAATCCCTCAGGTGACCTTGAACTAGCACAACACCCCCAATTTCATATTACTGTGACCGTAAAAACTTAACAACGGAGCGCCGACACCGATGCGCACCCCACGACAGCCACCGAGTGACTGACTGTCAGGCTCTGTGTATGCTAGGTATATTGGCTTGAGAGACTAAGACTCTAAACTGTCAGGAATGGGAGTAACTAACTGAATTTTGCAAGGAAAAGTCATTTCATCCAATATTTTTAACAAATCCTCATCAGTAAAACTGACATTAGTCTGTTTTGTATAAAACTTAGGGTGTCCGCGCAACAGTTTGCGCCACTTAGCTAAAGTTGAAACTCTCTTAACTTTCAGTGGTGGACAGTGAGCAACTAATAAAGTCTTAACACGGCTAAGTTTCTTACCTAAAGCGTCCCGCGACATGGCTTCCCCTCACAAAAGTCCGCACAATACTGAGAGACTGCTTGTAGCGCATGAGTCAAGGGAAAAGAGGTGGGGGAAACAGCAGGAGTGGGGGAAGGTCACAGTGGCGGGGGAAGGTGAGGTGGTACGCCGGAGTTTCGCATCACTTCACCATGAGCTGTCCTACAGTCAACACACTGTTCTCTTGGCCCGAGTTGGCACTAGAAGAAACATTTCTGTACAGCTTAGGCTGTGAGAGCTGAGGAAGCAAAGTCAAAGTGGAAATTGTGTTAAACTCCAAGATGAAGAGTCTCCTAAATAAACTAATTGTATCCTTGCAATCTCCTATAACTTTAGAGAAATACCACTTTATTAAGCGACACCTTATACTTTGGCAAAACGAAGCAGAAATGGAAAAGATTACAGTAAAATTAATTTAACTTAAAACTTGGACTGGACACTCATGGCGATACCACGTGGCGTGCAAACGCCACCCTAAACATTACAAGTTAGGTTATTGAGCACCTCTGGTATGATAACCGATGTGCTAGAGTTAAAGTGTGATGACCTTGAGTCAAAACACTGAAACACTACAAGTCGATATCGTCCCAGAGTCAAAGTGTAGTGACCTACATTCAGAACTTGTAAAATTACTTACATATAGAGAGCTAGAGAACAGCGAGACGCACCGCATGGAAGCCGGAGACATACTGGCGAAGCGGTGTTGTGCAGCCTAGGGACCCAGTTGTGGTGGGGGTATAGCCAACACTTAGAGTACAAGTGTTGTGGGTGACCTTGACCCACTTAACTTAGTCAACCCCCCCCCCCCGACAAAAAGTGCGAACCCCCCCCCCCCCCGACAAAAAGTGCGAACCCCCCCCCCCCCCGACAAAAAGTGCGAACCCCCCCCCGACAAAAAGTGCGAACCCCCCCCCCCCCGACAAAAAGTGCGAACCCCCCCCCCGACAAAAAGTGCGAAAGGGGGGTGTGGGGCTTAATTTTTTTAAAGTTTTTTTGTGACCTTGACCTAAATACCAGTTAGGTATTTGTAACCCACAAGTTTGGAGTTGTTTATAGTTGGGTCCCTTGGGAGGCTTCAGCTATGGTAACATAAATGCCTCAAGTGGGGCTTATTTTTTTAAAAAGTGCCCCCCCCCCGAACTTTTTTTGAGAAAAAAATTTTGACCTTGACCAAAGAGTTTTTTGCTCCGGACGAGAAGTGCCCAAACAAAAAAATTTGTACAAAGTAGTGGATTTAGACCAAAGATCATTGGTTTATCAAACCTGTTGAAGAATAAATTGAAAATGGGTGTTTAAAAGCCAAATCTACTACATGATTGATAAACTGGATGTATATGACGTCACCTTCCCCCACCCTTAAACCTCGGGTATAAAGGGACCCAGTTGAGCGCGCTGCTCATTATTGCGTGGACATTCACCGAGTGCACACTCATAGCCAAACTGTAAAAATGGCTCTTTGCGATATTTGTGGTGAGTTTTTTCAAGACGAAGACATCTTTGTTTTACACCGAGAATTGTATCATGAAGAGGACAGAAAAAAAGAGATTGTTGTAAGTGAAGAAGACTTGGATGCGTTTGATCGGTTATTGGAAAACTACCAGAAGCAGATGGACGACTGCGATAGCTATCTACAGTTACACCGAGAATTGCATCGTGAAGAGGACAGAAAAGAAGAGATTGTAGTAAGTGAAGAAGACTTGGATGCGATTGATCGGTTTTTGGAAAAACCCCAGAAGCAGGAGGACTGGGCTAGCTATTTACAGTTAATGCAAAGAAGAAGACCAAGTGTTATTCAATTTGCCGGAGCTGGACCATCTACAGCTGGAGGATTTATTGAAAAGGAAATGGAAGAAAAAAAGTGGAAGATGTAAAACAACTGCGTACCCAAGAAGAGGATATGGAAGAAGAGGATACAGAAGAAGTGGAAGATATAAGACAACTGCGCACCACAGCCTTGCCAGGACCAGTTGTAACTCATTTCAAAATTAATAATGTGCAATTGGAATTGGAAAACTTTATAACCCAAGCTAAAAATTTAGTTGTAAAAACATTGATGGAAGAATTGGCAAGATTGAACTTTATTAAATTTGGATTGGTGTTGGAGGCTATGTTTACTAATACCGATGGTGAAAACTCACCAAGAGCATTCATTGCTAAAAACCGAACCCTTACAACCACATCTGATATCAATGAAATTCTAGAAGAATGTTTGAATGAACTGCTAATGAAACTCCAAGAACATGAAGGAAGAGGATCTGGCTGGACGCTATCATCGATCGAAGGTATGGATGTGAGGGTTCACAAGCATGGATATGGTATGAGGGGTAGCAGCTTTATCCCTCTACCAAAGAAAATTAAAGACACCAACTCTTGCAGAAATGTTACAAACGGGGATAATGAATGTTTTAAGTATGCGATGCTAACTAAGTATGTAAAACATAATCCTTGTAGAGTTGGTAGGGAATATTATGAAAACGAACACCGCTACAACTTCCGAGGAATGTCGTATCCTGTGAGTCTTAATCAAATTGCAAAATTTGAGAAACAAAATCCAGGTGTTTCTGTTAACGTGTTCGGCTTAGATGATTCGAACAATGTGTATCCACTACGAGTTGGAAAAGTGAAGCAAAGAAACCATACTGATTTATTATTGATAACTAAAGGTGAAATTTCACATTATGTGTGGATAAAAGATTTTGAAGCTTTGGTTGCACGACAATTAACCAAAAAGAAGATTAGAGTGACAGTGTGTAAGAGATGCTTTTGTTTTACAAATAAAGATTTAAAACATGGAGGATCGGACTGGTTGAAGGAACACCAAAGACTTTGTAATGACAACTATGAAGTGAAGATTAGTCTGCCGCCGCCATCTCGAGCGTTCATCAAATTCAACAAAACAGTTCACCAATATCGGATTCCAGTAGCTGTCTACGCAGATTTCGAATCCACGTTAGTACCACAGGAGCTTCCGGATGGTGAGGTGACTAGAAGAACCAAATATCAATTGCATCAACCTAACAGTTTTTGCTTATTGGTGAAATCAACTTTGCCTGAAGAACAGTTGCAAGACTATGGTTTAACATCCACTCCGATACTCTACCGTGGGGAAGAAGCCGCTAAGCATTTCGTAGACCAGTTGTATGACATTGCTGAAAAGGTGCAACGCTTATACGGTAATGTTTTACCTATGGAACCTTTGAATCAAAATCAACAAGAAGAATACAACTTGGCAACAAGATGTTATTTATGCAAGAAGAGCTTCAGTGAAGAAAATCAAAAAGTAAGAGATCACGATCACCTGACAGGGTTATACAGAGGAGCTGCTTGTAATTCATGCAATATAAATTACAAACTGCCAAACTTTATCCCTGTCGTGATACACAATCTTAGCGGCTATGACTCCCACTTCATTATCCCAGAGTTAGGACGGGATGATGGAAGAATCGAAGTATTAGCTGAAACATTGGAGAAGTACATCAGTTTCTCAAAAACAGTAGGTAAAATTAAACTTCGCTTCGTAGACTCTTATAGATTTATGTCAACTAGTTTAGCCAAATTGTCTGAGAACCTAAGAAGAGAAGATCTAAAAGAAACCAGCAAAATTGTACATGAAGATAAATTGGACTTAGTAATGCGTAAAGGAGTGTTCCCCTATGATTACATAACTTCTGCAGAAAAATTTGAAGAAACCAGTCTGCCACCGATTGAAGCCTTCAATAGCAAGTTAAATGAAAGTGCAATCACCGTTGAAGACTACATTCATGCTTGTAATGTTTGGAACCAACTAAACATTCAAACCTTAGGGGAATATTCCGACTTTTACATAAAATTGGACGTAACTCTGCTGTGCGATGTGATGGAAGAATTTCGAAACACCTGCTTCTCCGCCTATGGACTGGACCCTCTACACTCGTACACATCTCCAGGATTAGCATGGCAAGCTATGCTAAAGTCAACCAACTGTCGATTGGAACTTCTAACAGATATTGATATGGTGCTCATGATAGAATCTGGTGTACGGGGCGGTTTGACACAAGCTGTAACACGTCATGTCAAAGCTAACAACAAGTACATCCCAGGCTTCGACGAGAGACAACCATCGGTCTACCTTGGCTACTTTGACGCAAACAACCTTTATGGTTGGGCAATGTCAAATCCGCTTCCCTACGCTGACTTCAAATGGATCGACCCGGCCACCATCGGTGACATCTCACAGATTCCAAAGAATGGTCCAAAAGGCTATATTTTGGACTGTGATTTCGAATATCCGGAGCACCTTCATGACCATCACTACGACTTGCCTCTCCTAGCCAAGACTGAAGTTTCACCGACAGGAAGATGGCCAAAATTGATGATGACGTTGGAGAATAAAGATCGGTATGTGGCTCACTACTGGGTAGTTCAACAAGCTCTTGAATTGGGTCTACGTGTAGTGAGAATTCATAGATCAATTGAATTCACCCAGTCTTGTTGGTTGAAACCATATATTGATTCCAACACTACAAGAAGAGCTGCAGCGACAACGGCATTTGAAAAGGACTTCTATAAATTAATGAACAACGCCATCTTTGGGAAGACCTTGGAGAACAAAAGAAAACACAAAAATGTAAAATTAGTGAGTGATCCTAGGAAATTGGAAAAATTAGTGCAAAAACCAAATTTCGGAACATCCATGATTATAAACGAAAATCTAGTCGCTGTCAGTATGAAGAAAACAACAATAGTCATGGACCGTCCGTTATACATAGGTATGTCGATTTTGGACATAAGTAAAACCCTGATGTATGATTTCCATTATAACAAAATGGTTAAACACTACGGAAGGGAAAACATTGGAGTCGCATACATGGATACGGACGCGTTTATCTACTGGATAAAGACTTTGGACATGTATGAAGACCTAAGGAGTTTCCCATACAAAGACGATTTTGACTTCTCTGACTATCCGAAGAACCATCCAAATTACAATGAAAAGAATAAAAAAGTAATCGGAAAATTTAAAGATGAAGCAAATGGAATGCCTTTAGAAGAAATAGTGGCACTGATGGCAAAATTGTATTCATTTAAAATGTACAACGAGAACAACACACCGACAGTCAAGAAATCAAAAGGAGTCAAAACATCGTACTTGAAGAAACATGTGACGTTTGACCATTACAAGACCTGCTTGTTTGAAGATTCTACAATGTCTGCAACGTTCAACACTATCAGAAGCTTTAAACATGAGGTCTACAGTGTCACTGAAGTTAAAAGAGCACTATCAGCTCGAGATGATAAAAGGCATATTATGCCGGATAAAATTCACACTCTTCCTTTTGGCCACTACTCTCTAAACCCTATCGACTAGTAACCTATTCTTCGTCCTTCTACAACTTCGACCTTATTCCTTTCTCCTTCCGTAAAAAAATGGGGAACACGGCAAGTCAAACGCCGTGTTCCCCATTTTTTTACACAAGTTTGGATGACCTTGACCTATATAAATGATGTGAATATTTAAGACAACATTCATTGTGATTATACATGTGATACATGAAACATTCAAACCTGCAATATGAAGAACTTGAAGCAAGAAATTGTCAACGAACTTCATAAACCTGCAAGAAGAAAGTTTCCACGAAGAAATACAGTGATAAAAGGAATAAATGATTTATATCAAGCGGATTTAATCGAAATGATTCCTTATAGTAAACAAAATAGAGGATTTAAATACATATTGACTATTATTAATTGTTTTTCAAAAATGGCAGATGCTTTACCACTAAAAGATAAAAGTGGCAAAAGTGTTACAAAAGCAATGGAAACAGCTATACAAAGAGACAAACATACTATAAAACATTTACAAACTGATGATGGAAAAGAATATTTTAATAAGGAATTTGCAAATTTAATGAAAAAACACAACATTAACCATTACTCAACCAATTCAGAGGTAAAAGCATCAATAATTGAAAGATTCAACAGAACTTTAAAAGGTGCGATGTATAAGATGTTTTCTAACAGAGGATCGCACGTATGGATTGATATGTTACCAAAACTTATAAGCGATTACAATAACAAGTTTCATAGAACTATCGGTATGAAACCAAGCCAGGTGACTAATAAAAATGAAAAACTTGTATTAAAACGTATAAAACTGAATACTAAACCAAGAGTTGAAAAACTAAAGCCTAAAAGGTTTAATGTTGGTGATAAAGTGCGAATAAGCAAATACAAAGGTGTATTCAGTAAAAGATATCTTCCAAACTGGACAAATGAGGTATTTACCGTATTTAAGGTGCAACCTACAGTACCAGAAACTTACATTTTAAAAGATAATAAAGGACAATTGCTTGAAGGAGGTTTTTATGGACATGAAATGTTAAAATCAACAGTAGGTGATGTATATCTAGTAGAAAAGGTGTTGCAACGCAAAAAAGATAAGGTTAAAGTACGATGGTTAGGATTTAATAAGACGGAAGATTCTTGGATACCTAAAAAGGATCTAATATAATGATAGAGCATCATTTTGGGTTGAACCATTACAAAGGATGGAGATAATACCGCAAAAAGACAATTTTACTATTAATAATATAGATGAACTCACAGTGGATGGTTCTCAATTCAATACTGGGAAACACGGTGTTTTGTTACCAAACACGGTGCGTTGTCTGGTTACCGGTCCTTCCAATTGTGGAAAAACAAATGTAGTATTCAATTTGATTACAAACCCTAAAGGCTTACGTTTTAATAATTTATATGTATTTTCAAAGTCACTACAACAACCGAAATATCAGTTATTGGAACAAATACTCAATAATGTACCTGAAGTTAAATATTTTAAATTTAACGCGAGCGAGAGTGTCATGCAACCGCAAGAGGCTAAACCATTCTCAGTATTCATATTTGACGATGTATCTTGTGAAAATCAAAATACAATAAGGAATTACTTCGCCATGGGTCGACATAACAACATAGATAGCATTTATATTGGTCAAACTTACAGCAAAATACCGAAACAGCTCATTAGAGACAATGCAAACATGTTAATTGTATTTAAACAGGATGAAACCAACCTAAAACACATATATTATGACCATGTAAGTGCGGATATGCCATTTGAACGATTTAAAGAGTTGTGTGGAAAGGCTTGGGCTGAAAAGTATGGGTTTTTAACAATTATGAAGGAACAACCGCTAAACAATGGTCGATACAGGATAGGATTTGATAAATTTATACTAATACACTGATCATGATGTAAAACATTCATTGTTGTACAACACGTCTTGCTACAAACATGGTTAACCAAGAAAAGTTAATAAAGGAAATAAAATCACTTAGTGATTCTATTCGAGATAAAAACAGAGCATTAAAATTAGGTATTAGCGAAAGGGAGAAATTTCTTGAATCTACTTTTAAACCTATTACTGAACCCTTGAAACAATTAAACAAAAAATTTGCTAAACCCGTTTTGGAAGGAGATGCAATTGCACCTATTACAAAGTTTGAAAGAGAAGATGTAAAATCAGAAGATTTTAGTGATGAAGACCTGGAATCCTCTACATATAGTGGTTTTACCGGTGAAGAACCTGAAAGAGAGCTAGAATCACCAGACTATAGTGGTATAAGAGAATTATATGAAGTAAAAGCTAAAAGAGGACATGAAGATGTATCAACTGCTAGTGAAGAGGAAAAAGAAGAAGAAGCAAGGGAAGGTCCGTCAAACATAAGCTTGTTGGGTGAAAACATTCATAACAAAGGACCTTTAGGAAGGAAATACATGGTAAAAATGTTACTCGGAACAATTCCTAATAAGAATTACCATAGTTATGGAGCGAGATTAACAGAAGATGGTTTAATGATAGGTAATAGCCCGTTAAACGTTGACGAACATGATAATATTGTCATTGGTGATCAAAGGTATAAGGGTACAAAAGGATTATTTGAATTATTATTTGAAAATAAGCCTTCAGTATCGTTAGTGAAAGAAAAAGACATGGAAGCATATAAAAATATTTTGGAACAGACAAATGCATATAGGAGAATGTATTTACCTGACCAACTTCCATTTAGATCTAAGTCTTTAAAATATAGAGAATTTGTATCCAAGTTAATACCAACTAGAAGACAAACAATGCCGTTAACACAAAGAAAACCTGTAAAACGAAGATTTATGGCATCCACTTTAGATGTAAGTGCTCAGGAAAGAAGAAAAAGAAGTAAGTCTGTTACGGGTACAGGTTTAATGAAGAAACTATATAACACAAATGTGATTTATTACAATAATATCAATAAATTGGTGGATAGAATGAAACTAATACATGAAGCTAAAGAAGCGGGTCATACTGGATTGGAAAACGAATGGGTGGCTTTAGTGGATGAACTCCGAAACCGTGGGGTAATCTCATAAAAAATGCGTTACTCACTAGATTACTATTCAGTTGCACCATGAGTGTCGACAAGTTCGGACGTTACTCCTCGGATGGGTTATATTACGCAAATAATTTAAAAAGAGGAGCTGGTTTACCACAAACACCTGATGGGGATTATGATATAACTAATAAAAGGTTAAAAAACATAAAAGATCCCACAGATGAAAACGATGCAATAAATTTAAAAGTATTAAAAGAAAAGATATCACCAACATTAAGACTACAGAAAAACACATATGACGCAGGTAATCATAGAATTGTCAATGTTGGTAAGCCAAATCAAAACGCTGATGCAATAAACAAAGGTTATTTATCATCAGAATTAAAAAATACGTTAAAATTCAATGGAAAAACGTATACTGCTGAAAATAAACGTATATCCAACGTAGATGACCCTAAAGATGCAAAAGACAGCGTAAATAGACGCTATTTACATTCATTAATACCTGAAAAGACAAAAGATGGTTTTTCTTTTTATAAATTTGTTATTAACGATATAGGTTATCCGAAAAATGAAAATGATGCTGTAAATTTAAAATATATAAAAGATCATTGTATTACACGTGATGTAGGAGTTATTGATTGTCTAGGTAATTGTTTAGCGAATGTTAAAGATGGTTCGGCACCATCAGATGGTGCAACAGTGGGTCAAATGAAGGAAACTTTAAAGCAAGAAACATCTGGATTTGTAAAACAGGATCAAGTAGTATCACGGTCGGGTGATGTGTTTGTACAAGGAAATGAAAAGTTTATTTTACTTGAACAAAAAAATAATGTTTGGGATTGCAAAGACATGAAATTATCAAATGTGCAATTAGCTACAGATGCTCATGATGTTCCGATTTTATCACAAGTTTTACATACTAATCCAAACAATTATCATAGAAGTTGGTTGGGTACAAATAGAAGAATAATTGACATATTTCCAGGTATCGATGATTACGATTGTGTTGTAGTAAAACAATCTTTAATATTAGACAAACCAAAAGGTAGTACTTTCAATGCGAAAAATAAGAAAATAGGTAATTTGGCACAAGGAACAGATCCAAAGGATGCTGCAACTGTAGGACAAACATTACAATATGATAGTGCAAATCAAGAGTTTATTTATAATACCAAAAGATTTAAATTAATGGATGTAAATGATTATCAAAATATATTAATTGCAGATCCAAATTCATTTAGCGGATTTAGAAAATTGTCTGGTGAGGAATTTATTCATAAAAATCATGTATTTAGAAATGAAGCAGACAGATCATTAATTAGTGCAGATTTAAAATATTTTAAATGTCCCGGGAATGATGCAAATGTAACTGATGAAGACTAAGAATTTGTATAAAAACTGATATGGGTTAGAAATCGGGACTAATATTATAAAAATGGGTTACACTCTAGAATGTTATTCAGTTGCACCATGAGTGTTGACAAGTTCGGACGGTATTCATCAGATGGATTATATTACTTTAATACTTTAAAAAGAGGTGTTGGATTACCACAAACACCTGATGGAGATTATGATATTAGTAATAAACGGTTAAAAAACATTAATGATCCCACAGATGAAAATGATGCAATAAATTTAAAAGTATTAAAAAAAGAGATAGTACCAACACTGAAATTAGATAAAAACACATATAACGCGGGTAATCATAGAATTTCCAACGTTGGTAAGCCAAATCAAAATGCTGATGCAATAAACAGAGGTTATTTATCATCGGAATTAAAGAATACGTTAAAATTTAATGGAAAAACGTATAATGCTGAAAATCGGCGTATATCCAACGTAGCAGACCCTGTAGATGAAAAAGACAGCATAAATAGACGCTATTTACATTCTATAATACCTGAAAAGACAAAAGATGGGTTTTCTTTTTATAAATTTGTTATTAACGATATAGGTTATCCAAAAAATGAAAATGATGCTGTAAATTTAAAATACATCAAAGATCATTGTATTACACGTGATGTAGGAGTTATTGACTGTCTTGGTAATTGTTTAGCGAATGTAAAAGATGATTTTGCACCATCAGATGGTGCAACGGTGGGTCAAATGAAGGAAACTTTAAAACAAGAAACCTCCGGTTTTGTGAAACAAAACCAAGTAGTGACACGTCAAGGAGATGTATTTGTACAAGGAAATAAAAAGTTTACTTTACTTGAAGAAAACAATTATGTTTGGGATGGTAAAGGAAAGTTATTGACAAATTTAGGTATTGGTGAAAAGCCTGGTGATGCTGTTACTTATGAACAGATAATACAATTAGAGCCAACTGGAAAAAAATGGTGGAATTGTGATAACAAACGATTAACAAATGTTGCAGACCCTGATTATGCCAATAACGCTGTAACTGTTAATTTTCTTGTTAAAGTAATAGGTAATTTATTATTTGATATGCATAATTATATTGTAGCAGGACAACATAAACCTATTGACGAAAAAATGAGAAATACATGGATTAAACAAGAAATTCTTTATAAATATTTTTTTAATCATAACACACAAAAGTTTAGATCATCAGATTGGGGTACTTTTGATATTTAACTAAATAACACCATATATTACATCATTTATGTGCAACCTGTCATAGAGGTAACACATGGGTTACGCTTTTCAAATATAAAAGACAATCATGGCGTTTCATTACACCAGTCCATATCGAGACACTATACGGAAAGGAGGCGGTATCACGTCCACAGCGGTTTCTCTGTTAAGTAAAGCTTTAAATCGTATTCCAGTAGGATCTATCGTAAACAGAGCAATAGACGCTTTACCATACGAATTTCACATACCGGGAGGTTATCAGTATTGCGGACCAGGAACTAAATTAAAAAAACGACTGGAAAGAGGTGATCCAGGCATAAATAAGTTAGATCAGGCTTGTAAAGAACACGATATCGCATATTCCACGTTTACCGATTCAAAAAATAGGTCAATCGCTGATAAAAAGCTAGCGAATATAGCTTGGCAACGAGTAAAGTCTAGTGACGCTAGTATTGCGGAAAAAGCAGCAGCTTTAGCGGTAACAGCAGGTATGAAGGCTAAAACAGCGGTAGGAGGTGGAAAAAGGAGGGGTAAGAATAAAAAAGGATCAACCAAGAGAAAACATGGTGGTAATATTAGACTAAAAAGACGTTCTCCGAGGAAAAATAATAAAAAACCGACAATATGGTCAATGGTAAAAAACGGGGCTGGTCTATACCTAAGACCGTATCGTGCATATTAAATAAAAGAAATCAATTGGTTATACCACATAAAGCGTTGACTAATGTTGAATTATTTAAATATATTTCCTGTTTAAAAATACCATTTTTCCGCGGAGTATTTATGAAAGACAGTTTACCAAAGAAAATATGGAAAAATGAGACTGGAATCGTAAATTTGGATAATACTGAAGGGTCCGGCACCCATTGGGTGTGTTATAAGAAACTAAATAGTAATGTATATTATTTTGATAGTTTTGGAAATTTGCCACCACCTAAAGAACTTGAACATTACTTTAAATCTGCTAAAAACATATATTACAACTATAAAAGAGAACAACCTGATAATACTTCAATATGCGGCCATTTATGTTTGGAATTCCTAGCTAAAAGTATCAGTCACTATTGAGATGTCTTCCTATACGGTATCATTAACAGGAAAATCGTCCACTTTACGAAGTATCCTTTTTCCAGCGTTACGCTTGCAAAAAGGAAGATTTTGGGAGGCAGCACTGTTGGATTTTACAACTTACAACTCTATTCCCAATGTTACGGAAGGTAAAAATAACTTATTGCATTATTATAAAGGAAAAGATGCCAGTGGTAAGTTAACAGACTTAGAAGAGTGCAGTTTACCCACAGGTTCTTATGAAATTGATCATATTAATGAATTTTTGCAAAATAAAATGGGAAAAGACAATATATCGCTAAAAGGTAATAATAATACAATGAAAGCTGAGCTTACTTCAAAATATTATATAGATTTCACTAAGCCAAACTCAATTGGTGATTTATTAGGATTTCCCAAAGATGGAGCAATTTTAGAACCAAATAAAACACATTCCGGTAAACAAACTGTAACAATATTAAAAGTCAATAGTATAGACATAACTTGTAACATTATACAAGGAGCTTACAGAGATGGAGCAAATACTCATATAATACATACTTTTTACCCCAGTGTACCACCTGGATTTAAAATTGTTGAAAAGCCGCAAAACCTGGTATATCTACCTTTGAACACCACTTTCATTTCAGACATCGTGTTGAACGTATTGGATCAAGACGGTAACTTGATAGATTTCCGAGAAGAGCCTATTACGGTTAGATTACATTTAAAATCAACACTTTAATACAAAATCATGGGTTTAACATTTAAAAGCGAACAACCTACGGGAATCCGCATTAGTAGCTCTTCAGCTGTGGAGGAGTTAACACGCGAGAACATTCGTTTCTTAGAGAGAATTGGATTAAAAGTAACCGATAATGGATATACTGGATATAGCTCAGGGTCCAACATTCGACGAAACCCTATGGGAAAAAGAATATCACACCCACAACCCATACACTTCATCAAAATTAAACAATAACAATGAAATTCGTATTCCCATACAAAATCAAGACATTTACACACTACCATGTGAAAGTTACTTGTATATTGAAGGAAAAGTTACTAAAAAGGACGGTACTACTACTGGTACAACAGTTCCATTTATAAATAATCCCATGGCTTTCCTGTTTGATGAAATTAGATATGAAATATCAGGTGTAACAGTTGATTCTACAAAAAAAGTAGGTATTGCAACAACTTTAAAGGGATTAACATCTATATCACCTAATGAAACCAATTTAATACAACCTGCAGGATGGGTTTTACCTGCAAAAGACACAATCACTCCAGATACAAATGGAAATTTTGATTTTCATATTCCGTTACGTTTGTTGCTTGGTTTTGCTGAAGATTATAGGAAAATAATATTAAACGTTAAACAAGAATTAGTTTTGTTGAGATCTTCAAACGATAAAGATATTATTAAAGCTCCAGACGGTACAACAGATGCAACTTTAGAATGGAAATTAACATTAGACAAAATTGTATGGAGAGTTCCACATGTAATATTAGCTGACGAGCATAGAATGCTACTATTAAGAAAGTTAAAGGCTGATCGTGATATTGTAATTCCTTTTAGAAGTTGGGAATTTCATGAACATCCCAGCTTGCCAACTACGGATCGACACACTTGGACAGTTAAAACATCTAATTATGTGGAACGAGCCAGGTATATTATATTTGGTTTACAAACAGGCAGAAGAGACACCATCACCAAACATGCAGGCCAATTTGATCATTGCAACTTGAAAAATATTAAAGTTTATTTAAATTCACAATTTTTTCCATACGATAATTTAAATGTGTCATTCGCTAATAAAAAGTACAGCATATTGTACGATATGTATGCAAGATTCCAAAGTTCATATTATGGTAAAACGAATGCACCTTTACTATCACCAGAAAAATACTTAGATGGTTACCCTATAGTTGTAATCGATTGTTCTAAACAAAATGAATCGGTAAAATCATCAAGTGTAGATATAAAAATAGAAATGGAATTCAACGCGCCTATATCGGCTAATACAACTGCATACTGTTTAATTCTACATGATAAAATCGTAACATACACACCTTTAACTGGAATTGTTAAAAATGTATTGTAAAAGACCGGTTTTCCTACATTCCAATGCATTCCGCGAGTATAAAAGCAGAGCGTTCAGCTCGCTCCTTATCAGTTTGTTGCCTGTTGTTGTATGGGTAGCATCTTATTCAATATGGCTTCTCCTAGTGGTACACAAGAAAATGTAGTAGATATTGAGAAGGAGATATCCGACTTTTTAGATCTTCAAGGTCAACCGGAGGGAGATGAACACAACGCTTGCGGACAACTCCACGCCAGTAATAATGTTGAGGAAAAAGGTAAAAGAAGAAAGAATGCACACAAGAGGAAAAGGGATATTGAAGATAATATTTCTCCTAACATATTAAGTGAGGTATTCTTGCGAATATTTTACCCAATCTCTTCCAGTTTGGACAAAAGTGTTTTAATCGGTGTTATGAAATCTACAGATTATTCCCCTACTGTAATTTTAACTCATGGACCCAAAATGATTTTGTTTACGGACACTGCTTGGGAATCGTTTATGAAACACTTGCATCTGCTAGAATGCTATTTAAGTAGTAACATGTTTGGAAGAAAGACAAGAGTAGGCCTTTTGGATTCAAATGTGGAAATCGATATTGTTAAACATCGTGGTGATCATCAGTTGCGGTTTAGAGACACAACAAGACATGATAACAAGATTCAACTTAATCGAGAAGAGTTTTTTATTCTAACTTGTGCAACTGAACCAATAACGAGATACTTGAGACAACTGGTGTTTTCAAGTTCAATTATTAAAGATTATCTGGAAGACACTTTGGACAAACAACCGGACGCACCTATATTGTACGGACCTGTAGATACTTCTATATTCAATAGGGTTCCTCATGAAGTACAAATGTGGAGACAATTGGAAAAGTACGCTCAACTACATAAGAAATCAGTAAAACATGAAAAAGAGGAAGAAGAAGGAGGAGAAGAATCAAGTGTTAGTGATGAAAATGAAAACAAGGAAAATGTAAAGATGGAAACCTAAATGACAATTAACTACACAGCAATGGTTAATTTTTAAAACAATATCAAACACTTTGTGGGGTTAGGCCTACCGGGGACGGTGCCCACGTTAAATATACACCAACGCGCCAACAACTGTACGGCCGGGTATAAAAGTCGTACCTACCGTGGTGTGGAAATCAGTTGACCTTTGGACTTCGTCATGAGCAGACGAGTGATCTTCGCAATGGACAAGGAAGAAGAACAAGTAAAGTCCAAACCTGGTATAATTGAGTTCCAAGCGTTTCGGGGTAATGATGATAGATTTATCATAAAAGAACTTGTGTTTTTCGACATCAATACAAGTGTTCCTTATTCGTTTTTATTTAAACCACCATGTTCTTATTCATCTTTAACCAGTAAAGCCGCTACTACCAACAGATGGATTTCAAAACACTTCCATCATATCGATTGGTATGATGGTTTTACAAGTTACACGGACTTGTATCACATTATGCATCACTTTTCAGACAAGTTTACCAATATTTACACAAAGGGGCTGGAAAAGAAAAGATGGATCGAAGGATTTACTCATGTTCCGGTTAATGATGTGGATTTGGATAAAAACTACAAGTATACGATGGAAAATGTTTGTATTTGTACTAAAAGTCCAGAACATGAAAAAGATAGACATTGCGCTTTAAAAAACGCCTATAAACTCGCATCTTACCTTCAAAGTGGGGAAATGGGGAGTGGTGGGGGTAACGGGGGTTATATAAGTGAGGAGCAGACCGGGACCTGGCATGAGTATTACTCGAGATTCCGAGACGACAACATCTCCCAGCAAGAAGACGAAGAAGACGATCTATAACTTGACCATGGCATCTCACCAGTTCCTGCAAACTTTGGTGTAGCAGTTCAATGCTCACTCCAAATCTACCATACTACCCGTCAAGAAGTGTTCCGAACTTAAAGACGAGAAGCACTACATTATCCACGCCATGAAGAAGATGGAGACTACAGTTGGAGAGGCCATCTGCTGCAGTCTTAGCGAGGCACCATTCACTCCGGGGGATGAGCCCAAGTTCCAAGTCTACCTGCCGAAACGGTTCGTCCATCTCCTCCAGAACGAGGATCTGCGCTCCATCCAACCCGGCTGTCTCTACCTGGTTTCCCACGGTTGCACGGGTAGCAATTCCACCGAGTTGACCATCCACATCGCCGACAAGCAGCAGTGTTAGATTTAAGTTTTACTGTTGTAAATATGTTATTGTAACGTTTTATAAATAAATAAACCATAAAAAACAAAAGACAAAAAAATGCAACATATCAATATGTGAAGTTTGTCACATATTAATATGTTGCATTTTTTTTTTAAACTTCGCGGGTGACCTTGACCTTTGACCTTTGCATTTCACAGTTACCCCCACCACGCTACAAGTCAAACCTGTTTGAATGCAAACACCCCCACCACTTTTTCATATACCTCCAAGCGCTGTGCCTTGGCTTCATTTCTACTCCGGCAGCCAACCTAGCAACATCAGGATGTCTCTCAACGTAAGCTGTGCCAGCTATGAGGAGGTGACTATCAAAACACAACAGGAGCTGAACGATTTGTACAAGGAGTTGCAGCTAATGGTGGCAAGAGGCTACCGTATAAATGTGCAAGTCTACGCTTGCAATATACGGAACACCCGGCAGCCAAAGGAAGAGCCTGGACACTCATCGACAGCTTCCTCACCGACGTCCATGAAGACCGAGCCGGACAACTTGGATTACTTCAGCTGACTAGCAGTTGTATTTCTTGTTCTAACCATTGTAGAATATGTTTATTTTTTCATTATATTAAAGAAGTAAAAGAGCAAAAACACCTATCTTGTTACTGACATATTAGCTCAGTAACAAGATAGGTTTTTTTAAAACACAATTTGAATGACCTTGAAACTTCCCCCTCCACTGCTTTGCTACCCCCACCACTTCACTATTGGTGTACATGGCACATCACGATTAGAAACCTCATTCCATCTTCAACAGCCAAACCGACAACATCAACAATGGCAAACCTACCAACAGATGAAAGATGTCCTCACGCATGCTGCGACTTCATCCACGAGTTAGAGAAAAGGATGCAAGAGAGGGAGATAAGAAGAAAGCAGATCCACTCAGAAAATATCATGATAGTCAACGGCTATCTTTTATTGTTCGGCCTTATTATGGTTGTACTTTTCATACTATATGGTATAGTCACATGTGTCGGCAAGGTTGCAGAAGAAAACGCCCGCCACCATCAGTTGGAAAGTTTCAATGTTACTTTGTAGGTTTTCCTTTTTTTTAAAACTCCGTTTGGATGACCTTGAAACTCCCCCCACCACTTCACCATGTTCCTGCATGAGTATCACATCACCCGTCATTCCTTGTTCGACAAGCAACCATGGCGGACAACACCATCAGCCAAGCTGACTCCACTACTGATGTTGGAACGACCTTGAACTTTCCCCTCCACTCCTTCCTTTTTTAAAACCCAATTTTAAATGATCTTGAAATTTCCCCCTCTACTTTTCGATAATGTTACAACTGACTGCAGCTCACCTCATTCCTTGCTTAGCTGCCATGGCGGAAAGAACTCTTTCTCAAGTTGACTCCACTACGGACGAAGCATTTCCCTTGCGGTGGACTGTTCATTTACAGGATGCGACAGAAGTGGAAGTCTTGTATCAAAAATTACTCAATGTATTAAATGGGAACCCTGGACCTCTTGAATGTAGAATGGATTTGAATTTTGATGCAACCAGGGTCGGCACAGAACCTTCAACTTCAAGCCAGCCTCAGCAACGAGATTTTACACATTTATACACTCCAATATCACCGGAAGGTGTAACTGTCTGCGAGGCTGACTCAACTACACGTTATGTTCAGCCGAAGCCTTGGGTGTTGATTATTAACAATGTGTACAAAGTGGAATTGGTATGTAATAGATTAAAGGAGTTGATGGTACAAGATCCAGGCCTGCGCTTTCAAATAGATATACATTTCATCTGGAGAGCACCTGCGCGGGGCTCTTCGTCTGACAGCTCTCCAAGTACGACGGACGAGGAGGACAACTAGTCATCTTTTTTAAAACTCCGTTTGAATGACCTTGACCTTTCCCCCTCCACTGAGTTTATTTAAGGTGCACTCTCACTGACTACAGCATCATTTCATCGCGCACCTTCACCGCAGCAACATGGACATTCAACTCAACTACTGTTGCGAACAGAAATGTTTTTCATGGCCAAATGACATTGATGTGGTGGATGGTCTGGCTTGTAGAACATGTGAAGCTTTTGGTCAGTGCATGTGTAAGTGCAAGTCTTGGAAGAAGCCGAAACCGAAGTTGAAGACATTCCATGTGTACCAAATGAGAGGGCATAAGTACACTTGCTGCCCTGAACGTTGCATTGAATTCAAACTAAAACAGCTAACTGGCTGCAAATTGTGCAACAATCATTTTGCAGGTTTTTGCAAACATTATTTAGGAGCGTGTCAATACAGATCAACTTGGCATACCGAAGCACTCACTATCAATGAAATCGCTATAGACTCACAAGAGTAGTCTTTCTACTCTTTGACTTTTTTTAAACTCCGTTTAAATGACCTTAAAATTTCCCCCACCACTTCCCCATATATCTAGAGTACGCAGGGCCCGGAGGTCAGTCGCTCGGCGGCTGTCGTAGGATGCACATCCGTGTTGTGCAGTCTGCTGTGCAGTTTTGATTTTAACCAGTTCAATGTCACCACACTTGAACTCTGGCGAAAACGTCAAGCTGTTAAACACAATCCTAAGCCCCAGGTTCACAGTCAACCTCAAGGTCATCACACTTTAACATGTAAATTTAAGGTAGCACCAAAACGGTGCTACCTGGCTTGACATTTTCAAGTTTCCCGAGGTCATCGCAGTTCCCCCACCACTTCCCATATACCTAGAGTGCGCGGGGCCGGACAGTCAGTCGCTCGGTGTCTGTCGTAGGGTGCACATCGCGGTTGTAGTACTGGTCTAAAGGGGGCTGCTGGCTCACTTCAAGGTCACCCGAGCGGTGTCACATGACGGTTTAGGCAGAGTCACGTTGCAAACTTGCAGTTTCCTCAGCACTTTTGCTGTTTCTCGTCTAATTTCGCTCCAAGTCGTCAAGGTCATGGGAACCGGACTGAAACTCGGAGCGTAGTGCGAGAAACAGCAAAAGTGCCAAAAAATTTTAGGTTTCAGCGTGACCTTGACCTTTGTGACATCGATGACGTCATTTTGGTGACGTAAGGGGTGATGACGTCATCAGCACGTCATTTCTGTGACGTCATGGGTGTGACGTCATGGATGTGACGTCATTGGTGATGACGTCATCGATTGCGTCATCGATGACGTCATCGGTGAGGTCATTGACCTCGATGACGTCATCCCTCAGGTGACCTTGAAGTGAGCCAGCAGCCCCCTTTTTCCACTACTATCACGAATCACATGCGCTGATGTTTATTATCCACTCCATATCCATGAGTGGCGTACATTCATGTGTATATTTCTCCCCCCCCCCCCCCCCGGCCACACCGTACCGCCCCACAACTTCCGTTTCCTCGGATGTGTTTACTGCCGCTGCCGCTCGCGCCGCCACTGGTCAGTCACGCTATGTTGATCGTAAATACATTTACCTTCCTTCCCAATTATTTACTGAAAATGGTTAGTATAAATATTTTCTTACGTCTTACGCTATTTTGACAATGTCACAGACTTGTACTAAAACTCAAAATTCTGAACCAATCGTAGTTTTTAGGTTACGACGAGAATAATTTACTAACTAAACGAACAGTTTGATTAACGAACGACTTACTAAAGGAAAAAAGAAAGTCATTTTCGATTCTCGTTCCCGATTCCACGGCAAATAGAAACTGGGTCCTTGCTGAAATTCTCAAAATAAAGAATTTCGTCCAGGATTTAACTGGCAACTTTTTTAGATTATGAAGGAGTTTTAACCACTTCAATACCGATTATCGTTTACAAAATATGTTAGTACTACAGAACAGAAAAATAAATTTTATGTGTCTTCAGTAAACCGTTTCAAGCTTTAATTTTATTCTCGAAACACTTTAAACATTTTATATTCTAACCTCCACTAACTCAGAAAATGCTCGCCATATGTGTGTTTTAGGTGAAGGCGATACAAAAGTGTGCTTTACAGGTTTTTGGTGACTTGGCCCTTTTACAGTATTCAAGAATTTTTTGAGGTACCTTCATCTGAATTGAACTCAGTTTTCTGTTAAAGTAGTTTATTCTATAAGTTGTTTTATTCATGTCTATTATGTTAGTTCTATTTGTTATCTTGTCCTCAGTGCCAAGTACTTTCAGCTAAATGTTTATTGTTTGTTATAGCCTTATTAATCAGTCATCTCTTAAATCTCGTCATTTTAATATTTACTTTGCTAATTTCCTGTAATGTAATTTTTTTACAAACATATGTAAAGCCTGTATTATGTAATCTTATGTTTAATGACCAAATAAATTATTCTGATTCTGACTCAATTCATAAATTTACCATTTAGTTTGAAAAAATATACTTTACCTAACACAAAATTACCAAAAAATATTCTATGAATATAATTTTTAGTTCGAATCAATTTGCCGTGAGTGATATTGTCTCTCAAGAGGAAGGGCATGAAACAGAAGTTAGCTAATAATCGTGTCGTGTCGAGGGTAGGGGGCAAGAGGGGGCAGGGAGACCATTATCCCCCCGATTCACTGGCTGTCCACAAAATATTAGCCCGACAGCCGAGCTGTAAAGCGAATGTAGCGGACTGGAGTGTGAAATTGGTCCCGGTATTGTCCCCATTGTTTATCGGCCGGCGATGAATCGTTCTTCGACCTGTATCTTTATCTACCCAGAGTTACATACCCTTTCATTTTGTGAGGATCGTTTACATGATGAATCGTTTTCAGTTCTGAATACTTTTTACAATCTTTCATTGGTCTCCTACTCACTCTTTCATTTATAGTAACTAGTGTTGCTCGAAATAGAGCAATTGAGAATAATTTGGACTATCACATATCACGTCATTAAATCAATTAGGCTACACACGACCAATTCAATATTGCGATTATTAATAATCACCAACCACCCAAAACTACAGCTGAACATTAACAGATCTATAAAAAGGTCAATGTTATTAATGGGAAAATTTCTATTTTCAAAAATGGATTGTGCTTTTATTCTAGGTTCGATTCTCCTCAATTTTTTGTGGAAACATCTACAGACCAAGCCGTATCAAACTAAAATTTAAAATTGGTTAAAAATTGTAGGATTACTTCCAATAACAAAACCTCTTAGCGTATTAAATAAGTATAGATTTGTTTATATACGTCACTAATTTACTTATACTTCACAATCTAACTCAATAATCGGCCTTCTTGTTGTTTTTTATTCATACACTTTCTTCGGGAAACATCTTAACCAAGGGTTACAATATATTTTTGAAGCCAACCCCGGGCATTTTTGTAGTAGCTTACTACATAAACAGAACGACATTTACCCCACCCCTCCCCCACCAGTGTGAATTATTCAGGAAACAGAATAATTAAGAGACATTTATGTTTTGACAAATTTAAAACAATACAGTAACCTAATTTTTGTTAGGCATAGTCAAGATGATGAAAAAGAACCAGTTTGAGTAACCATTAATCGAATGAACAGGTAGAGCTTCATTATTATAAAATAATACTTCGTACAGAGAATTCAAAATACATTTTACATAACCAGCTGGATAACCTATGGTTCCTACTTCCCAGGATTAGAG
This sequence comes from Neoaliturus tenellus, assembly GCA_030545055.2. Classification (NCBI taxonomy): domain Eukaryota; kingdom Metazoa; phylum Arthropoda; class Insecta; order Hemiptera; family Cicadellidae; genus Neoaliturus; species Neoaliturus tenellus. The sequence continues at coordinate 221,154,430 of CM061531.1, forward strand.
ATCATCGCTGTAACCTAATTTCGATTATGCTTTCTTTTAATCACTATTATTCTATCTGAAGCCCAAAAAATCATAGAAAGGGCTAAAGTATGTTAAGTGCAATCACTCCGCAAAAAGCCATTTCCCTGCCTGCTTGGAAACTGCAATAATGTTTAATTTAATTCGTCACTATATGAGAAGAAATTTGATAGTAAAAACCTAACCTCTTTCTTCCTGTTAACACTGTGTTGTTCCTAGTAAATTTTCAGATAAAATTGATCATGAAATAAACCCTTAAAAACCCGGGCAAGTGGCAACCCCGGACCGGACACCGCACAGGCCCTCAAACCCCGGGCGGTCCGGGGTAATCCCGGACGTCTGGTAACCCTATCTTTACCGCACACTAATCATACACGTCTTCCTGCTACATTTGTACCACACAATAATTATAAACGTCCTTCGTGCCACATATTTATAATTCAATAATCATACACGTTCTTCCTGCTACATTTGTACCACACAATAATTATAAACGTCCTTCGTGCCACATATTTATAATTCAATAATCATACACGTTCTTCCTGCTACATTTGTACCACACAATAATTATAAACGTCCTTCGTGCCACATATTTATAATTCAATAATCATACACGTTCTTCCTGCTACATTTGTACCACACAATAATTATAAACGTCCTTCGTGCCACATATTTATAATTCAATAATCATACACGTTCTTCCTGCTACATTTGTACCACACAATAATTATAAACGTCCTTCGTGCCACATATTTATAATTCAATAATCATACACGTTCTTCCTGCTACATTTGTACCACACAATAATTATAAACGTCCTTCGTGCCACATATTTATAATTCAATAATCATACACGTTCTTCCTGCTACATTTGTACCACACAATAATTATAAACGTCCTTCGTGCCACATATTTATAATTCAATAATCATACACGTTCTTCCTGCTACATTTGTACCACACAATAATTATAAACGTCCTTCGTGCCACATATTTATAATTCAATAATCATACACGTTCTTCCTGCTACATTTGTACCACACAATAATTATAAACGTCCTTCGTGCCACATATTTATAATTCAATAATCATACACGTTCTTCCTGCTACATTTGTACCACACAATAATTATAAACGTCCTTCGTGCCACATATTTATAATTCAATAATCATACACGTTCTTCCTGCTACATTTGTACCACACAATAATTATAAACGTCCTTCGTGCCACATATTTATAATTCAATAATCATACACGTCTTCCTGCTACATTTGTACAACACAATAATTATAAACGTCCTTCGTGCCACATATTTATAATTCAATAATCATACACGTTCTTCCTGCTACATTTGTACCACACAATAATCAAACGGGGTTTTCCAGCTACATCTGTACAACACACAATAATTACACACGTCCTTCGTGCCACGTCTTTATCACTCAATAATCATACACGATTTATTTCGTTCTACATCTTAAGCACACAATAATCATACACGTTATCGTTCTACATCTTTATCACGCAATAATAATACACGTTCTTCCTGCTACATTTGTACCTCACGATAATCATACGGGGGTTTCCAGCTACATCTGTGTAACACAATAATTATACAGGTCCTTCGTGCCACATCTTGATAATTCAATAATCATACACGTTATCGTTCTACATCTTAGGCACACAATAATCATATACGTTATCGTTCTACATCTTTATCACACAATAATAATACTCGTTCTTCCTGCTACAACTTTATCATTCAATAATCATACACGATTTATTTCGTTCTACATCTTTATCACACAATAAGAATACACGTTCTTCCAGCTACAAATGAAACATACAACAATCATACACGTTTTTCGTGTTCCATCATTATCACTCAATAATCATACACGTTTACGTCCTACATCTATAGGCCTACCACACAATAATCATAGCCTACACGTCTTTCTAAATACAGTGAAACTTTTTAAAATCATGAATGATTGTTCTGGGACTTGATTAGGCTATGTTTTTGTAATCTTCTTTTGATGGTGAACAAACTTTTGAATTTGTTGTATTCTGAAATAGTCGGCATTGTTTACTTGAGAAAATTTTCAATCTTTAAGTTTTTATCGTAATGTCACATTTTACTACACAAATACATATAACTTTAAATGCATATGAAACTTTAATTACAGCGAGGTCTTACATGAGGAGTTGAATATTTGCATTCACAATCTATCATATTTGCCACTTTTCTTTCATTATGACGGTGATGAATCTGTACAATTTTCCACATATAATTCCATTTAGTGATGATTATGACCTAATACATGACGAGTTCTCGGCCTGATAATTTTATTGACGATGAAATTCACTTATTGACTTTGACTATATAGGCCTATTATTCTTTAGCATTTATCCACTTGCACCCTCTAATCATACCCCCCTCTCTTTCTATCACGACATGCATTTCACTACACTTTTTTATCGTTTTCTTTCGGTCAATATCTTCTCAACAAACTCATTCTTTCCCAAATTGTTAATATGAATAATTTTTCAGATTTTAATCGTCTCTTTCAGAACTATACACTGACTACGATTCATTTACCGATCTCTAAATCTTTTCAGAAAAAAATACTCTCGGGCATGTAACTTTATATGTAAACCACAAGATTCTCGTCAACAACTTATTGAGTTATATGGTGTCCCCCACTCAAACTTGCACATCTTTCACAACACATTCCGGGAATATCTTTTGATTGACTTCGATCCAAAAGTTCTTTTATTTGTACAATATTTGTTCAGCGTCTTGATTCAACGTGCATCCCATGTTTTTGTTTCTTGTTTTACGAGTTAACTGTTGTTTAATCGTGATCGTTCAATTCCCTGTATTTATGTGATATAGCAATTAAAAGCTCACTGTGATCGTTTTTATTTTTAGCTATTACAATATGTATACGTGGTAATTGTATACGAGGTAAATAAATTTTTGTCTTTCACCAAGCTAAGTTTTGTTCAAACATAAATACAAAATGCACCTTGAATTCTTATTGTTTGAAAGTTGTCATAAAATTGCATGAATTTTACTTTGAAAATAATTGTTATTAATAGTTATAGTCCTATTTAATTTTAAAGCGTTAAACAGCCTTTAATTTTACATATTTTAGACTTTATTTTTTCATTTTTTATATGAGGGCTTATCTAAACCAGCAGTAATCTTAAACCAAGCTTATAAATATAATCTACCTAGAAAAATACAGCCTCAAATGTTCTGATCAGAGTTTGGTTTGCAGTTTTTTGTCCCGGATAAAATTAATAAAACATTGAATTAATCAATGAATTAATATTTTCTAACGATGCTAAAGAGCATATAAGTAGCACGAAAGAAACCGAAAAATAAAAACTTTTAAGGATATAGGTATGCAGGAAAACGCATTTCCCCCTAAAATATTAATTATTACTTCGAATTAAATTTAACTGTTTATAGTAACTAAATCAGTTGAAACTTTCCATTTAGTGAAATCTATTTAATCAGCTAATTTATTAATTTAGATTGGTGTTTATTCTGTTCGAACTTTGCGTCAGTAATTTTCACTCCGGGTTTACCAAGACGAAAAATGTCATATCGCATAAGTTTTAGAATTCAATGAATGATAGAAAACTATCAGGTAGATTAAAGCGAAGCTTGTTGTACAGTGGCGTTTTTTAATATTGGTAAAAAGTGAAAATACATGTTGGTGAAAGTGTATCTAAAGTCTTTTTAATTCCAGTGTTATTAACATGCTAATATTCCCATTCCACCAGAAATGTTACTTTTTACTTGATTCACTTAAGTGACACATTATACCTTGACGAAACATTTTGAAATTTGCCAACCTCTCATAATTCATAATTGAAACCTCGCCAACATAAATAACGGTTGTAGTGTAAAGTATTAAAAACAAAACATTTTTAATGAAAAATTGATTATAGTTTTGTCTGAGAAAAGTGGTATTTTTACAAGTCGGGACTATAATGTTCCGAATACGTGTACACGGATTATTTCATACTGTATTACAGTAGTTGTTGCGGTGGCGGCGCCGGACGCAATGTAAGCGCTCGCCTGTGCTGCGGGTTGCAGACCTAGGCTCGCACGGCGCTCAGCCTCACGCTGCATTCATTGATCCTTAGACTGACCTATTTACCCCCTTATCGTATACAAACCCCCGCCTTTTATAAGGGCGTACCGCCAAGGTGTTCGTGTATTTACGCACTACTTGTCACGTGTATATAAACGTAGGCCTACACTGTGATACAAAAAATAGTGCATTTACTTGTGATTTCCGAGTTTTAGTATTTTTAAGAATTTGGTTTTATTGATTGTTTACGTATTAAAGTGATGTTAAAAAACGGTCTGTGTTCTTAAAGAAGTGAATGATTTATAGTAATTAAGGAATAGAAAATTAAAGAATAAAAACCTTTAAAATACTTCCTAAAAAATATTTCCGCTAAAAATATAAAGTTTAAGGAAAACACAATTCATTTTTAATTACATAAGGTTAACACAAAATTTTGCAAACGCTAAATGATTAATTGTTGCTGCAGAGGAATAATAAATTGTTGTGGACTGTTTATTACTAAAATTCCACAAAATCTTGTGGTTATTATAGTGTGAACCAACGTTTGGTCTATTAACATGTTAAGCTTATGCCACATAATATTAAACTAAACCCGTAGAATAAAAATTATATTCCCATACATCCAATCGTCGATGTTTCTATTATGAATGTTCGTAATTTATCAATATCAAAGGTATTAAATATCTTAATGCTAATAAATTAATTGGTTGTATTTTTAACATGGTAAGTATATAGTAATTCCAAAACTGCGTTTTCGATTTCCCACAGTGAAAACGCTAAATCGGCAATGAAATCAAACAATAAAAATCGGGGCCACAGGGAGCAGGGCGGGGAGGCGGCTGCTAGTTACAGTTATCCTAATTTCGCTCTGACGTCATAGCAGAATCCCACAATGCATCAGCCGGAGGGCAACATAACCATAACACGGCACGGGTGCCCTAGCGTGCCGTGCCCTGGGGCACGATACGCACCAACTCCACGCACCGCACGCACAACACGTACACGATGACACGTCACTCCACGGGTGTCGTACGTGGCTACACAAACGCACTTGCTTACCTTACACGGTAAATTAACTCCAGAATAATTCTCTATCCGAACCACTACACTGGCTGACCGCAGGATCACTGAGGGTCGCGGGTGGGATGAGCGCGGGCCGAGGGCCGAGGACTGGGGGATGGTGTGGCACTCGGCGCGTAGCTCACACTTGACACTCGGTCACTCCCGTGTTGTCGCTCGCCGCCGCCGTCTCCCCGCCACTCTCACTCCTCGGTGATAGCTAGTCATGCAGACAGTTACCTGCTCTACTCCCCATCCTGTCGAGCCATCACGGAGTGTAGGCTACTCTGACTGGCCGAGCCGCGCCCCGTATCCCGGCTTGCTAGTCAGATCAATACGCGCGCTAGTTCGCCCGCCGGCCGCTGCGCCGCGCCACCGCTACCCCACGGCGAAAATCGGTACGACACGCCCCTCGCACAATTATGTTTATGCCAATTTATTTTTAGGATTCCAATAATAATTAGCAGCTAAAGTTATCTCTCTTATGTAATTTTTCTCGGGCATAAACAATCTCTGTGGAGCCAATTTTAAAGTATTTTCATCGTATTTCCTTTAATAGAGGGGGGAAGACCTGTGAAAGTAAATAGTAGGTAACTTAGAAATGGAAAGTTAAAGGATGTTTTGTTATAGTCCTTAACTATTTTGCTTCGAAATAGCCGATTGGGCTACAAATCGAAATTATTTCTCATCGGGATAATGAACTTTCTGACCCGATTTTAACAAACATAATGCCGTATCTTAGAATGTAATTTGAAAGCACTAGCAAATAGTTGTAATTTGCTTCTAAAAAATATAAGAGAAAACGTTTTCAAAATTATGTTTAATATTGAGAACGATTTCGTTCGCTCCACTCAACCACCTCTCAGGACGGTATACACACCCGCAACGAGTGCTGCATTCTGTTGTGTACATCTTGAACCATCTCGATCGGAATCATATCTATTTTATCAAGGAAATCTAGAATAGCAAAATAAGCACTGTCCAAAAAATTATAACGTAAAAAATTTCAAAGCAATCAATCAAAATCTCTTTATTTTCAAAGCAATAATGGAATGTTAAAACAAAAATGAACCTCTATAGGTATGTCTCTGTATTGTTTATATTGACTTTAATCTTAAATTTTCACTATTTTAATTTAATTTTAGGTCAACACCTAAACTTAATCAACATTCATAACGAAAAAACTTGATAATAATATTAACAAGGACTTTTATAATATTAATAAGGATGTCGTAGAATATGACTTGAGAAGAATTTATATAATACTGCAGTTGCCCATATAATACCTTTCATTATATGGCTTGTACAACCAACTAATAATAATGAATAATGATAATTATGGAATGTGTTCTGATGTGTTATCCCTTCAAATCTTGTTTATCAATTAAATAATGATTTTTCAAAAGATAAAATTGAGAGAAGATAAGATGGTTGTTTATTAACATAACACTAGTTATTCAGATGAACTTTACGGTCGCAAGATGGTCATTAATTAGTTGGAGAAAAGCTAAATTCATTCTTACTCTACTTACTATTAGTAGTGGCAAAGTGGGGCTGCTGGGCCATGACGTCATCACGATGACGTCAGCAGTGATGACGTCATCAATGACGTCACGAATGACGTCACTAATGATGTCATATGACGTCACAAGACGTCACACCTATGACGTCATGGTGACGTCACTACCGCTGACGTCATCATGATGACGTCACTGACGTTAATTAGGTCAAGGTCACGCAAGAATATAAAAAAAAATTTCTTTTGCACTTTTGCGAATCCTCAAATTTTGCTGAGAAATTGAAATTTCTCGAGGAATCACAAAAGTGCAAAAAAATATTTTTTTATTCCCTAGCGATCAGATTCTCGACCTAATATATCCGTCAGGGGTCATTGACCCGTCCCAGCAGCCCCACTTGAAAAAAAATAATTTTTTATATTTTACTTACCCACCGAGAGACTGAGAGCCGAAGAATAATTTCTTCAAACACCCGACATTGCGACAAACGACACGCGATCCGAACAGCACCGCGTCCGAAGACGTACTGACTTGGGCGCAGGCGGTTCCCCAGGTACCCGGCCCAGTGGTGGGGATAAGGAGGTGGTGGGGGTAAAGTGGTCAGAAGGAAGAAAAATTTATTTTCTTACAAACAACTCGTCCCAGCCGGTCCTTTACCGGACCTCCGTAACTCGGATTGGAAATATTTCCTGAGAAACATTTATTTTTATTCTTTCTCAGGTGATCTTGGAACTTGTGAAATTTCAATCAAACCAAAAGTGAAATTTTTTTTTTTTTGTTATTTGAAACTTTGCCGAAAAATTAAGAAATGTTTGATATTTTGCTAAATATTTAAATTTAAACTCAATATAAGTAAATTGAGTGCAAAAAGTGAGATGTGCACACCACAAGAGTTGAACAGCAACTGAACAAGTCGCTCTGTGTATCTCAGGTACTCGGTAGAGTGGTGGGGATAAGGAGATGGTGGGGGAAAAATGGTCATATGAAATGAAAAAAAAAATTTTTTTTGCAAACTATACAACTGAGTTTGTTATTCAGCAATAGGCATAAGAAAAAAAAATATTTTTTATCCACATTGCTCAACATGTTCAAACGTGTTCAAGGTCAACCATTTGAAGTTTTAAAAAAAATGGTCTTTAAAATTTTATTTACAAAAATCCTCCTTCATCCCCATATGTGCTGTCCGGACTTGTGCTTGATGTTGTCGAAGAATTTTCTTCACAGCAACATGTTCCTTGTGTATTTTGGACTACCCCTTCTGCTTCATCCATACTGTCGTCGATGGTTGGACAGTCGTATTCCAATTCCATTTTAATTACCATCCCTGGATTTTGAAGTAGCCGCATGTGCAATTTTTCATAAATTTCTTTTAGGTATTGAAGGTTGTCAACAAGTAATTCCCACTTCATTGTGTTGTGTAACCTCTAGCGTAGCTGAGTTGGAAATGAAGCAAGTCTTGCTTGCAGGATTGGTATTTTGGAATTGTGGTGGTGGGGGTAATTGATACAACCAGACAGGTTGAGACATGTTGAAGGTCAACCATTTGGAGTTTTAAAAAAGAAAATTTTATTTACAGAGTAATGTTGAAAACTGGCAATTTGGCTGCTTTATCTGAACACTCGATGCATTTTAGGCAGTATACAACTGCGTATACCAAGTAGAAGAAGATTGCAATCAATAAGGCCAAGATTATGAAGAGATCTAATTTTAAAATTCTCTGAATTAGCATATGGTCCTTCCTGATCCGTCTTTCTTCCATCCTTCTTTCCATCATCTCCACTAGATCCACATGCTGGCATCTCCTCCTCCCCAGGCTTTCCGCTTCATCGGCCTCATATATTGGTGGTGGAACATCCATGTTTGCAGCTCAAAAGATGAAGATGTAATGAAACACATTGGTGCCGCATCTCAGGTCTCCAAGAGGAAAAGTGGTAGGGGAAAACCTGAACATGTTAGAACATGTTCAAGGTCATCCAATTTGTGTTTTAAAAAAATTCTATCTTGCTACAATACTGTGAATACAAAACCGGGGGGGGCGCACTTCTCGTCCGGAGCGGGGGGGGGGGGGAGGGGTCTTGGGACTTAGAATATTTTTGGTCCAGGACAGTTGTAGTATAGAATTATATTTTAGCTTGCCAAACTCAGCACAGCCGGCAGAGACGGTTACGTAATGCTTATATAACAGACTGGTTTCTTGGCCAGCTTGCCAACTGTAGCTCAACAGAAGGTAAGTCAGTTTATTGCAAGCCAACAAACACGCCACACCTCGCCGCCGCGGGACTTTTCTGTGAGTAAATTTTTATTAAACTTAGCAAAACAGAACCTAGCCTATTTTGCACAAAATTAATTTTTGTTACACTGCTACAATTACGTTTACTTAACAAATTATTTTCCACTCATTATTTAATATTTTATTCCTTACTTGTTAAGACTTAGAAACTGAAATGTTGGAAGACTGTTTGATGCAAAATTAATTTTTATTTAGCTATACAGGTCTCCTAATATTTTCCTACACTTGTATTTTGCAGGTGTGGCTAAATATTTTTCGCTCACAATTTAATTTTATTCCACACAAGTGGATTTTGAACTTTACTACAAAACTGATCCATACCCGTCTCCTACAAAATTATTTTTCATTTGGCTCTACCTCTTTTAGTCTTACATTAAATATTTCTTGGAGTTAAATTTTACACAAGTCTCTCGGTTAATTTTTCTGCACAGTACGTGTTACTCCTTGGACAGTTCCCAGCAAACTGTTTCTACACTTGTCAACAACAGTCCGCATTACCCCCTCCACTACTCATTCCCCCACTATAGCCCTGTTCCCCCACTACTTCCAGCTAAGGTACAACACTGGACTAAGTGTTTCAGTTTTATCCAAACCTTACTGTGAGACACATCTATGGCTGAAACTTTGCGAGAAAAAATTATTAAGAGTAAAATTTTTGCTGGCCAAGCAAAATAATCCTGTTAAGGTGTCCAAGACTTCCACTTTAACAAAAATGAAACGTTGCTTCAAAAATAATCCAAAATTTTACTCAAGGGACACAAATATCACTATGGATGATAAAATGTTTCAGAAACTTTTAGACGAGCTAACTTTTGCCAGTAAGGTTACGTTGGTGACTCCAATTCCCGACCAAATTCCAACATCACCTGAGAAAGAATAAAAAATAAATATTTCTCAGGAAATATTTCCAATCCGAGTTACGGAGGTCCGGTAAAGGACCGGCTGGGACGAGTTGTTTGTAAAAAAATATGTTTTTATTCCTTCTGACCACTTTACCCCCACCACCTCCTTATCCCCACCACTGGGCCGGGTACCTGGGATACCGTCTGTGTCCAAGTCAGTACGTCTTCGGACGCGGTGCTGTTCGGATCGCGTGTCGTTTGTCGCACTGTCGGGTGTTTGAAGAAATTATTCTTCGGCTCTCAGTCTCTCGGTGGGTAAGTAAAATATAAAAATTATTTTTTTTTTCAAGTGGGGCTGCTGGGACGGGTCAATGACCCCTGACGGATATATTAGGTCGAGAGTCTGATCACTAGGGAATATAAAAAATATTTTTTTGCACCTTTGTGATTCCTTGATAAATTTCAATTTCTCAACAAAATTCAAGGAATCGCAAAAGTGCAAAAAAAATTTTTTTTTATATTCTTGCGTGACCTTGACCTAATTAACGTCAGTGACGTCATCATGATGACGTCAGCGGTAGTGACGTCACCATGACGTCATAGGTGTGACGTCTTGTGACGTCATATGACATCATTAGTGACGTCATTCGTGACGTCATTGATGACGTCATCACTGCTGACGTCATCGTGATGACGTCATGGCCCAGCAGCCCCACTTTGCCACTACTACTATTATAAATCATACAGACATTTATTAGACAAACTATAACTCAAATTCGTTTTTTAATCTATACAAACACACCGTGGATTGGAAAAAGCTTTTGAATTTCTGTTCCCTATACACCTCGCAGAACGACTGGTAGAGAGAGGTGCGTTATAGGAACAAGGAAGGCAGGGGAACTGAAAGTTATAGGTGTGGTGTATTATTCCCGTTAAGGCTCCGGTCTACCTGAGCCCGAATGCCGCGCCTGTACGCCACTTCATCCGATTTTTAGGATGTATTGAAAACCGTACACTTCATCCGAGGGTCAAGTCGAACAAAAAAGGGTCATTAGTACCCTCCAAACGGAGCTGCCAAAATAGTACACTTCATCCGACGGCCGGTGGTCGGCGGTTAAAACGGCGCGGTACGCCACCGCGGTAGAATAATCCACCCTATCTTAAGAGGGCGTTGGAGTGCCGCCATGTTGGATTTATTTCCCATAAGAGCAATGCTAAACTTGTCCCCGGCATTTGTCATATAATTTCTTTATTTTTTGTCCGATTGGTTCAGAATAAAAAGCGTTTGGATCACAATCAAATTCCACGTTCCTTTTGCGAGATCGATTCTTTGTAAATAAATTATAAAATTCTGTAGAAAATGTTTTAAAAGTAGTAAAAAACTTGATTTGTTATTTCAAGTTAGTAAAAAACAAAAAATTTTATAAAAAATTCCTCTCGCAAACAAAATCCGCCTTGATGAACCCTTTATTTAGAGCTATAAACAATTATTTTCTGATTATAATTAAAAGAGTTATTTGACATCCCGTTTAACATTGCTCTTATGGGGGAAAGGCGGAATTTGGATTGACTCCAACGCCCTCTTAAGAGGTCCACACACTATCGAACATGTCGGGCCTTTGACTTAGTGACATAAAACAAGATTCTATAGTTTGGTCAAAAAATTAGATTTCTGTTCGAAGTATTTATTGCTTCTACCTCAGTAAATAAAATTTATACTCGTAGATTTCACTTGTACTCTACATTTGTTTAACGTCTGTAAACTGTGTTGTCATTATCAATTATTCGCCGATCGTGGTACTATAATACAATGCTGATTATTGTTATATAAATATAAAACATTTATCTTAAGACATTGAACAAATTGTTGATTTTTTTATTTACAGGGTGCATGTAAAAACGTTTTAGGATTTTGGGAGAAGGATTACTTGTACAAAACAAAGAACAAATAAGTCCATAATACACCATAAAACACTTCGTTAAGCCACCATCCGCCATTTGTTATTACACTACATAACTTTTATTTCCGTAGTGGGTTATTGTAGGCTATTAAGTTCAAATTTGGCTTGAACTTTTATCATTAAAATTAAAGGTCCCAACATAGTATGCTTTATCCAATACGTTCAGAAATTCGTCCCAAGATGTCCTCAAAATTTTCATCACTAATCATAATAAAGTTTTTGCAATCGTTAGGTAAGTTCGTTTATAAGACCTATGTGGCTGAAATTGCCTCTTTCTACAAAAACCAACGTTTTGACCAAAAGCGTCGATTTTTTTATTCTTTTGGCTAATTAAAATAAAAATGCCTCCAATAATAGCGACATTTCTCTCAAAATCCATTTTGCAACTGACATGCTCGGCTTCAAAACATCGAACCTGATGCCTGCCGAGCTGTCGGGTCCGACATCGGAACAGACAGCTCGACGGACATGTTCGATAGTGTGTGGACCCCTTAAGAGTCATCTTCACCCCTGAGAGAGTAGTCCATTGTTGCGCAGTCGGCAATGTTAATCATACGGCTTTTAATGCAAAACATGGTATAGCATTCCCCTTTTTCGGACGCCGTTTTTCAACCGATTTTCTTTAAACTTGGTAAGTGTTTAGTTGAATAGTTATATTACGTCCCTCATACCTCGAAATTTTGAAAATTTTGCTTAATTTTGAAATATTACCAAGGAAAATCGAGTTACTTTGCGACGTCACAGAGAGTAATATTTGTTAATTTTTCAAAATTTCGAGGTATGAGAGACCTAATATAACCGTTCAATTAAACACTTACCAAGTTTAAAGAAAATCGATTGAAAAACGGCGTCCGAAACAGGGGAATCTAATACCATGTTTTGTATTAAAAGCCGTATGATTAACATTGCCGACCGCGCAACAATGGACTATTGGCTCAGGGGTGAAGATGACTCTTAAGATAGGGTGGATTATTCTACCGCGGTGGCGCGGAAGTTAACCGCCGACCGCCGGCCGTCGGATGAAGTGTACTATTTTGGCAGCTCCATTTGGAGGGTACTAACAACCCTTTTTTGCTCGACCTGACCCTCGGATGAAGTGTACGGTTTTCAAAACACCCCAAACATCGGATGAAGTGGCCCACAGCCGAATGCCCCCTCGCTGCCGCGACCGTAGGGTGTCGTCCCCTGAGCCGCGAGTGGGCCGAGCGGCGAACCTTAGGTAGAAAAGGGTCAAATGGAATTTGCGGAGAATTCCTGCCTTCGGCAGGGAGAACCCCCTGAACGATTCCGTATCCTCAGCGCCGCGTCTCCTGAGCGCCGCGCGTTCTACCTGGCATAAGCTGACAGTTTTGACAGCTGAAATTCAAAACACACTCCCCGAAGCTAATTTGTCAATACAATTCAAACTATTTAAAAATATTAACCCCCCGAGCGTTCAATATAGCACCCCTGGAGCGTTATGATTTTTTTTAAGTTATTGCATACTTTCAAATAAAAATTAATAAAAAATATATTTTATGACCTAGCACTATAAAGGTATATATAATATGAAAGTAGATAAAATGGACTATCTAAAAATACAAAAATTATTACCCTTACTAATGGTTACCAAAATTAGGCTATAGGTTAAAAATTAAAAAATTACAAAAACATATTTTATGTAACTTTGCTCTCCCCAAAAATAATTTTAGAAACACGTAATCAATATTCCAAGATATACATTTTGTTTAGAATTTCATGCAGTTTAAGAAAATGTATAATTAATATAGGCTAGAAGCATTTGAAAAAAATGTATGTTGAATAAAACCAAATATGTCATTTGGTACTTACCCTAATCCCATAAGAACACATGTAAAATCAAGCTAGGAATATTATACTAATTCCTACTCATATTTATGATTATAAACTCGATAAAACATATTACTTTATTCCAATAATGTAAATTAACAGTAACAATTTTAATCATTATAATAACCTTAAAACAATTGGTAGGCCTAGTATTTCATTGTTTACAAAGTTAGCAGTTTTTTCCCAGATGTTTCATTGCATATTACAAACAACCAATCACGATCTGCCATTTGAAATGGGTGTTTTTGGATAGCTGAGAACCTTCCGGTAACAGCGGTAGCGTTCGCGGGTCCGTTTCTGTCATTCACTATAACGTTACGTCACGTTTTTGAAAGGTTTTTGAAAATATTTAAAAAAATATTCTGAATTAAAAAATATTGGATGACTAACCAATTGCCAAAACTAAAAAATAAAACACCCCCGTCGCAGCAGACCTGCGTACTCAGCGAATTTCCAAACGATCTTAAGATATTGTATTTCCCCCATAAACACCATAGGAATGGGTATGTAGGTTTGCTGACTTGGGATGTTGTTAGAAAATGTTAGTTTTGTTAGGAAATGTAATAGTTACGTTAGGTAAATGTCAAACTGTCTCAATATTCGGCACTTTTTAATTATCCCCATAACCTTCATGGGGGTGAGTATGTAGGTTTGCCGCCATGTGGGTGTTGCAAGCAATTTTTAGTTGAACCCTACCACGTGAATGTACATACCAAATTTTATCAAGTTATTCCAATAAATAAGCGAGATACAGGGTTTCGTTGATTTCCCATAAGATTAACATGGAAAACCTATTTTTGGCTTTCCTCCGTAACCTGTTAAGCCAAGTTAAAAATTCAAAATACTAAATTGTTTATTTTTTTAAGCTCTTTAAAATGGTTTTAGTTAAAATTGTTGAATTTTGAAAATTATGCTCCAAAAATGCAAAAAACCCATTTTTGACCCTTTTGAAACCACATAAAACCCCGTCCCCATAACCCGATCATGCTGGTTCGCGAACTCATGAAAATAGACCTAGTCTTACACCTTCATACCAAATTTCATCAAAATCGGAGGTCCCCTTGAAAAGTTATCAGTACCACGGACACATAGATGTTTATATATATATATATGAAAATGTACGAACGGTGTTTTTGGTTTCTGGGGACCTCGAAATGAAAAAGTAACATGGTCCCGGGCTTAGGTCTTACCATGGCTTCTACCGTAATAGCGTATTTCCTATAGGGAAATTCGCTAATACAAAAAAATCACACAATAAAAGTTACAAACAAATTACATCACTACATTTGGTATTTTCCAGTAGAGTCCGTCAATTATAACAATTATTTTGGAAAGGGGTAAATTAAAGTGGCCTACTGCTCGAAAGGTTAGCGTTCGAGCAGACATTTCTACTCGACAGCCTCTGTTCGCCATTTGGACTTCCCGACAGTCTGCTCCTGGGTTTGTAATATTATGAAACAAGAGTTTTACTTATTTGAACCATCTACTGGAAGTCTTTTGGGAAGACAAGTGTCAAAGTGCGTAAGGGTTCTGTTACATTCCGAGTCAATGGTTCCTGTTGTTCGCCATTTTGAATTACTGGCCTCCCACATCTGGTTTTGAATCACGGAAAATAGTTTTTAACTTATGTAATTAAGCTAAAAATTGCACTCATATAATATAAAATTATAATACTAATCAAACTCTATTACAAATTAAAATAATTAACACGTTTTACTTTTAAATAATTTGTATTATACAAGATGAAATACTTATTCGTAGATTGACTTGTTAGTTAAGTATTGATACGATTTTGAAAAAAAAAAATACACGTAATATGATAACATGAACAAGTTACGAATCGAAGGCATATTTAAACTTACCACCGCTTTCAATAATTTAAAAGAGAAGACAGACCCTCGTCACTTCTGCATCATTGCGCTTGCGCAGACCCTTTGGTAATTTATGGTCGCGGCGCTCAGGATACACCTTGGAGGAATTATCTATACTAGTGCACGTGTTGCTCAACATCGAGCAATTTATTTTCATACAATACACAAAAGTTACATTAAGTTCTAGATCAATGAAATCCGACCAATCCAATATTGTGAATATCAGTGATCACCAAAAACTACAGCTGTACGTAAACAGATGTTTAAAATGCTCAAACCAATCTCAATGTTATTCTAATGGGAAAATTTCAAATTTAATTTGTGGATAGCGCCCTTATTTTAAGTCCGATTTTCATTAATTTTTGGGGGAAACAACTTCAGACTAAGCCCTATCCAACGACACCAAAAACTTGAAAATCGGTTGAGAATTGTAGGAGGAGTTCTCAGGACAAAAAAACCCTTAGCGTATTAAATAAGTATCTATATATTAATACGCAAGCATGTTTCATTTCCTCCTTTTTTCTCAGCTCGTGTGCATCGTAGGATAAATCTGCGCATACTGTTAGAAAGGTATAGTCCTGTAGATGAGCAGAATCACATCCTAATTCACATCGGACTCCAGGGCTGCGCCCCACAGGCTTTCAAAATTCCAATGTTAATCTTATGGAGAAAGGAAAATTGAATGAATCATAAGACAGCTGTTGCAAAACAAATGCTAGAAAATTGGGAAGAACAGATGTTTTAGTTTTTAAGCTTCTTGGGTCCAGATCAACTGAAATTTTGATCGAATTTCGATCAAGAGGCGATCTCTAGTAGATATTAATAGGCAAGCATGTTTGGTTTCCTCCTTTTTTCTCAGCTTGTGTGCATCGTAGGAGAAATCTGCGCATACCGTTAGAAAGGTGTAGTCCTGTAGATGAGCAGAATTACATTCTAATTCACCTCGGACTCCAGGGCTACGCCCCACAAGCTATCAAAGTTCCAATATTAATCTTATGGAGGAAGGAGAATTGATTGAGTCATTAGACAGCTGTTGTAATAACAAATGCTAGAAAATTAGGAAGAACAGATGTTTTAGTTCTGAAATGTTTTTAAACTTCTTGGGTCCAGATCAACTGAAATTTTGATCGAATTTCGATCAGGAGGCGATCTCTCGTATATTTAATTCCTCCAGGGATACTCTCAGGTTACTCTGACCTATCTATACACTCGCATTTTCAGTGTCTTTACATTAGTTCACTAATACAGTAAATATAAGATACTGTAGAATATAATTTTACTGTTTATGGATAGTGATGTGTCAATTGTAAAATTAAGCGCGTTAAATTCGTATACTTATAATAAGTACGAGGTGGCCCGTCCGCAAATTGCGCATTTTATGATTCTGAATGAGAGACACTTAACGTACATGTATGTTGGTTATGAAGTAACAGAGATCTATATTTGTGACTTAAAATTCATCTGAAAGTAATCAGCTGTTAAGTTACAATTCACATTTATAAACATCGTACAGCCCACTAATGTAAATATGTTTTGTTACCTTCTTACTTGCGTTAAAATTTCTGTGTATAATGTAAATTCGTTGATCCAGAATAAATATATTGTAAAAAATAAACATCGTACAATG
Source organism: Neoaliturus tenellus (assembly GCA_030545055.2). Taxonomy (NCBI): domain Eukaryota; kingdom Metazoa; phylum Arthropoda; class Insecta; order Hemiptera; family Cicadellidae; genus Neoaliturus; species Neoaliturus tenellus. The sequence goes on from CM061531.1 coordinate 221,171,571, forward strand.
AAAGTTAGTCAACATTTTAAAGCGTCCTCTAGAAATAAATCAAAGGCAAGGGGGGCGAAGCCCGAAACGATACGACCTTTTTAATTACGATTCGTCACTGCGGTATATCCTAAGCTTTAAAATGACACATCAATCTTAAAAATCGGTTCAGTAGGTCGAGAGAAAAAGGGAAGTAACAGACGAAACCCTTATAGAAATAAGAAGATAGATTATAAAGTTAAATAAGTGGTACTTGTGTTTCAGATTGTAACTCTCATCTTATTTGTTTGACCAATTTTATATTTCTTCCCAAGCAACAATTACAGGTGTTACCGGTAATTATTTTTTATTTACCATGTCTTAGGCCTAATTGTTGCAGAGCACTTATGAATATTGTAAGTAGGCAATAGAATAAGTGTAAGGAAGAATATAATGTTACTGAATAAGGATAGCGATGTACCAATTGTAAAATTAAGATACTGATCTAAGCATTGTAGTACCGCTTAAAAAATCAATAATGATACAATCCAGTGCACTTATCCAAGGCAACGTGGTTGATGTTGTCCCTTTGATAACTACACTGTAACGAACCCAAATAACCAATAAAATAACATGGGGAGTGGAGTTAAAATCACTTGAATATTTACGAATACTAGTGCCAAAACCAAGAGTTTGACAACACTTTGTGATACGGGAGGTTGTGATTACCGGTAAACTGGGAGATTTCTTCCGCCGCCAACTACCGTATACCTGGGACTCGGCTTTCGCGCAGTTGATGCACATTTAATTTAAGGGGACCCTTTTCGGGTTTCGCGCGCAGTTGATGCAAATTAAAGGAATTTTTCGCGCAGCTGATGTGCGACCGTATATACAGGGTGAGTTTCATAAAGTGTTCCAATAGTTAACTTTTTTATTCTATATCTGACAGTATACTTCTTATGGGGGACCCCCTTTACTTTTTTATTTTGCTTTCAGATATGTATTTCACTTTTCAAAATTTCCCACCATTTTCCCAATATGGCGGCCAACTTTAAAATTTCTTATGGAACACCCTATATTTTATGGTCTTTTTGAAATGTACATGTAATTTTAAAACATTTTTATTCTTTAACATTTTTCTCTAAACCTAACGGTTATGGAGCTACAGGTAATTAAAGTTCATTTTTAGTTCCATAAGAATAACATGGGACAAACTTTATCTGCCCATATCTCCGAAACCATTGATTAAAATTAAAAATACTCAAGAATAAAAATGTCTTAAATTGATGTTTTAAGAACATATTTTCCACAATAACGAAAATAATTTACAAAATTTAATATTTAGGCCGCCATATTGGAAAGAAGTTAATTTATGCGTAAATGATAATTTTTATGAGTGAAATGTTCTTAATACGTCAATTTAAGACATTTTTATTCTTGGGTATTTTTAATTTTATCAATGGTTTCGGAGATATGGGCTGATAAAGTTTGGCCCATGTTATTATGGAACTAAAAATGAACTTTAATTGCCTGTAGCTCCCTAACCGTTAGGTTTAGAGAGAAATGGCAAAGAATAAAAAAGTCTTAAAATCACATGAAAATTTCAAAAACGCCATAAAATGTAGGGTGTTCCATAAAAAAATTTAAAGTTGGCCGCCATATTGAAAAAATGGCGGGAAATTTTGAAAAGTGAAATACATACCTGAAAGCAAAATAAAAAAGTAAAGGGGGTCCCCATAAGAAGTATACTGTCATATATAGAATAAAAGAGTTGGCTATTGGATCACTTTAAGAAACTCACCCTGTATAGGTCAGAGTCACCTGAGAGGTATTGTACTCAAAGCCGCTCAGGAGTTTCTCCCTGCCGAAGGGAGGAATTCCCTAAAAATCCATTTCTTACCTCAAATTCCATTCGTTTCTACCTGAGGTTCGCCGCTCGGCCCACTCGCCGCTCGGCCCACTCGCCGCTCGGCGCACATAACCGCCGTAGCCCTAGGCGAGTTTTATAGCTGCAGAGTTTTCTCAAAACACTTTTTTTAATAGTTATTTGTGCTTCTAGGGACTAAAGTACAATGTTTTCTCCCTGAAGGGAAAGTGTTTCCCTGAGGGAGAAAAGTACTTTAGTCCCTTGATGCACAAAACATTTTTCCTCCACCTACAGGAATAAAATTTAGGCCTAACAGGCCTACCGTAGATAATTTAACTTTACCTTCATATGATCCCTTGCTCCGTCAAGCTGGATCTGTCACATCAACATAAAAACACACAAGGTAGGCCATATCAACTTTGAAGAACACGAAAAAACAAAATATAATTGGATGGTGTTATGCAAAAAGGAGTCAACCCACATGAGATTGGTTTTAGCGAATTTCCCATAGGGAATAAGCTATTACCGTAGGTCTCATGGTAAGACCTAAGCCCGGGACCATGTTACTTTTTCGTTTTTAGGTGCCCAGAGACCAAAAATAATAGTCATTAAAATTTTTATATATATATATATGTATATATTTATATATGTATATATATATATATATATATATATATATATATATATATATATATATGTGTGTATGTGTCCCTAGGCACGATAACTCTCGTAAAAACGGTCCGATCGACACCAAATTTGGTAGAGACGTGTAATCCTACGTTTATTCGGATGAGTTCGAAAACCAGACATATCGACCTACCGGAAGGGGTAGTTTTGGGGGGTTTTGTACCCCAAAAATGGGTTTTTTTTCATTTTTCATATGTAAATTTGAAAAATTTTTAATTTTTATTTTGACCATTGGATTTAGCTCAAAAAAACACACAATTTAGTATTTTGAAGCTTTGCTCTATTTCCATTGGTTACCGAGTTATTACAAAGTCTAAAGACAGTACATTGTCTTTTGGGGCTCCAATGTTAATCTTATGGAGAATAAGGATGTGTTAATATTTCACTTATTAACCAATATTTTTGGATGAAACTTACTATTTAGCTTCATTTGGTTGAGATTCATCCATTAAAGGCAAAAAATCTTGGTTTTTGTACTTATCATGGCAGCAAACCTGCATATTCTTTTCCCATGTTAATCATATGGATGGAGAATAGGCAAACTGTTTTATTTATGGACAGATATTGATGAAACTTACTATATGGCTTTATATGGTCGAAATAAATTTTTTCAATGCTAAAAACCTACTTTTAGTGTCCCCCATGGCAGCATACCTGCATACTCCTTCCCTATATTTATCTTAAGGAGAATAACCATTTATTTCCCTATTTATGAGCACGTGATGAAATTTTGTTTAGCTGGTCAAAATTAATATTACTAATTAGGAAATTCGCTGAGTACGCAGGTCTGCTGCGACGGGGGGTATTGAGATATTTGACTCCAAAGTTCGGGCTGCCCCTTAAGTTACGTATTATATATTTTTAAATTGTTAATATATATTTTTATAAACAACAATAAGGTTAACTTTTTTACAAAATATGAGGTAAAAGTTAATCGGTTTTGTTACTTAAAAAAAATAAAATGTGGGTTAAATGCTTTTTGCTTTATTGATTATTTAGGGTAAAGGATTCTTCAAAACGGAATTAACCACACAAAATTATTTTTAATTGCTCATTATAATTTAAAAAATACCAAAAGTCGTACAAAATTGAAATACGAATGAAATTACAAGAGTAAAATAACCTACAGTCTCCTTTATTCAAAAATTCCTTAATTAGTAATAACTTGTAATAAAGTAAATTGCACTTTAACAGTAAAACTTATTTTTTAAAGTAAATGTTATTGCACTTAAATCTTTGTTTCTATAGTGAAGTAATTAAATTAGCGCAACATTCAAAACTGAAACGATGCTTGAAGATAAATTAACACGTTGAGTGCGGCTTAAGTAAATTAACGTATTGCGAAAAACATAACAAATATGCAATTTTCATGTTTAAACATGTTTGTCAGCACGCAACGTTATAAGTACGCATTTTAGTTTTCTTCTGCATTTCCATCTTCATGTTCAACCTCAAAGTCCAGCTCATCAGTTCCGAAGCCATCTACATCATCTTGAAAATTCCCTGGTGTAGCTCTTCGTAGGAAATTGTAGAAGGGCTTTACATCTTGAGGAACCAGTTTCAATATTTCTTTTAGATCATGAATTTTTTCCTTGGAGAGCATTTTTCCTGTAGGCCACAGCTTGTCCAATACTACATCTTTGATTGGTCTTATCACACGGTTTTTCTTCTTTTTTTCAATATCAACAATCTGTTGGTGAACTTCAGGCCCAGTATCTGTTTTGAAGTACAAGATTGTGGGCTTGTGTTTCAGGAGTTTTATCTCGTGAGTGGCCAGCCAACTCACTTTTTCCTGATTAGAATCAACTTTTCTGTTTGTTATTTCTTTAGTTATCTTTTCAACTGAAAACATATCATCCGCATTCATTTTGTTTACTTCAAACTTATTTTTCTTCCTGCATTCTTTCATGACTGCAATATACTCTAGGTCAGTGTACAGTCGCTGTTGTATTTTTAACGCTCTTTCGACGTCACCAAACTCTGAGTCATTAGGCAGAAAACTGTGACCAGAAAGTAGGTATCGCAGTGTAATAGTTTCTAGGGTAGGATGGTTTTGCAGGGTATGAATCATCATCAATACTAATTTTATACTGCGGTTCTGCCCCCCGCATGAGTCAGACCACATGATCAAGTGTTTTACGGGTTCCTTGATATTTTCGGTTATATATTTTATTAAACAAGAGCCAACTTCTTGGGTTCCTCTTCCAGCTTCGTGCTCCATCCAAACATTAAAAATGCCTTTTCCTGAACTACCTACGTGTATGCCTAGATTGTGGAAGTTAAGTTGCCGTTTGTAGTAAACTATTCCAGTGGGCAGTTTAGGCAAAGGATGGGTTTTTTGTAAGTCAAATGTTAATGTTTCCACTTCAGCATTTTCTTTTGCATTCTTCAAGTCTTCATTCATTTGGTCTCTCAACCGTTGAGCTTTATCAAGGTGACTGGAATAATCGTCCTTTAGTGCAGCTACTTGATCGTCAGATAGACCTTTGATTTGTGCATTGTATTTGTCACACTTAAGACATGTATCCTTTTTTGGCTTTTGAAATCTTAAATTGAACTCTTTGTAAAATATTTTTTTATATGCAGAAAGGCTTACCGGGACCGCAGTTTTATCGTCATCAGAATCTTTTGATTTCAAAGAGTCTTTGTATAGATTATACATTTTCGCCAAATTAAGGTCTGCGTTAAGATAATAGGACTCCGAGTCACGTCTGCAATAATGGGATATGTATCTTGGGAAGGAGTTGATGTGAGCAATGACTTCTTGTACTTTATCATCTGAGAATTTATTTCGTCCTCCACTCTTTGCTCCTCTGAGATCTGTAATAACTGTTTCTTCATTCATTTTTTTTTAAGGCCGTATCAATCCTTCTTTGATTTATTTGCAATGTTTTCAAAAATGTAGTTTTACATACCTCTTCGTTATGTATATGGTAGAGCCGAGACCATTTTCTTTTTGTAGAGTCAACCTTTGCGTAACACCTTTTTTTAGGGATCTCTTTAACACACATATTGATCATAGCACATCTCGCTGAATACGTTCCTAGTGACCAAAATTGGGTAAATAATTTCTTTCGAGTTTCAACGTCAACTTTTTCCGTACATCTCTTTTTGCAAGTACATTGAAAACCTTCTATAAACTGCTTAGGAGTAACTTTTTCCCCTTTGGTATTAATGTATTCTTCATTGTAATTACATTTTCTTTTCCTATCTTCTCTTGATTGATTATCATATTTCCGTTTTCTCCCACACTTTTTTCGCCCTTTATTCATTTGATTTCCCGTGCCTTCTTCATTGATGTCATTTATTAAATTTTCATCTCCCACAAGTTCTTCATTGTTTTCATTTAGGCCTATCACATTTTCATCTCCCATAAGTTCTTCATTCATTCCATTTCTCACATTGGCCTCCCCCATACCTTCTTCGTTGTGCTCATTCCCCATACATTGTTCAATGATATTTCCTCCCAAATCCTCAATATCGGCTAACGTTAGAACATTGCTTCTTTGAGTATTAATAAGGCATGTCTGATTATGATAACCTTTTTTCTTTGCCTCCAAACATGTTTTTACTTTTTTACTTGCTTTGTTATTTTCATCTCCCACATCTTCAAAGCTACTTTCACTTTCTGATGGTAGATATTCGCTACCAGAATCAGAAAATAATGGTGGTAGGGATTCTAAGTCATCGAACAAATCGTTATTAATATCTTGGGATTCTTCTGCTAAAGACTCTTCATTAAATTCGTATTCCCCCTCTTCTATTACGTTTCTAGCCTCTATGGGTCTTTTCATTGAAAACACTTGTTCAATTATTTCATTCAATAACAGTTTCACATTATATATATTAGAGTCTATCAAGTCTTCATTATTTTGAGTTTTAGGCAGTTCTTGAGGTCGATCTCCGTTTCTCAGCGCCAGAATAACAAGCTTTTTGCCTCGAGTCAGCATCTAAAAAATATAGGCCTATTATGTTAGTGATCGTGTGATATATTATTATAATAACGTTGGTACTTGTCGGTTATGTGCAGCCACCATAGTACATCAAGCTTCAGCGGTTTCGTTAGTTCATCACATTATAATAACCTGAGCTAACCAAATCACCACAGAACAATTTAATAGCCCAATGGGTAAGTAACGGCTGTAGCCGACAAGTACCGTAATATCTTACCCAGACCCATTCTTATCCCTGAACGCATCAACCTATGAAGCAAATTATACAAGGTAGGTTTAGCAAAAAGCAGTTAAGCAACGAGATACTAATGTTTTTCTGTATTCATTACTGTTTTTGGATTTAGCAATAAGCATTCAAACCATAATATCAACACATTTTGAAGCTAATATTACACTTTGCAGGTTTAGCAATAAGCAATTAAGCCTCAAAACACATATTTCAGGTTAAGGATGGGCTGTTCTTCTTGCAATCATAACACTAAATTTTATAAACTTATATAAAGCCTAACTTAAAACACCAACAATCTACGAAATATTGATTTATTGATCAAGAAGGGAAAAGTTAAACATGTGCCTCTTGAAACAGATTTTTAGGTTATATTGTCAAATTATTTCAAAATAAACTAGATTATAGAAATGTATTTGTGGCTTACCTTTTTATTGCATTAGAAGGTAAAACTTTTCATATCTATTCAACTTTTATCGTAATATTAGCCAGTAGATATACTGTAGCAACAACACTAACATCAGCATTAAAAGCTTCCAAGGACAATGACTTGAAACAGCTGTTTGAGTGTTTATTGCAAAATGGTCCTAACTGTGGGTTGAATGTTTTTTATCATTTATGTTGGTTGGGTGCTTTTTGATTATTGATGATGCGGCAATCCAAAGTGTGTGGGTTAAAACTTTTAATTTTATAGGTCTTTGGAATTAGATAGGGTTTGAGTTGTTTTTGCAAAATACAGAGAAACACATTATTCATAACTTAGGTTGGTTATGTTAATTTTTAATGTTTTGTGGGTTGACTCCTTTTTGCATAACACCATCCAATTTAAGCCTAGTCAAAAGTTTTACACTTATGTTTTGGACTTCTTAGGTTAATAGCCTACCCAAGCAAAATGTAAACAAACACCTACACTGCCACGGCCATCTCTAATACTAGAGATGCTGCTCACCCACTGCTGACTGAATGGTCATCAGCAGGTGAGCAGCAGCTACAGCTGCTATTAGTCAACAATGAGTAACGAAACAAATACAAGTAACAGCTGACTGTGGCTCATGATCTTTTTAATCTCTCTTTTAATGTTATTCTTATGTAACTAACTTTAGCCCCGTGGTACGAAAAAACTTGAGTTTTCCCTAGGTAGAAAGATTAAGTATTCAAGTCACACGGGATAGAAATTAGTACTTTACTACTCCATTCCAAGGAGTAAAATAAGGCCTTATATAGTAGGTGGAGGAAAAAGTTTTTTTAAAACACGGGAATCGTGTTTTAAAATTATCTCATTGAGATAGAGGTTGACTCTTAACTTTTTCTAAAAGTGGAAAAAAGGATTTCGTCTTCTCTGGTTTTAGAAATTTTTTAATAAAATTTCTAATTTAAGTTGTATTTTTCTAAAATCATCTGTTTTTCTCTAGGGGCGAGTTTTATAGATGTAGAGTTTTACGGGAATCGTGTTTCAAAACTAACCAATTAAGATAGATTGGCTCTTAACTTTTTCTATTTCTAAAAGTAAAAAGACGGATCTCGTCTTCTCTGGTTTTAGAAATTTTTAATAAAATTTCTAATTTCAGCTATAACTGTCTAAAATCATCTGTTTTTCTCCATGCAAATGTAAGGTTTTTTTCAATCGTGTTATCTTCTGCTAAATGCTGCCAAGAGGTCCATCGTCGTTCGAGCTCAGTTGGACCGGAGCCTCACTGCCAATTTCTGCGACAACGTGGTTGTCGCCGTCGCCACCGAGTATACAGCGGTTAAAAAGTGTTAAAAAGTCAACCTTTTACTCTTTGCTACCTGCAAGTGTTGCCAAGGCTGCCAGGAAACAACAATGTTTTCATATTTTGCGTTGGCGATTGAAAATCTTAACCGTAACCATAGTATATAGTAGGAGTTTAAAAGGGTAGAATTTATGATTGCATATTTACCTTGATTGTTAATTTGATAATTATCTAATGGTGTGTTATTAACAAATAATTAAAATGTAAAATATATTAATATGGGGTCATTACGATAGGTAAATATCGTACCAATAGTAACACTGCCTAATTCACTTATTCAGTCAGCTGTGTAACGGTAAATATTATAACTGAACTTGACTTCCGTTTTAGTTTTCACGCTTCATATCCGGAACACAAAAAAAACAAAAAAACAGTTACCATACCGCAGACCTTGAGAAGCAGTTATATGATTTTTCTTTACCTACCTTGTGGATATTATTCAACGGTAGGCCCATAAAAGCACTGGATATCCTACACTTACGGTAGTCTAAAAATACTGATGGTTAAACTTATAATTACCAAAACCCATGTGGCGGCAAACCTACACACTCTCATCCCCATGGATTTTATGGAGAAATATATGTTGCTGAAGTTTGTACCATGGTAAAACCTCATTAACTCGACAATCCGGATTGCTCGAAACTTTACAGAATATTGAATACAGAAATTGGGCCATACTAGATGAAATTTCGTCGCACAATAAATGGCCGCTTTTATGCCATAAAACCGTTGTTTACAGCCTATATTAAAATGTTACATCAGCATTTTCCACCATTTGTTATCATGGCTTCCGTCGCCAGCGACTGTTTTTCTGTCATCAAGAATTAAAAAAATTGAGAGCTTACATTATAAAATACCCATTGAGAGTAGGCCTTTATATCGGCCTATATCGGCTCTGGGTATACCTCAACAGGTAACTCAACGGGCAAAATCGACATTTTGGAAATCCCAAACATAACCTAATTGAAGTTTTCATTTTTTTGTTAAAGCCATATATCCACTCCCATGATACTTTCTGACGTGTAGCCCTCTACGAAAATACAGTAAAAACAAACCTACCAAAATTGCCTTTATTTTTAGGTTTTACCTTAGTCAACAAACTTCTTAATGTTCCATTGGTTGAAAACGATGTCTTAATTCCAAACTTATAATTAATGCGCCTGATTTTCTCCAACTTATACCTCGTACATAAGGAATGACTATCGTGGTTACATTGTTTTGTAAACTGTCATCATTTTGATTTTTTGCCAAGTTTTCTTTTGTTCTTTGTAGAACTCTATTTATTACTTTTAATGGATATTCATTTTCCTGAGTTCCTTATATACAGTCTTTATTTCAGTGTTTCTTAATTCCTCAGAGCTTGGAACTTATAAAGCTCTGTAGAACAAACCTTGTGCAATACCTAATTTAACATGGTTTGGGCTGTTGGAATTGTAGTGTAGGTACTGACCTGTATTCCAGTACAAATAAAAATAGTTATTTGTGCTTCTAGGGACTAAAGCTACAATGTTTTCTCCCTGAAGGGAAAGTGTTGTCGCCCGAAGGCGAAGCCGAGGGCGACAATTTCCCTGAGGGAGAAAAGTACTTTAGTCCCTTGATGCACACAACATTTTTCCTTCACCTACACAAATAAAATTTAGGCCTAATAGGCCTACCGTAGATAATTTAACTTTACCTTCATATGATCCCTTGCTCCGTCAAGCTGGACCTGTCACATCAACATAAAAACACACAAGGTAGGCCAGATCAATTTTGAAGAACACGAAAAAAACAAAATATAATTTAAGCCTAGTCAAAAGTTTTACACTTATGTTTTGGACTTCTTAGGTTAATAGCCTACCCAAGCAAAATGTAAACAAACACCTATACTGCCACGGCCATCTCTAATACTATAGATGCTGCTCACCCACTGCTGACAGAATGGTCAGCAGTGGGTGAGCAGCAGCTACAGCTGCTATTAGTCAACAATGAGTAATGAAACAAATACAAGTAACAGCTGACTGTGGCTCATGTTCTTTTTAATCTCTCTTTTAATGTTATTCTTATGTAACTAACTTTAGCCCCGTGGTACGAAAAAAAGTATTCAAGTCACATGGGATAGAAATTAGTACTTTACTACTCTATTCCAGAGGAGTAAAATATGGCTTTAGATAGTAGGTGGAGGGAAAAGAAATTTAAAAAATGTTAAACAGTATTGGGTAACAAAATAAAACGTAAGAACTAATAACTCAAATGAGGAGGTAGGCCTAGCTAACCTCTTTGGCTTTACACTGATGCATAAAATAATTCGTTCCAATGAGCATGAGTGTATGTATATTATGAAAATTATCACATATGTAATTTTATGACTGATGGCACTACCGAACGGACTCCCATTGGTCATAATATGACTGATCGGCATTTCCAGGGTTAAAAACACTCTGTACTTTACCGAAATTGCCTCTGTCTGTAAGAAATATTTTCTAATAACTTTATAGCAGTACATAATACATTCTAGAGAAACTTTCGACCTTTTCCTTAATTCAATAAGGGTTTAGTCTGTTACATCCCTTTTCCTCTCGACCTACTAAACTGATTTTTAAGATTGAGGTATCATTTTAAAGCTTATATGATGTAGCGTGTGTAATTTATGATAAAGAAGAAACACACAGGTAAGAATTACAATTTAATCTTGGGGATGAAAACAAAATTTTACTACACAAAATCTTACATCACATAACTTTACAAAAGGATAATTGAGCAATATTCCTCTCCAAAGATCAGTCCAAATCATGAAACAAATGACTGAGCCAACACAACAAGACTATAGATTAATAGAAATGACCAGAACCTATAACTGTTAATGTCTGAAGACAGGGAAAATATCATGCTACTATTCCTTGTACTAGGCCTAAAAACCGCTGTATAAAAATACACAATAACCATTAACATATAAATAAATTTTGATATTTGCAAAAAGAATTTCAGATTATCAGTGTATTTTAAGGAACTATATTTTAAAACAGCATCGTGCTTGTGCTTATGTAATCTTTTACTTAAAGTAACATAATCCTAAAACATAAAATGTTATTTTATAACATTGATAATGAAAAATCCTCATTATGTGTAATTCAAGGTTAACAAACAGAATTGAAAAATATGCATGCAGGATATTTATTAAAATTCTATATGATCCCTGATTAAAATAAAATTTTAACTAAATATTGCAAATTAATTAACACAGTAAAAGAAGAAAAACGATAACAATTTATTATTGCACCTAAACAAATTTTACAATACTTAAATAAAAAATACACTACAACAATTAAATATGTATCAATAATACAAAACTTTACAACAAAAATATACATATTATCCTCCAAAAATAAATAAAAGCTTTAAATAACATTCTTGAATCACTGTAGATTATTCATTGATGAAGAAGAGGCAATTAAGATTACAGAGTAAAAAAGACGTAGCAGAATAAAATACATCAACTTTCTTATTTTGCTGACTTGAATCGTGTAAAATCCAAACTAGACAGCCAAATATTTGAATAGTATATTTTGGAATTTAAATAAAATGACATAAAAATTCTAAACATCACCATTAATTACAAGCTGCAGTCATCTTTAAGGATGCTCTAGAAGAGAGGTTATAACATTTGAAAACTATTAAAAAAACCTGTTGAGTTAGAAACATTTTAATACAATACTGGCCATTAAATTATTGAAGAAGATATGGAATACCAAGTTTTCAACTCTTGCTAAACAGGAAAAGTGGTTTTTAATCAAAAGTAAAGATTTGAAGAAGAGTTTTATTTTTAAACCCATTTATATTATACTTATTTTATCGACGGCCATTGCAATAAGCACCAATAATGATATCCTATACTATAATACGAGCAATGTCTGAAGGGATGTGTGTTCCACGATCTTGAAATCTAGCGGGTAGATTTTGCTTAAAGTTTGCATTTTTAGAGTGTTTTGGCCCAAAAATAAGTTTAGGAACAGCCTCAACGCCAGAAAAAATCAAACTTGGTCTAAAGTTAAGTTTAAAAATCCTAATTTTTAACACTGGTCTTATAAGTTGCTATTTTGGTGACAAAATAACAATGAAATGTAAACAAAAAAAGAAACATTAAGGTTATGCAGCCTTTTTAAAACAGCTGTTAACTGTGAAGAGATATAGTTGGTTGTTGGTGGAAATTTGTTTTTTACCATGACATTATAACAAAAGTGAATTAAAACCAACGAGCAAGGCTCGGTTAACCTGGTACTTACAAGTAACATCACAAAGAGGTACATTAATCAATCAAATGAAAACAGTTGCATTGTGTGAACTTTTTGAGACAGGAGTCTCAGACCAACAAGAGCTAGGCATTTGACAAAAAGTCACCATAGAAAATAGGCAATATGCACACAAGTTGATTGTTCACACAACAATCATTGCATAAACTACTTTACTAAGTTTACCTAGAACAATATAAATTAAATCTTCCATAAAACTAAAGTTTTCTACATTTTTGTATTAATCTTCAAAGAAAAATTCATAACACAAATCAGTATCATTTTTTTAAAAATATATATACAGTACAATTTTTTAACGAGTTTATTTATAGCTATTCATTATTCAGTAGCTATTAGTATTCAGATAATATTCGGTTTCTGCATTGTTTGTTGTTAACTAAAGAAAAACATTGATGAGCATAGAAACCTTGGTTGTAGACTACAGTGAGAATTTACTGGCTGGATAGCTGAGTGGTTATAGTGCTCGCCTATGGATGATTGATCACTGGTTAGATCCTGAGAAAAGTTAATAGCTTTTTAAAGATTTAATTCTGGGCCCAGTTGCCATTTGTCTTTGGGCTATTAATGATGTAAACTCACAACACGTTGACAATAGATAGGAACAAGGCTGGGGTTTCAAAATGTAGAAAACTGCCTCAGGAGTAGAAACACAAAAAGGTGAATTTAGAGCAGCCAATGTGAGCATTTTGTAAAAAAAAGTAAAAATTCTTTGCTCTACCACTAATTTTAAACGTTTCCATTGCTGATTTGGTGTTAAACCAAAATTTACTAGGTTTTTATACATTTAGAAGTTAATAAGCAACAAAAATGGCTGTACACTTGTCGTGACTGCCAGCCCAATGCTAAAATCTGTTTCAAAAACAGAATCTCTAACCTTTGAAATAAACTTTAAACGTAGCAAGAGACAACTCGGGCAGATAACTATGAATTCTTCTGAAACCAGCTAGTAATTTGTATGCTTTACCAAACAGGTTTGGTTGACGTGAAATGAAGAGTAAATGAATAAGATTTTGAATTTTATTGTTGCCAGACTGAAGCAGTAGAGCTTTCTATTTAATCCTTGCCGAACTAAGTCCAATTTTGTCATAGATTAGATATTAGGTTGGCAGTCTAATATGGGTGAACAACAAAAAATATACTTTCTTAATAACTTTGAAAGATTTAAGCTTTAGCCCTCCTATGGAAACCTATTTGATTTAATTCATTCATTTTTATATAAAAATGTAGGAGTAAGTTTGCTTTGTAGGTTAATTCTTTGAATGGTTTGTCTAAAAGGGTAGATAAAAGTTGAGTGAAGAATAAAAAAATTACAATTTTACTGTTATTCTTGTCTTGATCGAAGACTGCTGCGATGATGTCAACTTTATGTAACTATGTTCAATTGTGGTTGACCAATTTTTCTATTAGACTAGACACCTAAAATGAGTATAATAGTTATTTGTTACAACCAACAGTTTAAAGACCTGGGTCTATCAACAAACAATTTTTTAACTAAACCTAGAATATAAATAAGATTTAGCAGAAGGACTCAAATAACCAAATCAAATATTTGACCCATACTGAAGTTCAACCGGATATTCGAGGGTAGATATTATAACGAGATACAGAGTTCATAGATAAAAATATCAAATTATACTAAGTGTATACTAATTCTGCAAAAATCATATATTTTTACAGCATTTATATAAAATAAATATCACATCACTACAAAATTACTACGATACGGTGTTACAGTAACTCGTCAGTCGCTGAACACATCCGGAATATTATAACGGACCACTTGAAAAGTTTGAGGTATGAAGATAAATACTGGCACACTCCACTTTGAGGTAATTTGGCTTGGTTTCACTTGACCTCTACATCAAAATCTAAAACTAAGAGTTTAGTCTCCTCAGTGCCGTTGCGGCTGCCGACGGCGCAGACGAGCTTGGTCTCGTTGGCGCGGATCCGCCAGACGACACCGCCACTGCCACCGCTACCCAGCGCCACCAGATTCCGTATAAACTCCCCTGCAAACACAACCGACATGCTTTCTGAGCTTTCTAAAATAAGGTAAACACATACCAAAATCCCAGCCTCATAGGCGACCAAAATTTTTTTTGTTTATATGTTTAAACATTTTTTACTTTTTTATGTTGCAACACTATTCCCATCCTCTTCCATTATATTACGCTACATGCTTATAATATAATTGATATACATTCATTTGTATTCTGAAAGAAGCTAAAGAGAAAAAAAAGATCTGCAGTGGTCAGTGACACCACTGGTTTAGGCTGGTGTAATTGACATGAAACCACACAAAAATTTTATCTGAAATGATTTTTTTTAGGGCAATATTGTGATACATTACTGTTAGTAATCATGAAGATAGACTGCATCATTTTATAAAAAAGCCTATAAAGGTCTCGCAGACTGTGGGATTCAGTTAGTATTAGTACATGTAGGGTTTTTGTAAAAATATTAAACTAAGTATGGTGTATCTTTTGACTATATATACCAACATGAATAGACATCTCATCCAATACTTTTGTTTGATACAGAACTTTGGGCTAGTTTATGTAAGCCAAGCTAGAAGAGGTGCTTCAAAAACACATTTCATAACATAAAAAGAACCATTGGTTACAGAAAAATTAAAGAAGTGTAGGATAACCACTCAAAGAACCATTCAAAGAATGGTACATTCATTTGGATGAACTATTCAAAGAAAATCCTGCAAATATACATGTAAATTACCTTTGGGTTGATAGATAAATCATGAAGATCGGTTCAGTAATCACTGAGAACGCAGTTAGAATGTAGATCTTGGAGTATATTTTTAAACATTTATAGGCCTTTATATTAATAAACAATTGAAACGCTACGTTCCTAGTAATTACTAAACAAATATTCATGGTTTATGAATCAATTATTAAGGGGCATGATGTGTGTCTTTGCTGCATTTCTTCTATGTACACGACTATCCTTAGGTTACATCTTATAACTTACCTAAGTCTCGGGTCAATGCAATTACTACGGAAGATTAAGATTAAAACTAAAACATTTATTAACATTATACATTTAACTCAATTTTTACTGGTTCGGTCTAATAGAAGTAAATTGGTATGTTTTAAAAGTGAATATATGAGGATGTCACCATTTGTCTTGGACAATGTGAATAGGAAGGTGCGGCACAGCATACAGACTAAACTTACATAATTTACTACTGTACTTTTATTGCTTCGTCAGTTCCGCCTGTTTTGGTGTTTCTTCAAGGACAGATAAACCTTTATAATTTTTTTTTGTGGAAGGTTTTAATACGATCTAATACATTTCAAGTTATTGTCAGCTTTTATATCAATATTCAATAAATAAATGTCAGGTTTTTAATCACTGAAACCTTGAATACAAATTAAACTTTTTGAGGTTATCACACAGCAGTCAGATTTCGGTATCGTGAAATTTCATTGACCAAGGCTATGAAAAACGCTACTTTCCGGACAAAATTACAACCAACTTAAAGCGTCTGTTTTTTGGTGTTGTTTCATTAAATAAAAACAGACAGAAGCAAGCGAGTTAACCTGCGCCGACTTCCGCGGACGACATAGTGTCGGCCATCTACAGTTCGCCCATTTCCATAGCAACCACCTTCTAGATTTTGTCAACCTTAGAGAAATGAATACAGTGAGTCACTTGTGTTTGTTGACCAACAGTTTGGGGAAATTGTTGGTAAATCCTAATCTGTACAGTTTTTGACAATCATAAATGATTTGTTTATCTAAAAAAAATATAGTTTTAATACAAGTAAAAATATACTTTATAAAATAGCCTCCCCCCCCCTACCGGCTCAAACAAAAATACCACTCCCCCCCCAAATTTCAATGACGGAGTTTTTCTTGTAACCCCCCCCCCATTGGACACCCCTGGTAAATAACATAAATTAAATGAGCAAAATTAAGTTTATAACCTAAGGGTCATATATTGAAATTTCAGGCTTCATTAAACAATAAGTACAAAAGAGTCAAGTGATTCATAGTATTACCACACAAGAAAATGTGAAGATGAAAATAACTGTGCATACCTGTTCTAACATCCCACAGTTTGACAGTGCCGTCATCTGAAGAAGTAATTACAAAACGGTTGTTGAATTGCAGGCAGGTTACCGCAGACTGATGTTTCATGGGCCCTGAAAAAGGATTATAGCAGAAAAATGTAATACATTTTTTATTGGAAAATACATAAAAACACTAGTGAAACAATATTTATGAAACTATATGACTAGATATATAAATAACCAGTGCTGTTTTTGTGACGGTACGTGCCGGGTACACCCTATCGCTCTTAAAAAAAAAAAAAAAAACAACGAAATATTTTGTGACTTTAGTAAAATATTTGTAACCTTGCTCCCAAATAGCCTTAAAACGCCCTTTTTGAGGCTAAATTTCAAAAGTTTTCCTGTGTGCGGATCCTCCTTCTGAATACCTTCCAGACTCCCCGGAACATTGCGTACAGGATCCTAAATTGTTACAAAAACAGCACTGTGAATAACTATATGGAAAACTTTAACACGTTCTTTATACACGCATGATTTTCTTGTACCTCGCCACCATCCTAGTTATAAAAACCGCCATGTCTATTGTGGCAGCAGCACTGTCCAGGGAAAAACCACATGATCAAAAGATATAATATATACAATTGAGCAGTGCTGTGCAAGGTTTCAGATTTCTTGGTCAAATCCTGTTATAAAAATAAATCACTCATCGCACTGCAGCTTGGGAGCGATCGCAACCATCAGGATGGCATTGATTAGGTTCCTCTATGGGACTGATCGCGAACTATTAAACTACGCAAACGAGTTAAACTACATAGTTCTTACATGCATAATCCTGCAACCTTATATATATCAACCTGGAAATGCTGACCATTTGTGTACAACATGATCCCAATTATTACTGACTTACATTTACAACTATTTAGATTAGAAAAGGGTGAATGAATGTAGGCGAAGTAAGACAACACAAAACGGGGGTAGCATAATATTTTCAATATTTTAGTCGACAAACTGACTGAAAGGAAGTAATACATGTCTGGTCAATACTCTTTAATGGTAAACCCTTTGAAAACTTTTCTAACCTATAAATCAAATAAATCTTAATCATTCTCATAAAACTAGTGTTGCTCAAAATCGAGCTATTTATTTTAATACAGTACAGTTACTTTAGCTCTAAATCAATGACATCCGACCAATCCAATAATGTGAATATCTGTAATCACCAATAACTACACCTATTTACAGCTGATTATTATCAGATGTTTAAAATGCTTTATTTAATCCCAATGTTATTTAAATGGGAAATTTTGAGATTTCAATGGTGAATAGCGCCTTTATTTTCAGTCCGATTCTCATCACTTTTTGGCGGAAAAAACTACAGACCAAGCCCTATCCAACGACACCAAAAACTTGAAAATCGATTGAAAATTGTAGGAGTTCTAAACACAAAAAAAAAAACCCTTAACGTATTAAATAAGTAGAGATATTCAATTTAAACCTATTTATTTTAAGAGAACTCTATTAAAATAACCTAATTTCAATGATCATAAAGAAAACATTTCATTCATCTCACTTTAATATAGACAATATTTTAATTTAACATACATAGCAGCTGCAAATGCATGAAAATAAACTAAACACACTGTAACATTGTTACTAAAATGTTAACATTCACTTTTACATGAACTCACTGCCTGATCAAGTGACGTAAATTCTACTGAATTTCCATTAATAAAGTGTGATAGTGGTCCAGCTAGGCCTACCTGACAGGGTCTGCAGACACTGGCCGGTGAGGATATCCCAAACCTTGACCGTGGAGTCGGCGTTGCCCGAGACTAGAATGTTGTTGCGCAGTTCCATCCCCGACGTAAGCGACTGGTGACCCATCAGCGTGTGCTTGCAAGCCCCTGTCTCCACCTCCCACACCCGTATGCTGGTGTCTAGCGAGCCGGACACCACGTGGACACCGTCAAACTGTCACAAACACCACCAATAGTCACCACTGTGTTGTTGAGAGCGACTGGTGACCCATCAGCGTGTGCTTGCAAGCCCCTGTCTCCACCTCCCACACCCGTATGCTGGTGTCTAGCGAGCCGGACACCACGTGGACACCGTCAAACTGTCACAAACACCACCATTAGTCACCACTGTGTTGTTGAGAGCGACTGGTGACCCATCAGCGTGTGCTTGCAAGCCCCTGTCTCCACCTCCCACACCCGTATGCTGGTGTCTAGCGAGCCGGACACCACGTGGACACCGTCAAACTGTCACAAACACCACCAATAGTCACCACTGTGTTGTTGAGAGCGACTGGTGACCCATCAGCGTGTCCTTGCAAGCCCCTGTCTCCACCTCCCACACCCGTATGCTGGTGTCTAGCGAGCCGGACACCACGTGGACACCGTCAAACTGTCACAAACACCACCATTAGTCACCACTGTGTTGTTGAGAGCGACTGGTGACCCATCAGCGTGTGCTTCAAGCCCCTGTCTCCACCTCCCACACCCGTATGCTGGTGTCTAGCGAGCCGGTCACAACGTGGACACCGTCAAACTGTCACAAACACCACCATTAGTCACCACTGTGTTGTTGAGAGCGACTGATGACCCATCAGCGTGTGCTTGCAAGCCCCTGTCTCCACCTCCCACACCCGTATGCTGGTGTCTAGCGAGCCGGACACCACGTGGACACCGTCAAACTGTCACAAACACCACCATTAGTCACCACTGTGTTGTTGAGAGCGACTGGTGACCCATCAGCGTGTGCTTCAAGCCCCTGTCTCCACCTCCCACACCCGTATGCTGGTGTCTAGCGAGCCGGACACCACGTGGACACCGTCAAACTGTCACAAACACCACCATTAGTCACCACTGTGTTGTTGAGAGCGACTGATGACCCATCAGCGTGTGCTTGCAAGCCCCTGTCTCCACCTCCCACACCCGTATGCTGGTGTCTAGCGAGCCGGACACCACGTGGACACCGTCAAACTGTCACAAACACCACCATTAGTCACCACTGTGTTGTTGAGAGCGACTGATGACCCATCAGCGTGTGCTTGCAAGCCCCTGTCTCCACCTCCCACACCCGTATGCTGGTGTCTAGCGAGCCGGTCACCACGTGGACACCGTCAAACTGTCACAAACACCACCATTAGTCACCACTGTGTTGTTGAGAGCGACTGGTGACCCATCAGCGTGTGCTTGCAAGCCCCTGTCTCCACCTCCCACACCCGTATGCTGGTGTCTAGCGAGCCGGTCACCACGTGGACACCGTCAAACTGTCACAAACACCAAGATTAGTCACCACTGTGTTGCTGAGAGCGACTGATGACCCATCAGCGTGTGCTTGCAAGCCCCTGTCTCCACCTCCCACACCCGTATGCTGGTGTCTAGCGAGCCGGACACCACGTGGACACCGTCAAACTGTCACAAACACCACCATTAGTCACCACTGTGTTGTTGAGAGCGACTGGTGACCCATCAGCGTGTGCTTGCAAGCCCCTGTCTCCACCTCCCACACCCGTATGCTGGTGTCTAGCGAGCCGGACACCACGTGGACACCGTCAAACTGTCACAAACACCACCATTAGTCACCACTGTGTTGTTGAGAGCGACTGGTGACCCATCAGCGTGTGCTTCAAGCCCCTGTCTCCACCTCCCACACCCGTATGCTGATGTCTAGCAAGCCGGACACCACGTGGACACCGTCAAACTATCACAAACACCACCATTAGTTACCAATATTTTTCTTTTTAGTGACGGTAACCCATTGGTTTACGTTTGCATCATCAAAAAATGTTTGATAGTAGATTAGAATTACAACCCAAAAGCACATGACCTTAAAATTTCAGTGAAGGAAAAAGATAGGACATAGCAAACTCAACTTGAAAAGTATTGATGAGCTTGACAGAAAACCAAAAATATATTTAAAAAAATTAAAAAAATAAAAAAAACTAATAAGTTTGTTATTCAACTTTCTGTGAAGTCTTTTTAAAACATAACAATAAAGTGGCAGTTACACAAGTGCTTTTTAATTTTTTTAAATATATTCTTTTTTTCAACTATGGGTGTTTGAAAAGACACATATTTTATCTTTGTGTATGAAAAAGACTACACTTGTGTTAACTTATCATATCAATGAAAACAGACTTATTGGAAAACAAAACCATTATAGTTTACCTGTAGCGAGTAGACCCGGTTGGTGTGTCCCTGCAGCGTGTGCAGGCATTCCTCGCGCTCCGGGTTCCATACCTTGACCATGTAGTCGTAGGCGCCGGACACAACGAGCCGGCCGTCGTACTGAACACAGCGCACGGCCGCCAAGTGGCCCACCAGCACGTGCAGACACTCCCCGCTGTCTATGTGCCACACACGCAGCGTAGCGTCGCGCGACCCGCTCACCACCCTGCATCCATGGGTATACCATTCGTGAATTATAACTTAATCGTACTCTGTGTCAGGTCATAGTAAAAATTAAAATGGCGCTTGCATTTACTTGAATTGTAGCTATGTTATTGCATTGTTTAACTCAACAGTGGTAATATTTCAAGTTTTTTGTCGTCCTAATTAAATAGAGTCTGAATATTTACATTTAGTTTAGTTAAGACTACTGGTACCTTTGTCTTATTTTATTTACTATTTACCTCAATTTCTTGATTTGAATATCAGAAAAAATAATGATGCTAATCTTAAGATCTCAAAATATTTAAACTTATAAGCTATTACAATCCGTTTTTGTTTTGTTTTTTGTTTGGAGCTTTTAATGAACATTTCGCATATCCACATTTGCTAATTTCTAGATTGTTTCTTAGGCCCTTCTACAGTATTCTGCCATACCAAAGGAGAGTCTTTGTACTTTAATTATTATTGTTTTTATACTTAGCTCTAGCGACCTCGCCGATAAGTAAGTCTACTTGGTGAGGCCAACATATGTAAGTCAATTTGCTATGAAATATATGAATAAAATAAACTAGCCTATAGTTTAAATAACTATTTTACATGTTTTTTGTTTTCTTTTTATTATGTGTTAATAATTGAAATATCTCACTTCTACAGGCTTTTTAAACTTAACATCTATGGGCCCCTTTATTTTAAACTAAACATTGTGTTGGAAAGTACTATTGTTGCTCTGGATCAGCTACCAAAACCAGAGGAACACAATAAAGAGCACTTTACTTTGATCAAATAATGTGAATACAATTTGGTTGTGACATGCTTTTATTTTAATTACTACATGCCTGAATTTAGTAGTCGATCTCAGTTGAAAAAACGACTCTTAAAAATAAATTTCAATGGAAATTTTCTATCCTTAATTATTTTGTGTTCAGAATAGTAGATAAATATTCAATTAGAACACAAAAATCACTATTCGCACACTCCTAGTGATAACACTCACTTCTTGCCGTGCAGGTGCATGCAGCGTACAGTGGACGTGTGCCCGTACAGCGTGTGAAGGCACACCCCTGTCTCTGCGTTCCACACCTTGAGTGTTCGGTCAGTGCTCCCGCTGATTATTATACTGCCGGACATCTGCGACGACCACACCCCACCCGTGTGTCCGACTAACGTTCGTAAACACTGAAACATACACCAGATTTCCTGTTATACTTCAATAATTGTAATAACTGGTTGTTAAACTATTACTTGTGTAAACATGAATATACAAAAGTGTATGCAACAATGAATAAAAAAAATGAGTAGGCCGAGTGCTATTTTAAATAACAATGACCAGTATATGACTGAAACTAATCTCTGTATATTAATTTCCATGCAATTTCTGTGAGCTCTTTAAATGTAAAAAATTGATACTGTAATTTTTCATGATTAAATGGTTTGTCTACTGTCTTCACAATATCAAGATCCAAAATATTGGGACAGTTCTATTCAAAACTAGCTTTTTGAGCACCTTACATTTAATTGTCTTCATTGGTTTAATGACCATTCCAGTTGTTATTAGTTTTAACTGACCTTATGCGTTATCTGCCCCTGAGATTATCCAGTCCCATGAAGGGATTAAGAGTAAACCAGCTGTAAGGGCTTGGATGTTCAAAGGGCTCCTTCAGTAATATTTTTTGCCTCATAGGTGTCTACAACATTGCTCATCAAAGCCCTTCAGTAACATTTTTCAAACTAATAGATATATCACGTGATATCTTACCTTACCCGTAGTGGCTGACCAAACTTTAAGCGTATTATCATCAGACCCTGACACAATTCTGTTACCGGAGAACTGGAGGCATGTTATGACGTGGTCGTCGTGCCCTTTTAATATCTTGGGTGGCCTGATGGGCTTTACTCTCCAATTCATTTCTATCCTATGATGTCTCATAAAAGCAGCCTGAAATACAAGAAAAATTAACTATTAATTGATTTTACTTAACAACCTATGTTTTTATCTCATTTGCTAAAATTATGGGTTATTGCAAATAATAAACTATGAGGCTATGCTATGCAATTTAATGAGCATTTAAAAATTAAAAAATCAATTTGCATAACAAAAAAAAAAAAAATATATATATATATATATATATTGCTTATTGCTAGAAATATCTTGGAAATAATAATGGAGCAGTTATCCTAGAAGCTGGTTTTAAACTTAGTAATGCATAACTTATTTAATATAAATTTAATCGTAATAAAAAAAATAAATTAAAAAACTGATATAACGCTCTTGAATTGATGAAATGGAATTGACGGCTGAACACCTGTCATGTACCTTCCACGGGGAAGAGGGTGCTCCGGCGCTGGGCTGGCGGTGCCGCATCCGCTTGCTGGTCTGGCTGTCCATGTCGACGCCTGCTTCACGGCACTTGACCCGCCACAGCAGATTGTCCTCGGAGAGGAACCGCCAGCTGCGGCAGGTCTGCGCCGCGCGCAGCAAGTCCCGTGGCTCCAGGAATGACAGCACATACAGCGCCAGCTGCAAAACAAACCACAAAGTTCACAGAACAAATGTGGAATGGTATTAGGCAGTTACCATTTTATTGCTTGTTAGCCTACTAAACTTAACAAGTTCGCTGCGGCATATAAAATGTCAAAACTCAACCAACATGCTGAATTATATTTCCATTCCTTCAACGATAGCGAGAAAACGAACGGAATTTCCGATCCGGAAACGGATTAACGAGCGAAACTGGCACAACATGCGGGGACGATATAAACCTTCCCGGCAAAGAGCTGGTCTCACACTGAAGCAATATCTTTGAAGGGAGCATGCCACTGCTTTAGCAGTCAGCACACAGCGCTAGTGGCAACTGCTATAGCAGCTGTCAGCAGCGAACGTGTTAAAGACCACAAAATCACAGGGCTACGACAAAAAGAACTAACGGTTTTTATATGAAAATAACTTACTGTAAACATTTACATGCGGTTTGAGAGCTCGCGCCTAGGTAGTCCGGGAATATCTCTAAGCGCTGGTTAACATAGTCAGCAGTTAAAAATTGGGTTTAAGAGCTCACGTGTAAATTGGCAACGAAGAGAGGGGTTGGTTTATTACCCTAAATAAAAAACTATCTTGTTACTTCAATGTTAAAAATTTATAATTTATATCATTACTAATGTATACTTAATGTAGGTATACTCAAGCAACGATATACTTGTTGCTTGATATCGAGCAATTTAGTTTAGGTAATTTTGGCTGTTTACGCTTTTTAATCATAGTTAACCCAGTGCATACTCTAAGGTTTTAATCATAACCTTTTTGGTATGAATAGACAGATGTTCTCACGGGTGTAAATACTTTGTTTACTCGTTACAGCTGTAAACTTGAAAATCTTTTAAATTTTCTCATCAATGTTAATCAATTGTGGAAAATTGGAACTTTAAGGACTTCTAGGGCCCTTCCGTTTGGATACATACTTACCAATTTACTTTAAAAACAACTTCTCGCCGAGCCCCCTATTCAATGACACTAAAATCATTAAAATTGGTTGAAAACTGTAGGAGGAGTTCCTTGTTCAAAAAACTGTGTCACGTAATAAATATGTATAGATTTGGCGCCTGAATCTGTTTAGAGGAGACCAAACGTTCTCTCTGTAATGTACACGATAATGTATTTAATGTCAAATTTGTGTTGGCAATGTGTTGCAAATGTGGCCTGACTGTGATCAGGCGATTGTGACGTAATGTCGTATGATTTTTAATACAGAAGCAGATTGGCTGCCTTCCATACAGCCCCCCGTTCGAATGTCCTAGCTTTAACAGTCCT
The DNA here is from genome assembly GCA_030545055.2 of Neoaliturus tenellus. Taxonomy (NCBI): domain Eukaryota; kingdom Metazoa; phylum Arthropoda; class Insecta; order Hemiptera; family Cicadellidae; genus Neoaliturus; species Neoaliturus tenellus. Next base: position 221,196,555 of record CM061531.1, read on the forward strand.
CAGAGCATCCGCTACCGGTAGATATGTAGTCAACCGCTTTTGTGTTAATCAGCCAAATTTAGTTGATTATTTTTTGTAACCCACTCGGCCACTACATTGGCAACGAATAAAAGTGCATGTTCTGCGTGAAGAATAGTGTGCAAGTTAATAACAGTATTAAGTGACAGTTATTGTAATTAAGTGCCGATTGAAACTAAAATCGTGTTTTCAATGCCGTAGGAGGGTACGAGCATAAAGCGTTGTTCTTCCATTGTTACCATTCCATTCGTATTGCTATTGTTATATTAATCTGTTATATAAATTGTATACAATCAATTGTTATATTAATTGTATACAATTATTATATTAATTGTTATTGTTCTTCCATTTGTGCCACATATTGGAATGGAACAACAACAAACCGGAAAGATCGAATGTAGCAAAACACCATTTGGAAAATGGCCACTCCCTAACAACCATTGAAAAAAACCTGAAAATACTCAAGACATGGAAGAAAGGAAACACAATTTATTTATTTAGTCATGTACAATAATTGCATATTGTGTTGACTCGCAATATGGCCCTAAAAAGGTAGAGCCACCAGTTTATTATAAACCCAAATACATTGTGGCAAAGTACATTTTATTTGTGAAAAAAATATTAACTTTAAGTGTTGGCATGGGTATGGTTTATAAATTCTACTTCATTATAAAACACAAAATTTATAAAATATTCTGGATTTTTTTAAAAACAGTTTGTTATCATTAATAGTCCTAATATCATAAGGGAGATTGTTAAAAAGTTTAGCTCCCAAATGACATGGTTATTTGTGGTAAATTACAAGTCTGTGAAAATCAGTTGAGAAAATGCTTGTACCTTGGGCCAGTTTCGTTCTCTTATTCATAACTCAAAAATTAGTTATGTTTTGGACTTATTTTCAAGTTTATTGAACTAAACATGTTATAAGAACTTTGTTAAATTAATTTAAGAATTTTACCTTAACATTTACTATTTTTTAAGTAATTAAAAAAAAAAAAACAACATTTTAACTGTTGTACCTTGGACCACCTTAACTGTACTTTGGGCCACCCCGTATTGTACCTTGGACCATCTTGGGCCACAACGTAATATGTCACTGGGAATTGGAAATATAGAAAAAATAAATAACAAAGTTTATATAAGATTCAATACAAGTACATTGGTATATCAGACATATAAATTTAAAAAAATACCTTGTAAGAAATTATGTATTGTACTTTGGGATGGAACAAAGGTATATGGTGTGTGTTTGTGTTGTGATCCATGGTACAGTACAATGATGGTAGAAACATTTTTTAGGTTAAGTTATCTCAACAAATAGTTTGTCTAGAAACCTAATCATAGTGCCATATTAAGTCTAAAAGGGCTCTCTCTATGAAACAAGTACTGTATTAAAGTGTTCATAATAAATATACTTTAATAATAATGAAGCCATGACTAAGTCCAAAAATATTTACTTTTGCATTAGAAAAACATTCTTTCACTCATGTCAAGACAACAACAAGGGTTAGACCTTGGAGTGTCAGGTGATAATTGTTCCAACAGGTCACTGCTACCTTAAAAATCAAAATCCCCTGTTTGGAGAGCTGGGAGACCTGGGGTGGCCAAAGATACATGTATTTCCCCAATAAATTTTTATTTCTGGTATCATAGTTATGAAAATTTTGTGTCCCATTTCATCAAAAATAATTAATTGTTTGATAAATATACAGATCAGCTAATGTTAAAATTCCCAAACAACAAAAAGCTGATTCACACAGTTCTCTTCCGCCTATCTTTGCTAAGATTCGTACAGATTTATTTTGAAGAATAAATACTCTTGAAAATTTACAAACTGCACAAGCCCCCCAAAAGAGGTAATCCATATGATAAGTGCAGCTGAATGATACCATAATAAGCTGTTTTTAAAATTTTTGTTTTACAATATGACGCTAGTCTGCGCACAAGAAATATTCCACAGGAAATTTTCTTGCAGACATGGTCAATATGGTGTTACCAAGTTAAATTTTGTTCTAAGATTAAACCTAGGAATTTTACACATTTGACTTGCTCTAAAACCTAAAAAATGTTCATTTATCATTAATATATAGGATTTTTGCTTTTTTAAATTAATTTTAACAGCAAGGCCACTTTAATATAATAATGCATATGTATTTTTACAAAAAATACAACAAAAGTAAGAACACAGGAATTGCATGAGAATAATTAATTATTCTAAATGGCAATATAACTAAATTAGTTGCAGTATATAACTAAACTAGGAATCGACCACTGAAATTCAAACTGAAGTTGAAATTCAACCAAAAACTCAGTTTATCTTGAGCCAATTAGAATTAAAATATGTTTTATAACTGAAACATCTGTACTTCCTGATTTGCTAGCATTTGTTATACAGTTGTCTAATGATTCAATAAATTATCCTTCATCCATAAGATTAACATTGAAACTTTGAAAGCCTGTAGGGCGGAGCCCTAGGGGCCGATGTGATTTTATAATGGGATTCTGCTCATCTACAGGAGCATACTTTGCTAATGGTATGCGCAGATTTCTCCTACGTTGCGGACAACCTGAGAAAAAAGGAGGAAAAGATACATGCTTGCCTAATAATATATAGATTAGCTTTCATCATTATTACCTAATGTGAAATTTATGTAGTTCGATTTTGATAAATTTACTTTTAAGTTTACTCTATTGAAAAATTGAACACAACAATTGCTGTGTGTAAGACACGCTCTATATTTTCAACTGAATCAGCTGTAAAACTGAGAGTAGTATCATCGGCATATTGTGTGATTTATTCAACATTTATTATTTAATCTAAATTGTTAACATATAGTATGAACAATAATAGCCCAAGAATTGAGCCTTGGGGCACACCATAAGCTATATTTTCTCTATTTGACAATTATTTTATATTAATACTTGGTGGGTTTTTCCTTCAAGGTAGGATTTAAT